>JAAKBD010000555.1:0-16149 GCA_012656105.1 Phytophthora syringae | reverse complement strand
TTCTATAGAAAACAAAAGAAAAGAAAAAAAACCAAGTAGAAGGCCATTTCAACATCAACGAAAGAGAGAACAACCGGATGAATCCCGTGAGTTTGCATCGAGTATGCTACAGCCCACGACGTGAACAACTTTATGAATTTACTTTTCTGGCAATACGTAATTTAATGACAATTGTCGAGACGAATGGAGCCTTCTGTACTACATACCAAGGACAAGAAGTGAAATCCTTGAAGCCTCCGGCATTTGACGTGACGGATTTCTTGGACCCGTTTCAGACGGCGAAATCCACGAATGGTCGTCATCCGTACAATCAAATTGGCAGTTTGTAAGACCACACCTTGAGGTCTCCCTGGATTTACCTTTCAGTTCGACATCAAAGCTAGATGTACTTGGTCTCTTTCTTGGCCTACTAATATACCATTTCGGTTCGTTTGTCGTTCCTGCTGCGCGTTTTTCGAAGCGCATGTAATATTTACTGCAACAAATGGAGTCACAAGAGTTTTTCATAGCATGAATTTATGTGGAGGTTCGGTTTCCGAGGTGAGCTCCGATCAATAAAAGGTTGTCGAGATAATGGGAGCTTCCTTGGTGGGGCTAAGTTTCTCCAGCACCTTTTGGCCCATATCGGCATCCTCGAGTTTCTGCAGGAGTTTGGCGTTCAAGTCCTTTTCGCGACTATTCATGAGCGAACGAGGTAGATGCAGAGGTGACATGGGCTGCCCCTGCCTCTGTTCGCCCATTTGCACGATCAGCTTTTCCTGAAAGCTCTTGTTTCGCTGGCGGACACCTCGAACCTGTCGATGTTGAGCCTCAATAGCAGCACGGGCCTCCGAGTGATATACGCGTGCAAACGATAGATCATCCTCGACTTCTTGACGCTCACGCTGTTTCTTCTGGGCACGTTGTTCCAGCAAGAACTGCTGTCGCTCCAGAGCTTCTCTGTGTCTCTTATCCTGCGCGTGCTGCTGCTTCAGTAGTTCAGCGGCGTCCTTTTTCTTCTGGTAGTCTTCTGCTCGACGCTCGTCTTCAAGAGCTTTCTGTCGCATCTGAGCCTGCATACTCTCCGCGATGCCCATTTGTTGGTCACGACGCTGGAGGTTCGACTGAAGTCTGCGCATACGCTCCTCATCTTCTCGAGCTAGTCGACGTGCATAAGCTTCCATGAGCTCCACGTCCTCTTGGTGCTCTTGCACCTTCACTCGACTCTTGTGTTGCTCAACCAGCGAATTTTCAGCTCGCAGCTTTTTCATGCGCGCGTGCTCCGTCTCGCGACGACAACGCGCATCCGAATCCAGACGCTTGAGCTCAGCCTGGACGCGCTCCACTTCCGCCGCTTCTTCCTGTTTGCGCTGCATCTCGCGCTGCTCCTGCGCAATTTTCTGCTGCCTCAATTGCTCGTCGCGCTCTCGACGAACCTTCATGACGCTCGTGCTGTCGCTGCTGCTTGGCACTCTCCAGCTCTCGCCAGTTGCTCAAATCCTGTTGCTGGTACTGAAATGCTTCGTCATTCACCTTCTTGACACTGTCTCGGCCCTTTGTCTTCTCCTGCTGCTGAGCATCCAGCCAGGCCTTCTGCATCCGCTTCTTTTCGAGTAGTTTCGTCTTCTCTTTTCTCCTGGTCGCTCTCGAACTCCACGAGAGTGAGCATTGAGCAGCACCCACTCGTCTTGTCCTTTGAGAGCTTCCAAGGTAGCGGACGGACCCTTACGTACAGCGTCTGCTTCAGCCGAAGTCGCTCTACTACGATCTCCATTGCCCTCGAGCACTGTTACCGCCTTTGTTGTCGTTATTGTTGCCCGGTTGCTTGAGCCTTTGACGCTCCGCACTCATCTTCTTGACCACCGCTTCCAGCGCGACAATGTCCGCTTCCATCACCCGCTTATGCGAGTGCAGCAAAAGTCGGTTGGCCATACTGGAGATTGACGAGGCGAAGGTCGGGTCCTGCTTGGCGTATTTGGCCGTGAGTTTCGCCGTCAGAGCGTCAGCCACCGCTTGTCGTTTGTCACTCTTCACTTCCTCCTGCACGATAGTTTGTTAGTGTTGTTCAAGGATTGGTAACCAAATTAGGATTTAGATTGGCGACGCACACGAAGCAGAAGGTTCACCGCTTTGACTCGACTACCCATTCGTGGCTGCTTGAGCTTCATCGAGCGCTTGTCCATGATGCTTGATACGCACTTCCGTCTTGAAGGAGAAGAAGTGCGAGAACACTCGGTGGGTATTTCAGGTACGCAGTGCTGACCAGGAATAAATTATTTATTTAAAGAAAATGAAATAAAATTAATTTTAATTATTAAAGTTCAATTAAAGATACTTATTTAAATCAAGAACTTTCTACTTTAAAAATTCCAATTATTTCTTTAATCAACACAAGTCAAACTATTAAAAATATTAATTATCCTATAATAACTAATTCAAAAATATAAAATCAATCTATACATTAATGTATTTATTACATGTAAAGTATTTTAATAAATAATATGAATAAATTAAAACCAAGAACTAAAATATGTTTTCAAAATAATAGAAATATACATAAAAATTTAAACTTATTAAACTTAAAATCAAAAATGGAATTTATTTAAAAAAATTAAGATATCGAAAAGAAATAAACCAGAAAGAAAAATTTTTTCAAAAACGTTTATTTGAAAAACAACAATTTCGAAATTTTATGGTTGTATCTCATGAATATCAATTAAAAAATATATTTCAAAAATTAGCTAAAAATAATAAAATAAATATATTTCAAAAATTTGTTATTTTATTAGAAAGTCGTTTAGATATAAATCTTGTTAGATTAAAATTAGTAAAAACAATTTTTCAGGCAAAGCAATTAATTAGTCATAAAAATTAAAATAAATAATAAAATAATTAGTAAACCTAATTTTTATTACAAAAAGGCGATGTTATTCGTATTATTAAATAAAATGCAAAAATATACGAAAATTCAAAAACTAATAAAACAAATAAACAATATTTAAAAAAAAAATAATAAATATCCTTATTTTAATAAAAAAAATTTTACAAAATAAAACAATATTTATTATATTTTAGGTGAAAAAAACCAAAAAACCTTTAACAACTGCTTATTTACATAGAAATAAAAAATTAAAATAGGTATTTTTATTAAAGAACCTAATCTTAAAACAATTTTATATCCTTTTTATTTAAATTTAAAGTTAATTAATGAATATTTAAAAAATAAAAATTTAAACCATTTAAATGGTTTAAGTACTAATAAAAATTATAAAAAAATAAAAGCATTAAGTGGATGCCTTGGCATTAATTTTATTTTTAGGACGTAAAAATGCGAAAAGCTATATTAAATTATATTTTATTTTGAAATATAGATTTCCTAGAGAAAACTTTTTCTTTGTGAAAATTTTAAAAGCAGTGAACTGAAATATCTAAGTAACTGTTACAAAAATCAAACGAGATTCCGTAAGTAATGACGAATGAACATGGAAATTAGGTTTATAAAAAAATTATTTGAAAAATTTTGAAAAATTTACTTAAAAAGGTGAAAGTCCTGTAGAATAATAATTATTTTTATAATAGTAAAAAGAGGTATGTGTAATCTTTTTGAATATTGGGGAACCACCTCAAAACCTATTAAAAATTAATGATCGATAGTGAACAAGTACTGTAAAGGAAAGGTGAAAAGAACTTTTGAGTTTGAAATAATTCTGAAACTTAATGTTAATAATCAATTGGAACTTTTTAAAAAAGTAACAGTGTACCTTTTGCATAATGGGCCAGCAAGTTTATTTTTATAGCAAGCTTAATTTAATAAAGTAGGCGTAGATAAATCAAGTTTTAAAAAGCTTTTTAGTTATACAAATAAGACCCGAAACTGAGTGATCTAACCATGAACAGATTGAAAAATAGGTAAAACTGTTTGGAGGATCGAACTCACATATGTGGCAAAATATGGAGATGATTTGTGGTTAGGAGGAAAGGCTAATCAAACTCAGAGATAGCTGGTTTTCCGCGAAATCTATTGAAGTAGAGCATTTAAAATCTTTTTTGGGGTAGAGCACTCATTGAGCTAAGGGCGTAAAACTTACTGAATTCTTGAAACTCCGAATACAAAAAAACGTTATTTAAATAGACAGACATTAGGCGCTAAGGTCTTTGTCAAGAGGGAAACAGCCCAGATTGATCGCTAAGGTCTCTAAATAATATTCTAAGTGAAAAAGGAAGTGAAAAATAATTACAACCAGTAGGTAGGCTTGGAAGCAGCCATCCTTTAAAGAAAGCGTAATAGCTCATTGGTCTAGTTTTTTGCGCCTAAAATGTATCGAGACTTAAGAAATTTACCGAAGCGGCAAGTTTTATTTTTAAATAAAACGGTAGCGGAACATTCTGTATGTTAATAAAGATATATTGTGAAATATGTTGAAGATATCAGAAAAGAAAATGCTGGCATTAGTAACAGAAAATAACGTATAAGAATCGTTATCACCGTAAATCAAGGGTTTCTATGTTAAAATGTATTGCATAGAGTGAAACGGCCCCTAAGAAAGATTTGACGAAAGCAAATTTTGATGGGATAATTTTTAAATTTTTTAAAAAAGTGACAAAAATTTTTAATTTTTCAGGAAATAGCTTTTTAATTAAAAACCGTACCCTAAACCGACACAGGTGGATAGGTCGAGTAGACTAAGGTGAATGAGAGAACTATATTGAAGGAACTCGGCAAAATGACTTTGTAACTTCGGGATAAAAAGTACCTAATTATTTTTTAATTTATAATTAGGTGTCACAAAATAGGGGTTGCGACTGTTTAATAAAACTTAGGACTCTGCTAAATGGTAACATGATGTATAGGGTCTGACACCTGCCCGGTGCTGGAAGATTAAAAGGAGATGTTTGCGCATTAAATGGAAGTCCCAGTAAACGGCGGCCGTAACTCTGACGGTCCTAAGGTAGCGAAATTCCTTGTCGGGTAAGTTCCGACCTGCATGAATGGTGTAACGACATCCCCGCTGTCTCCAATATAGACTCAGTGAATTTGAATTATCCGTGAAGATGCGGATTCTCTATAGTTAGACGGAAAGACCCCGTGAACCTTTACTACATCTTTATATTGTTATTTTATATAATATGTGTAGCATAAGTGGTAATTGTTTAGACCTTTACGCTAGTAAATTGTTTAGATAACCTTGAAATACCACTCTTATTAAAATAAATAACTAATATTTTTAAATAGACAGTGTATGGTTGGTAGTTTGACTGGGGCGGTCACCTCCTAAAGAGTAACGGAGGTGTACAAAGGTAAGCTCAAATTGGATAATAGTATCAATTGTAGAGCATAATGGTAAAAGCTTGCTTGACTGTAAGATAGACATATCAAACAGGGACGAAAGTCGGTCATAGTGATCCGATAATTCTTTGTGGAAAGATTATCGCTCAACGGATAAAAGGTACTCCGGGGATAACAGGCTGATGACTCCTAAGAGCTCCTATCGACGGAGTCGTTTGGCACCTCGATGTCGACTCATCACATCCTGGAGCTGAAGAAGGTTCCAAGGGTTCGGCTGTTCGCCGATTAAAGTGGTACGTGAGTTGGGTTTAGAACGTCGTGAGACAGTTTGGTTCCTATCTTCTATAGATATTTTGAAAAATGAAAGAATCTAACTCTAGTACGAGAGGACCGAGAAGGGTAAATCTCTGGTGTATCGGTTGTTGAAAGGCATTGCCGAGTAGCTAAATTTATTTTGGATAATTACTGAAAGCATCTAAGTAAGAAACCATCCTTAAAAATTTTTCATATAAAAACTGTAAAAGACTATTACATTAATAGGTTTTAAGTGTAAGTATTGTAAAATATTTAGCTTAAAAATACTAAAAGTTTTAAAAATTAAAATATAATTATTTCTTTGTAGCTCAATGGTAGAGCAAATGGCTGTTAACCATTAGGTTGTAGGTTCAAATCCTATCAAAGAAGTTTTATATTTTGGTCGAATAGCCAAGTCAGGTTTAAGGCAGTAGTTTGCTAAACTATCAGTTAATTTATTAACTCGTGGGTTCAAATCCCACTTCGACTTATTTTATTAATAAGATGATGTAGTTTAATGGTAGAGCGTGGGAATCATAATCCTAATGTTGTAGGTTCAAATCCTACCATCATTATCATATATACTTACATAAATATTAATTTAAAACGGAAGGTAGCATAGTCTGGCTAATGCATCTGTTTTGGGAACAGAAGATCAAAGGTTCAAATCCTTTTCTTCCGAAAATTGCAAGTAAGATGAGATAGAGTAATCGGTAACTTATCAGGCTCATAATCTGAAGATGTAGGTTCAAATCCTGCTCTCATCATTTTTAAAATAATTTATGATTCAAATTCAAACTAAATTAAAAGTAAACGATAATAGTGGTATTAAAATAGGACAATGTATTAAAATATATAAAAAAGTTGGAAAAATTGGTGATACAATTTTAATTTCAGCAAAAAATTACGTCTAAATAAAAAAAAAAATTAAAATAGTTAAGGGTGATTTATTTAAAGCTTTAATTATTCATACAACTTATCAAAAAAAGTACAATAGGTAATATGATAAAATTTGATAAAAATTGTATTATTGTTTTAAATAATCAAAATAAACCTTTAGGAACACGTATATTTGGTCCGATTACTTCTGAATTTAGAAAACAAAAATTTTTTAAAATATTATCATTAGCTTCAAATATTTTATAATAATCTATGGAAAAAATTTACAAAATCATTATAAAAATGTTACTATTTACGATCTTATAACAAAATTAAATTTCAAAAATATTTTTGAAATTCCAAAAATAACTAAAATTTGCTTAAATATTGGATTTAAAGATGCAAATATTGAAAAAAAAATTAATTAATATAATTTTATTATTAAAATTAATAACAAATCAAAAACCTATTGTTACTAAATCAAAAAAATAATATATTTTTAAAAATAAAAAAATTCTATTATTGGTTGTAAAATAACTTTAAGAAAAAAATATTTTTAATTTTTAGAAAAATTTTAATTTTTATTTTACCTACTTTAATTAAAATAAACTTTAATTTAAAAAATAAGAATATTTTAAATTTTCAGATTCATAATATTTTACATTTTTTGAATTAAAAACAGAATTTTTAAAATTTAGAAATATACCGCCAATTGATGTATCTATTCATACTAATTCAAAAACTAATAATGAATTATTTTTATTATTAAATTCACTTTTTATAATAAAAAAATAATTTATTAGCAAAAATAGCTCAATGGTAGAGTCTAACCTTGCCAAGGTTAATGTTGAGGGTTCGAGTCCCTTTTTTGCTTAAATATTTTATAAAATAAATGGACCCAAAGGCGGTATTTGGTATTTCCATTTTTAATATTAAAATCGGGAATAATATAAGAATTGACATTTATTTTAAACGTGATTATAGATTAATTGGTAAATCCTTTATCTTCCAAGTAAATATTGTGGGTTCGAGTCCCACTAATCACAAAAGATCGGAGGAATAGCTGAGTGGTCAAAGGCGGCAGACTGTAAATTTGTTGAAGTAATTTCTACGTAGGTTCGAATCCTACTTTCTCCAATTTTATTTATATAAAAATTAATTTTTTTATCGTTTAAATATTAATATTATAATAGTAATATTTTTTTATTTGTTTTTAATTTTTAATAATATAAAACCAAAAATAAGAATTATTCAATTTCACTATAGTTTAAACACAAGTAAAAAAGCTACTACTCGATACAGTTTTTTAATTATGATTCTTTATTTAACTATTGATTTCTTATTAAAAGAATCTGTGCAATGTATGGAAGTTCTTAATCAATTATAAGAAGATATTGAAAATCACGAAACTATAGTGTTGATTTAGTACCAGATGTGAATCTTTTTTGTGAGAGATGTGTAATGTTTATTTTCATAATTGAATATTATTACAGGATATAGAATATTGTCATAATGTCTAGAATCGTTATGATACCTTTCTAACTTATGAGATAGTTTTATCATCGGTTAATGATCAAAATGGCTATGCTGATATACTTAATATATTTCATAATCAAAATATTTCCAATAATTTTCCTTTATTCTTAGACAGTATTACAAATATTAAGAATGATAAGATTAATTTTTAAAATATAACTATGATTTATAATAATTTTTTTAACATATAAATACATTCAAGAATGATATAAAACTTATGGTAAATCTTTTAAAAAGTCAAACTGAAAATTTAAATAATTAATCAATAAATTTATAAAATAGTAGAGAGTGTAATATGTCTACTTGGTTATCTTGGCGAAAGTTAAACAATTTTTTAGTTCAAGAGCAGAGAATCTTGATAGAGATGGAGCATAAATTTGTCAATAGTAATATGCATAGCAATTTAAGCTTACATTTATTACATGATTCGATAAATTATATAACCGAACATGAAATATATTGTTACAATAAAACAATAATCGCTCAACATAATGTATCTAGTAATGCGCCTAATGAGGAGTCGTCAATGACAGCGTTAAGTAATAGTAATAGTGTATCTTCTTCAAATAATAGTTCTTCGGATGAGTCCATTGTAAGGTATCGTCCGAATCAATAAAAAAATATATTGTAATTCTTTAAGACAATATAAACTATTAATATAAGAATATTTAATTTTTTAATCTTTAATATTTGTTATTTTAAAAATTAATATTAAATCTTTAATATAAAACATAAATAGAGTTTGATCCTGGCTCAGAATAAATGCTATCGGTATGCTTAACACATGCAAGTTGAATGTTTTTAAAACATAGCGAACGGGTGAGTAACACGTGAATTATCTACCTTTTAATCCGGAATAATTATTTTATAAAAATACTGGATAAATTAATTAAAGTTTTTAACGTTAAAAGATGAGTTTGCGTAAGATTATGGTAGTTGGTAGTTTAAAAGACTACCAAGCCGATTATCTTTAGCTGGTTTGAAAGAATGATCAGCCACATTGGGACTGAGACACGGCCCAAACTTTTTAAAGGCAGCAGTGGGGAATTTTGGACAATGAGCGAAAGCTTGATCCAGCAATACCGAGTGAGTGATGACGGCTAATTAGGTTGTAAAGCTCTTTCATTAAGGAGGAAAATGACAGTACTTAAAAAGAAGTTCCGGCTAATACCCGTGCCAGCAGCCGCGGTAATACGGGAGGAGCGAGCATTATTCGGGATGATTAGGCGTAAAGGGTTTGTAGGTGGTTTTTAAGTTGAAAGAAACAGATTAAAGCTCAACTTTATAAATTTTTTCAAAACTGATAAACTAGAGTATAAATAGAGGATAATGGAATTTCTATTGGAGTGATAAAATACGTTGATAATAGAAGGAAGACCTATGGCGAAGGCAATTATCTGGGTATATACTGACACTGAGAAACGAAAGCTTGGGTAGCGAACGGGATTAGATACCCCGGTAGTCCATGCTGTAAACGATGAGTGCTAATATTTAGATTTTTAGATATGACAGCTAACGCGTTAAGCACTCCGCCTGAAAAGTATAATCGCAAGATTGAAATTCAAAGGAATTGACGGGAGTCTACACAAGCGGTGGAGCATGTGGTTTAATTCGATAATACGCGCAGAACCTTACCAACTCTTGCTAATTTTTATAGGAAATTTTCTATTTAAAACAGGCGTTGCATGGCTGTCGTCAGCTCGTGTTGTGAAATGTTTGGTTAAATCCTTTAACGAGCGCAACCCCTATCGTTAGTTGCTAATTTATTAAAAAGATAAAAGTACTCTAACGAAAAGATTAATGATAGGTTAATGGAAGGTGGGGATGACGTCAAGTCTTCATGGCCCTTATGAGTTGGGCTACACACGTGCTACAATGATAATCACAGTGAGAAGCAATAATATTAAAAGTTGGAGCAAATCTTTAAAAATTATCTTAGTTCGGATTAAGGGCTGAAACTCGCCCTTATGAAGTTGGAATCGCTAGTAATCGCAAAACAGCATGTTGCGGTGAATATGTTACTGGACTTTGTACACACCGCCCGTCACATCAGGGAAGTTGGTTATTTTTAAAATAATTCTTAATTATTTAGTATAATTAACTAATTATTAAATTAAAATAATTTATAATTTATATTAAATAAATTAAAATTCCTAAAAAGTAATTAGTAACTTTGATGAAGTCGTAACAAGGTAGTCGTAGGGGAACCTGTGTCTGGAAGAGCTCTTTAAAATATTCTTAAATTAATTTTAAGATTTTTAGGAAAATAGTTTAATTGGTAAAATCATAGTCTCCAAAATTATTGTTATGGGTTCAAGTCCCATTTTTCCTGTTATATTTTTAATAAAATATTGTACATCATAAAAATTTTATAAAATCTGAAATTAATTAAATTCAAGTTATAAAAATAAAATTTTATTTAAAATACTTTTTAACAAAAGGGAATTTAAATTTAGTTGTATAATATTTTATTAAAAAATTATAATATCGTATATTTTAATTATACCTATTAATTAACTAACTATGGGGAAAATCTAAAAAATTAGTTTTTTTAAGTTAATTAAATATTAGCTAATGAACTGAATTCACAAATATCTAAAAATAATTTTCTAACTTTTTATTAAATATTTTCTATTTTAAAATAGAAAATATTTATCCCATAATAAAGTAATATAAACATAATCTAAAAACGGTCATATATTGTTTATTTGTAAAATAATTGTATCAAAGAAAAATTAAATTAATAATCTTTTTTAATTTTTTTATAATATATGAAATAAAAAATAATAATTAATTTCGAGTTATTAAAGTATTTAAAATTATTCTATAAATTTGAGGATTTACCTACGTTTCAACAGTAGTTATTTAATTTTTATAATCCAATAAATTCTGAATCGTGCTTCTATGGGCAATTTCACGTAAGATTAAAGAAGAGTTTGTATTTAAAGTAGCAATTAAGAGTTCATTTATATCAACTGAAGAATAAGAAATTTGATAATTTTAGATAAATAATCGAATTGTCAAATTGCAGCCAATATTTGCATTAGAAAATTGTTGATATAATTACATAAAACATTGTAGATTATTCCAGCTATTTAAAAAAGAAATTGTACATCGTTTAAATGTAAAGCTTAAAATGTTGTAAATTCTGTTTGAATTAAACCTTGTCCCTATAGGAGTACATTCAGTTACAGATATATTTAATTGAAAAGCTGTAAAATAGATTAATTTAAAAATATATGAGATTATAAATTTACAGTTTAGATTTTTATAATTTATTTTTAATTTTTTTGATAAAAAAATAAATTTTTAAAACAAACAAATCTGGTAAATATTCTTAACAAAAACATTAAATTATAACGAAAATTAATAATATTTTCTATAATAGGACCTGTTTTATATTGGTGGTAAGACATTGGCTTATAAAAATTAATGAATTGATTATTGTCATAAAATTAATAATTTTATTTAATTTTGAATAGTATATATTTTTCGATTAATCACTTACTCCACTTTTCAACTCTAGATATATGTAGCTGAATGTGTTGTTTTTGATAATCTTTCTGATTATAATTTTTGATTAGTTTATTTTTATTTAGATATATTTGAAGTCGACATTTTTAATAAAAATATATTTGAACTTTAGAAAATGAAATATTATCTTTAAAAAGAAGCAGTAAACAAAAATTACCTTTTTCATAAAATGATTAAAATATTGCATTATTTTATAGATTTTGGGGGTGTTTTATGATCGTATAGAGTGTTATAATTATATATTTTTATAATGAAGGTGAAGATTTAACTTCAAATATATTAAATAAATTACCATTCAAGGAAACTGAAATTAAAATTCGGGACGATAATATTGCAAAATGTTTCGAATTTCTTTGTACACCGTTACCAAGTCCATCAAGAAATTTAAATCAATATGCTGGTGATTTATTACTAATTTATGAAAAGACATTAAAATCTTAAAGGATCTAAATAAAAATAATTTATTAATAAATTATTTTTTTAGTAAAATTAATAAAAACAATGTCTTTTAAATTTAAAATCTTTCGTAAATTTATTTTCGATCTTATTTAAATAATATTCTCTCCATTTAAGAATGAGTTTGCCGATAATTTGATGGGAAGTCTTATAACAAAATAAATAGATGCTTTAAATATATATTGGTTTGGAGAACTATTTTTACTCTGATAAGTTTTTAACCCCTAACGATAATGGCATTTACTTTATATTAAGTAAAATGTTTGATGTTACTGATTACTGTTTTTATTATTTAATATCTCGTTATGTCGGAAAGGCGTTGTCCTGACTGCATATGTTTCATTTTTTTAGAAAGATTAATTGAATTAAAAGGGTTCATTGAACTAAAAGAAGTGGAAATGAAAACTATGGATGCAATAGTGTTTATCTATTGTAAAATTATATACAATAATTTTAATTTTTATACCCCGAAAAATTTTAAAAAGTAATGTTAAAAAAAAAGGTACCCCTCTTTTTTTAAATTTGAAAAAATATGAAATTAATAATTTCGTACAAAATTAAAAATTAATATTTAAATATTAATTTTTTTATATTTATTTATGTATTTAAATAAATATCCTAAATTTTATTATTTTTTTATTTAGTTTTACTAAATATTGTTTTTTCTTAACTTTTAAAAAAGTTGTTTAAGGTTTTCTATTTTGTAAAAATTTTATAATCTGTTCCATTATAAAGGTGAAACTGATCATATCCTTTACCCCACTTTATATAATTCAATGAATTCTTTTAATT
Source organism: Phytophthora syringae (assembly GCA_012656105.1). Taxonomy (NCBI): domain Eukaryota; phylum Oomycota; class Peronosporomycetes; order Peronosporales; family Peronosporaceae; genus Phytophthora; species Phytophthora syringae. Next base: position 3,392 of record JAAKBD010000555.1, on the reverse strand, counting down.
CAATCAACCTTTCTATATAATGGTTCAACAAATAAGGGTTAGATAACGCCTTTCCGACATAACGAGATATTAAACAATAAAATCTAAAATCCACATTATCGAATAATTTATGTAACATAAATGAAAGGTTACTATCATTATCATTTAGAAAACTTATTAATGTAAAAACAATTCCCCAAAATAAAACATATTTCAAGCTTAGCTTTAAATTGTATTTTTGATTTTCTTGATTTACTTTTTGTTGTTTTAATGTATCTTCCTCCGACTTTTCAGTTATAAAAACCCTTTCTTGGGTATCCATACTGTCTATTAATTCGTCTTCAATTTCATAACCTAACGGAAAGAATATTGATTTAATAATTTCAAAATTAAAAAAGTTTTAATTTAAAAGTCATATTTTTTAATTTGTGCTAAAATAATATTTGAATCGCTTTCTAGGGCCTCCAAGTTGAAACTTAGATGGCTATTGCGCTCTCTTAAGTTAAGATGTTTTTTTAATACAACTTGGATGCTCAAGTTTAGAAACAACGTTAATCAAAACTGAAGGATGGGCCCGGGACCGTCACAGTCATGGGTTCATGATGAACTTCGACCGTCAAAGTCTGCATCTAATCTTTGGGCACCGACCCCATCACGGCGGAGAGAAACCGTGTTAAAGCGGTACAGAGGCGTCACGTTTCCCATAACCCGGACGTGAAGAGCACTTTGTCCACACGAAAATTCGTCCCCAAAGTCTGGGGACAAACCTGTCCCCACGCCGTTGTCTTTGCGGCCTTTGCTCATGCTTTGTTTGAACTCGGCTCGATGAACGACGGACTCCAGCACTAAAAATGACCAGGACGTGCAAACGGTATCCCTGTGTCGAAACGCTGCTGGGCGACGGCTTCGTCCAGCTTCCGGGCGTGAATTTCGACGGAGACGCCACGTATCCGAGCTCACACTGTTTACGCTGAAACGCGCGGTCGCCGCAAATCGACAGGCTCAGAGCGTAGAGCGTAGAGCTTAGAGCCGGCTGGCTGATACACAGCGCATCCCCAATTTTCGCTTTAGCGCATCACCTTCAGACAAAGCAAACATGCTGTCCTTCCCGAATACGTACAGACTATTATATCATCTCGACGATCGCCATACGCCACAAATTCCGGTGCCTGAGCTCAACAAGTGACGGTCTCATGCTTCCAATTGCAGTGCTCGAGTACTTGTTCCCAATTGTGCGTGCCAGGCATTGAGTACAGTAACATGTGGTAGGCTGCTGTTTCCAGTGCACGTACAAGAGCTCCCGTTTGCTGTCGTCAAAAGGTGTCGTTCCCAACCTCTAAACCGCGAACACAAACTGAAAAAGAATCGCTGTTCGCATTTACGGTCCGCACACTCGACTTCCTAGCCACAGATGAGGTGTCGTTTTCAACAAACGGTATTGCCCTTGCAGTTGATCTGTTGCAAATTGTCCGTAGGTTTCTCGATTTCCAGCGCATGGCTTCGTGCTGATGCCCAACTAACGTTAGTTGTTTTTATTTTGCATCCATTCGAACTGGAAAGTGAAGTCCGATCCTGGTAAAGCAACAGTCAAAAGTTAGATTTTTTGCATTTTCTTCGCATGCAGCTCCTGGTTCGCACCGAAATGTTGCAGCGTGAAAGTTAAAATGAACGGAATCCATACAAACAACCGTCCCTGCACTTGGATCGCGTGAGTTTCCAAGACAAAAGCTAATTGACGAATGATTGAAACACCAAAGCGTCGCTGAACTACGATGCACAGCACCACAAGTGACAAAATCTCCATCGATACGTACACGACCAGGTTGCCAACTACAAAATCGAGCTTGTCAATCGTCATATTTCGTGTCTGCGGATAATATTCGTGTGCATCGCCCCCAAGTGGTAAAGCGCTTGAAGATAAAGTCCATATACCACCGGGATCACGCACTCCACGTACTCAATGAGCACAACGTATTCGCAGTGAAACATCATCTGCGCGGTCTCTCGTACCATCTTCACTTGCTCTTCAACTGTGGCGACAGAGCTGGTGTTTGCATTTGCATTTGCAATTGGTACTGGTATTGTCGGTGAGACTCGAATGCTGGGCATCTTTACCATCTTTAACGACGCTATTCGATACGATCGGACAGACTGCTGCACCTTTGTAAAAGTTGCCTGCATTTCTCCTCGACTTTGTTGATTTTGTTTTGACGTTTCAGCATTTTTGAATTGTTCAATTCTGGCAAGTGCATGCTGGTTGTCTGGAGACAGATTTACGTGTAGTGGCGAGCGAAGTGAAATGTTGGAATCTGTAAACGCGTCGCACGATACAACTTTTGCGTTTTGGCAGATTTGCGTTACAGTAGTCAGCAGCTCAGGCTTCCAGTTGGGATCGTCGGTATTTGAGGGCTTCAACAGCATCTTTTGCACTGTTCGGGTGCCGCGATAGATGCTCCGCAGCGACAATATTGATGACAGCGCGTCGAAGCTAATTATTACGACCGAGATAAGTGCTGACCTGGACGTTTGCATACACGCGGCGACAAATAGTGCGTGCGCCAGCTCCGCTGAAAACACGACAATCCCAGACACGTACTCTTCCAGAAATGCCGACGCGTGAGCCACGAGATTCTTGAAAACCAGTTTAACAAAGGCATGAGAGCCACAAACACGATCTGCGCGTGGCTCGGAAGTGCTGCGTATACACCGCTCAGTCCGACGTAGGAAATGGCGATAGTACTCTGAGCAACGATAACCTGCATGAGACTTCGGACCTGATTCTTGAGGTTCGGAGCTGCGGCAATCGATTCCCGACCAACACCCAAGAAAGCGAATATTGTCATAACACACGTGAATGGCGGGACGGTGAGAACAAAACTAAACGGAACCGGAAAGACCCAGAAACTCGCCATCGCTACTGTCAAGCCCACGTGGCAAATTGAAGTAGCGAAGGCGACCGCAACTAATTCCCACGCCGAGATGGAAACTCCGACCGTCATGTCCTTCATCTGGACAGTTAATCCAAGACCTACAGAGAAGCTAATAACCCCAAAGCGTAACCAAGCTCCGTAGTTGTTCGTCCATCCAGCGTTCGGGTCTTGAAGAGGAATGAGCTCAATAGCTACAACCAGCAGAAGTGCTGGTAGCGGCGTCAGAAGACACACTGCAATCATACGCGTCCGTGATACCGTTTGACTGTACTCATCCAGAGCGTACAACCTCTCCACTGAGTACATACTGCGACGACCAATTTGAGACCTCGCCCAGGTCTGCTGCACCCGCTTCAAAAATCTACGAAAGCCCGACATGGTGGCATTTACCGGTGTAGTTGGACCTAGTCTGCTTGTCCGCTGTTGGGTGTTTTGCATGTTGGTGATTGGTGACCAAACCGTTCGCTTCTGGTGGTAAATAAA
>JAAKBD010000554.1:0-132133 GCA_012656105.1 Phytophthora syringae | reverse complement strand
CTGCCACAAACGCGCTGTATTCAGTCTCTTCACCAGATTTCGAGATCACCCGCCACAGGAAGCGCCTGACGACAGGTAGATTCCATAGCCCACACATAAATTGAAACTGAGAAGTTTATGAAGCGTGGTTCGTATTATTAACTCTATGCGAGACCGCTAATTGGAGCCTAGATTTGGATTGTAACTGCTACCAAAGTTATAGTGGTGAATTCCAACTTTGTTTTGCTTTCCTATTGGGGGTCCCTAAGGGCACCCGCTAAAAGTCAAGGTCACACTTTTTACGATAATTTGTGGACCACTTCAAATTTGAGCTGTGAAACACCTCCACCATGCATGTCAAGTTCCTGATCTAGGCTACCTAGACCAACCTGTTCCGTGTGGGTGGCATCGTCCTCGTGCTGGGCTTCCCCAGGCTAGAGACCGGAGCTGTACATCCAGCACTATGGACCGAACTTTGGCGAGACCGAGAGCTGCGTGGGAGACTCGGCCTTCCACGGCACTGTCGCGTTCACGGTCACGCACACGCAACCACGAGATGTGAGTAGAGATAGCAACGATAGTGTCGCCCGTGCTCTAGTACGAGGACGACGAGGACGAGATCTGGTCAAGGCGACGGCAATTAACACCACTTGAGCGACTTCAACATCAACGTCTGTTTTCGGTACCAATAAATGATACTCGTAATTATTTATTTTATGTACCAATAAGCTGGTACTTACGCGTAATTACGCGTAAAAGTGTGACGTTTTAGCGGGTGCTCTTAGGCCCTGGTTTCTCCGTCGGTGTCGGTGTGACACAGTGTGTCTGGGGATAAACGGTGTACAAATCCTCGACGGTGTCCCCGAATGCTGGGGCTGCCAGCTGTCCCGCCGATCTGCATACCCTCTCAAACTCGATTTCGAGTTTGATCCTCGCTGAGCCATTCAGTTGGAAATTTGCATCGTACCGATCGCAGCTGCGACAGTCGTCCATGCCCGACGCATACCCCAGGTACCCCGACGACCTCCATCGGCAAGTGATGCTGGCAACGGTCAAGAACCCGGCCTCGCCCCAGCGTCCAAGCTACCGACAATGACCACTCCGTCGTCACCAGCCAAGAAGCAGGCGAAGCGCGGACGCCCGTGAAAGGGCGACGCAGAGGTGTGGACGCAGGCAGCCACGGAGACGCTATTTACTGTGCGGTAAGTTAATGTATTGTCGTGTGCTAATGAGTGGAGATGCGGCTGCTAAGTTCTTACGTGTGTGTTCAATTGTACAGGTATGTGACAGCTAAGGAAGAGTTTAAGCGTGCACGCAATCACGTCGAGTTGGTGCGCCTAGGTGTTGGTGGCCACCTTGGTCAATAAGGCTGAAGACAGAGCCTTTACTGTCAACCAGTGTAAGGATAAGGTAAATTTATCCGCACAATCGATTGTTACTACCAAACAAATGCTAAATGTTATTTTAATCTTATTTTAACTAGATCAAATGGCTAAAGAAGAAGTGGTCTCTTTATCGAGCTGATCGAAGCGCTACTGGCAACGTGCCAAAGACAGCTCCTCCTCCTTGCTTGAGATGATGCTCGAGCACTGGGCTCCGAATCCTGGAATGCAGAACACCTCGCTTTGTGATCTGTCGACCGACCATGATGTTGATGTTGAATCCGACGGCTTGGTGTCGCATGGGGACGATTCTCTCCGAGCACCGCGAAACAAGCGCAAGTGTTGCATTGGTGGCGACCCCGTAGTCGAACGCGGCGTCCGTCCCGAAAAAGCCAATCTCGACCCACCGTAGTTTGAGGAAGGCACAAGTCCATATCGTGCCGATCTGGGTGCACGTTGCGTCAGCTGGGGCCACACACTCCACCCCATTGAACGACGTTAACAAGATGTGGCAGTTTGCAGAGGCAATGTCTCCCTTGAGTGGACAAGCGGTCCCGTAAGGGTATTTCCAGCGCCGATGCAGACTGGCCCCCGAGATTCGGGAATGGTGAATGTTGCGTCGTTCTGCACGTCAACCGTTTGATCAGCGGTGGCGAGGCCAGTAAATGCGACTGCAACGACAGCAAAGGCGAGCTTCATCTTGGTGTTTTGGTTGTCGTCGGTGGTGGAGGTGTCGATGTTGCGGTCGAGTTGTAAATTGAGAAGTGACCTCTCGCTAGATTTGTGTCCTGGGTCAGCTGAAAGGAACCAAACGAATGGTTCCTACGAAGTGGCCGTTGGTCGGCGAGATTTTGCTCGCTGGGTGCAAGAAAGCCCCGGTTCCAAGTACTGTAGGAGAGGCCGAGTCAGTCAGAAGAAAATGAGGCAGAAACCGAGCTGAAAATGTATCCTGAACTCAAATGACTTACGCGGAAGATACGCTGGAAGGTAGTTTCGTACCAGTCATCGCATACGAAGCCTTTCTCGCTCACGTAAAGAACCGAACGCGAATTTGCACAATATTGTGAAGAGCAGTTCCCGTTTGACAAATCGTGAAAAAAACAGAGCTGTTCTGGATCGAGGATATTTAAACCAAGCTCATTTTATAATAACAGATATTTTATTAATAGTACTAACGTTACTGTAGTACTACGTAGTAGTAGACTACTACAGTAGTAGTACGCTTACCATCACTTCGACCTATGCCACACATCCAGGAAGGCTCACGTGGTGCTTTCACGCTACACACTGGCTTGTACTACTACTATACAATGCATGCATCTGCCAGTCTGCACTTCGTTCGTGCAGAGAGAGCAGAGAGAGCAGACATTTGAAATAACAAATTACTTCCTGCTCCAGCCTCAGAAGCGTCGTCTGCTACTACATGTAGTATAAGTTCTCAGACAAGCCCTCAGATTCACTAGCGCTGGCGGCTTGAGTTCACATTTGGAATCCAGCAGGTGCAAGTAGTTAGTAGTAGTAGTTAATTTGGCCTTCTATTTGGTGTTTATGTTTTGTTTTCTATAGAAGCCTTATATGCAGTGAGACTCGAAATGATATCCGGAGTTCTGTTGGTGCCGGCAACACTCGCAGAGTGTTGCGGCACCGACTTCCTGATGAAGTCGTGGATAGCGCTTGGAATGTTGGTCGGTAGCGGGAAGTTCTGGTCTATGCAAGAAATTTTGCTGCTTTGAGCCGTGCTTGAGTAGGCTGCTCCCATAAATGTCCAAAGAGACTGTTCATGGTGCGCCTCAGTTGTTCCAGTTTGTCATTCGTGGTCTCCGTTTGTTTCCGGATCTTCTTGTCTAACGTCACAATGCGCAGCAATACCTGCGGGAGTGAAGTCTCCTTTGCCAGCGCGGTGATGCCATGCTGAATCACTTGTGCAGCTACCTCGACTTGGTTATCTTGTCCTCTCAGGCAAAGCCTACCAGCCTGGGTCGCCTCCCATGTGTGGTCTTGTCGGTGGGCATAAATGACCCAACCTCCATTCCAGCCTCCCCACTCATTGGTCTTGTAGGCGGTTTCCGGTATCCAAGCTTGGATAGTATCCGTTTTGGACTCCTTGCGGTGGTATTCATAATCTGCTGACATGCGTCTAGGCATATCGCTTGGATGCGCTTGGCGGGGTTTTCCTCCAAGCACTTACTATTGCTTGTACTTGGTACGTCCCTGCTGAGAGAATGGCAGCTCTTGTCTTTGCTGCATCACTGAGTTTGTCCTTGAAAACGGCCTCAACACGCAATCTCCACGACATTGCAGGTGTGGTGGTTGTCCAGATTTCCCAGAGCAAGTTCATCGCTGTCGTGTGGTGGTGCGTCCACCGACCAATGCATTGCTGAGCAATTGACAGAAATGCTATCGGTATTGGCGGTGCCCGTCTGCTGGCAATAGCTATTCTCAGAGTTTGCAATTGGCTGAGAGAGCACTCACCCCCATCCATTGACTAATCCAGGATTGCCAGGATGAGGAAGCTTTTGCGCACTGCCAGATAATATGATCCGTAGTTTCTTCTAGACATGAACAGGCTGGGCACTGGGCATTGGCGATTGTCAGGCCATCCGTCGTGGCGTACATTGAGAACTCCCATTGCTATTCGATAAATCGTCCAGTTCTGGTAGTCCGTGAAAATTCCATCATGGTTCCAAATTTGGGCCGGGGATTGTTGCAGCGCAGCCTGACCCAGCAGGTGCAAGTAGTTGGCCTTCAGCGGGGTCGACTTGCTGAGCTAAGACTCTTTTAAGTTAAGAGCACCGTTTTTAGGAAAGGCGAGAGGCGTGTGTGCGTGACAAAACGAAGAAAGGTTGTTTCAATTACTGTAGGAGGGGCTGAAAATGTCGGTTTCACGGTGTCATAGACTTTCGCGTTTAGGAAATGAGGTTTCAGACGCAACGCACGTGGAGTCTTCAACTTCTTTACAAAGCAAGCCAATTCCAAAGACAAGCATTAGGGCTTTGTCAACCCCACCATTCACCTAGACCAGACGGCTGTATCTTTCGTTGCGCGAGAACCGAGCAACCCCGATGCTCACCGCCGCCCCAAAGGCGATACAAGCCGCGAGTAGTGCAAAAAGAAATACACCCGCACTCTCATCTTGAGCACTCGCTGTCTCCCCTCCACTTCCTTCGTCGTGTGCAGTGCCACAGTTTCCATCGGCATCTCCTTGTCCGCATGTTTAACAATCTCCACCGTCTCCAGCGGTAGCTCTTCCGACTGCAACGGCACGTCGCTTAGCACAACATCTGCCGTAGTGTTGATCGGGTGGGAGGTGGCTGCCCCCTTGGCGAACGGCACAATTCCCCATAGCGATCCACCGTAAAGCGGCGTCGTCTGGGAGAAGACCAGCTCTTCATCCGAAATATCGGGTCTCACCCAGTGGCAGTCAGCCTCAATCCCCAAATTGTTCACACCACGCACAATCTTGAAAAAGCCCTTCATGCCCCAGTACGTGCCCCACGAATTCCGGACATTCCAATACTTCGTCCCGTCCGCTTCTTCGCCCCAGCCGACGATTTCCACGTCGTGGTCAATATCCAAAAAGCCCGTTTTATCATAGAAAACCCCAGCCGAGTAGTTGAACGTAAACTCGTCACTGCACGCGATTCCGCAAGTAATCGGCCCGTTCAGTAGCTCTTTCATCATATCATGTTCTCCAGCCACGCGACCATATTCCTTGGCTCGATACCGCACGACCGTCTTCACAGGGAAACAATGCGGGCCTTGAGGGTGGTCCGTCGTAATACAGCTTTAAAAAAAACAATAAGAAAAAGTAAGAAAAAACTCAAAACCCTCTCAGAAACGCTAATCCGATCCTGAAAAAGAAAAAGAAAATCCTCTACGCACTTCATACAGTATCCCTCTGGCGGACAAGTTCCGTTCGTCTCGGTATACTTTCGGTAGTCCGTGGCGCTGTAGGGCACACAGGTCTCGTCCGGCAGTCCGTAGTGGTGCATAAACTCGAATACGTCGGAGGGTTCGCCACCCCCGCAGCCGTCCGAGAGACCGTGAGCCGGGCCGCAATTGAGGAACGTCTGGCGACCCAATTGCACGTCTGGGCCCACGTAGTTCTGCGCCTTGTGCAGCATCTTGATACGGTCTTGGGCGGCCGAGAGCGCTCCATGGGCGAAGCAAGAGCCGCAGTAGTGCGGGATGTGCTGGTTCCAGGACGGAGTGCACATCCCCTTGTCGCACCAGTCCAGTTGCGCTGGGAGCGAGAGGATCGCCAGCGATTCCGCATCCGTCAGAGGCGGCAGCTGGTGCACGCTCGGATGCAGGTGCTCGCGGTTCTTCCATGTGCGAGCGCAGTGCGGCGCGCCAGACACGATGGCTGCCAGAGCGAGAGGGAGCAGAGCGAGAGGGGCAACCGCATTGATGTGGAGTGCGCAGGAATGACGTGAATGTCATGGCGAACGTCGTGCAGGAGACTTGGTTTCAGTATGGGGCAGCATGACATGCGCCAGCCAATGGCTGCGCAGGAGATTATTCTCTCGGTGGCGATGGGCAAAAGTGACGTCGGCAGGCATAGCGAAAGCTGCTGTAAATTGCTGTGACTGACGGGGAAAACTATGGAGATCGAGGTACCCAAAAACTCAAAGTGGGTAAAACTGACATACCCAAATCAAAAATATATATACGCATGAGTAGATATCAATAACTGGTGTTGGATGAGGCTTTGTGTCTCAAGACTGATCGAAGACTGATCGAAGTGCTTACGGTTGCTATGCATTGCATTTGTTTTCAAAAGGCAGGTAGAGTATGTGTTTTCGCTCAAAGTTGCTGTTTTTAGCAAGCGCTTGTGGCAAGTGTGCACTACCCAAGTCGTTGAGTGGTGGAGTTCATGCAACTAGGAAACATTGCCAAATCTGTAGGCCATTATTACTCGCCGTCTTGTTTGGAGTTGTCGCTATTGGCAGAGCATTGTGAGTTATGGTATGCCATTCGTAACTTTAAATATTGTTCGTAGCTCTGAGTGTTATCTTCAATGTTTGCATTGGGGGCTTGTTGTTATAGCATTTGTAAGGACGTATGTGTTCATGAAAACAGGGTGCAACGACAGAGGCTTTGTGTGCTTGTCGTACATATCGTGCTCTATCGTCGACAGAGCTTTGTGTGCCTTCTACAATTCAACGTGCTACCATTTCCATCATGCCTATGTCAGTTTTACCCATTTTAAGTTTTTGGTACCTCGGTGTCACGCGATTCTCATGGATTCTCGCGAGCTGATGGAAGTAGAGTATCGTTGCTGTGGCGAGTAGCCATGAGTGATGGTGTGTCCGTTTGAAGCTACCGAAGGGACGGCACTCCAGATGAGCAACCTCAACGAGATCCACCACAGCAGTAAACAAGAAAACATAGGAAAGAGTAAGAGGCAAGAATGAGCAACCAGCTCATTCTAGAATCTGCAACCAAAGAATAAAGTCGACTTCCTACTCTGGCCAAGTAGACGTGGACTAAGCAGTCTGGTGACCTCGAGAACAAATCTCGGGCACCTTAACCACAACAGTTGAGTGTCTTCAAGACGTGATCTCGGGCATCTCGACCAATCAAAGACTTCCTCTGCCTAAGTGCTACCAAATCCATCTTTCAGCTCACTGCAGTGTGAGCTGAAAGATTGCGACATAGTAGAACTTGGTGCGATGCAAGACTGAATGCAAGAGAGAAACACAACGCGCAGGCGGTTGAGAACCGACACCGCGCCCGTGCGACAGCAGCTTGATGGGGTTCTCCGCAGCATTGAGCACGAAAGGATCGACCGGCTAGAAAGCAGGCTCGACGATACGCATGATGACCTTAGGGTGTTCAGCACTAACATCAACGCGACAATCAACAACATGGGCACCGGAATTTCAGCTGAAATCGCCGCGTTGAAGGACACGGTTGCAAATCTGGTGCAAGGAATGGCAACTATGGTGCAAGGGTGGACCAAGCTCAGCAAGTGGCTCAAGAGGCACGACACTTGGCTCAAACGACGAACATGACACGTCATAACGCTCAGATTCCTGCATCAACTCAGCGTTCTCCTCAAACACCTCCAGCAATGCAATTTGAGTGGCAACAGTCCATGCGACGCCCAGTGCCGCCGCCGGATATGTGCCAGCTGCTGGCAGTAGTGTTGGAAGCTCTCAGGGATTAAGTTTGCGGAAAATGGATGTGAAGCCTCCTGTTTTCGCTGGAGAGATCGATGGAGTCAAGTTGAACAGCTTCATTTTCCAGTTCGAGTCGTATTTCCGGCAAAAGGGATACGATCTCATTCAGCACGACGATTTACTGGCTATGGAGCTTAATCAGTGCGTGCAATAGAATGTTCTGGTCTGGTACGAGCGCTACATGACCGATGATTTGTCAAACAAGTTGTTGAGCGCCTTGAAAGTGGAGATGACGATCGAGTTTATGGAGCCTAATTTCGAGGAGAAAATTCGCAGCCGATTGCTTTCAATCAAGCAAACCGGAGGTTACGTTGGATATGTGGGCAAGTTTCGAGAGCTTTACCGCGTAGTTCCAGTTGATCCACTAACGGCAATGAATTTGTTTCTCAACGGGTTGTCTGACGTGTCGATGAAACGCGAAATCCTGAGAAAGAAGCCGAAAGACTTGAACTCCGCTATCCAAGAAGGATTCCTTGAGTGGGAGCTGAAGGAGAAGCCTGACCAGAACAACTCGATCGAAAACAAACCAAAAGGCAAGAGTGGTGGTCAGAATTTCCCGCCAGCTCTTCAAACCAAATGAACACCACCTGCAGCTCGCCGGTTCGGGAAAGGTGGTCGAGGAGGAAACAACACGGTGAAGTCTGACAAAACCTGCAGTTTTTGCAGCCGTGGACCGCACCGAGAAGAAGATTGCTGGTTTAAGCACCCGGAAAAGCGCCCCAACTCAACAATGTGAACCACAAAATACTCGCGATGCTGGAGCAAATGGTGGTGGCCGGCAACCAAACCCATCATGACAGTGAGGATTTAAACGAGTAAGTCCGCTGGATGTAGAGCGATCAAGTGGGCATTCTCGCAAGCTCAGCAGACTAAAGTGTGACTGTGAAAGCTGCGTGGACTCTACGAGAAAACGGAGTGAATCGACAGCGCATGTGCGTCCTGTTTGTGATGAACAAAATCATGAATACCAGAAAAATGATGACAATGAACAACACAAAAGATGAAAACAAGAAACACGTGTTGACTATGTTTGGTAGTGTGACGAGAGGAGTGCAATCTATGGAATTTGAAGACGGCGAACAGGTGACTACCAAGTCGGCTGATTCCTTTTCATTGCCTCGTCAATATTTCTGCCTTTTGCATACGAACAGCACTGTTCAGTGCACCCGCGATGATTTAATTATCACGAACTCCAACTTTATCGACAGCGGAGCCTCCATAAATGCTGTCAGCCCAGAAGTTTGTCAACGAGTTCGATTGGAAGACAAGATTGAAGACCATGGAGTCGAGATGTCCATCACGTTGGCAAACAAGCAGGAAATGAAAGTACCCAAGAAGACAGTGCGGCTGCACTTGTTTATTGAAGCTTTCACTCCTTATGTCTACGAATTCTTGGTCCTTCCGGTGCCAGAAAACCAGGATGTGCTGCTGGGCATGCCTTGGTTGAAGGCCGTCAACCCGGACATTGATTTGATTGAGGAAACAATTCAGCCTCGACAATTGCCCTCGGAGGAGGAAAAAGCGAAGAGGCCCAAGAAGAAAAAGAAAGTAAAGCCGCGCACTTTGTCAATGCCGCATAAGCCAGTACTTCAAGTTGGAGGCAAGCGAGTGTCAGTTCGCGGAACAACCACCAAATCGTGCCACCGATATTTCAGTCAGGGTATTACTCGGTGACAAGTGGAGAAACGAAGTTTATCAGCGGTAAACAATTCAAACGACTGCTTCTTAAACCTCAAGAACTGGAGTGTGTATTTGTGATTCGTCCGGCAACTGAGAAGGAGAACACAGCGGGAAACAAAGCATTCACAGACGTGGAAGATTATGTCGACCAGCCTGTGTATCCGGTACTGAAGCGCCACAAAATTGTGTTCAGACAGAAGTTGCCGCGTCAGCTACCACCAGAAAGCCACGGGGTTCACGAAATGGAGGTAGATACAAACCAACCTATTTTCCGACAGCAATGGCGTCAGTCGCCAGCCCAAGAACAGGAAATCCGAGCGTGGGCTGAGGAAATGCTGCAGGCTGGATTGATTCGACCTTCGTCGTCTCCTCACGGAGCACCCACATTTTGGGTGAAAAGCCTGTTGGTTGGCGAATTGTTCACGACTTCCGTGCAATGAACAACCACACAGTTCGCCGGACGCTTCCTATGCCAAGGAAAGACATTATTTTCGAAAAGATGCAAGGAGCGTACGGGTACAGCTGTATGGATCTGCTCAGTGGATGCTATCAATTTCGGATGCGCGATGCAGACATCAAGTACACGGCGTTCCAAACTGCGGATGGTTCTTTTGAGTACCTCGTAATTCCGATGGGGCTGTCAAACGCACCTGCTACTTTTAACGACGGAATTCGAAAGCTGTTGAAAGACTTAGCTGACTTTTGCCTCTCCTACTTCGACAATATTTACGTCTTCACCAGTGGTCAAGATATCGACACGCATCTTGCCGCGTTGGATCGAGTTCTAAGTCGTCTTGAGGAGAATCAATTCTACGTGAAACTAAGCAAGTGTGTATTCTGCTCTGCTGAGATACCTTGTTTGGGAGATTATATCGGACGGAATGGTGTCAGAATCGACCCCAAGAAAGTTGCAGTACTACGTGATTGGCCACGACCGGTTACGAAGAGTGAATTGCAGTCTTTCCTAGGGACACCGACTTACGTACAGCGATTCTGTGAAGGATTCGCAAATGATGCTGGTCCGCTTTTCGATATGCTGAAAGTGAAAGACAATCCACAGCGGAAGGCAAAGCTAGTGTGGACTAATGAGCTTGGGTCACTTCCAGCGACTCAAGGAGCGGATTTCAGCCACACCAGTACTAGCGATTGCCGACTTTGAGAAGCCTTTCCACCTACGAATGGACGCAAGTGATTTTGCCATCGGTGGAGTTCTTTTTCAAATGGAAGAGCACGACGGACAGCTAGTCGAGCGTCCCGTAGCATTCCAAGGGCGCAAATATAAAGACGCAGAGAAGAATTATTCCATTCGAGAGAAGGAATTGCTGGCGATATTGTTTGGTTTGCGTGTGTGGCGAGTCTACTTGCTGGATAAGGCATTTGTCGTCGAAACCGACCACAAGTCGCTGGAAAGTGTGTTCTCACAAAAGAGCACCTCACGGAGAATCGCAAGATGGTACGACGAGCTGAGCGAGTATCCTGTTACGTTTAAGTACATACCTGGTGAATCGCATTCTGTTGCAGATGGTATTTCACGACGAGCCGATTTCAATGAGCAGCCCTCGCTAGAAACCATTGCAGCGGCTACTGGTGTGCACTCACGAGTGAAAAGGGTATGACAGCGGTTGTTGACGAAACCATTCAGCGTTACGACGAGGACTTGCACACGGATACTATCCTACGAGCGCTCAAAGGCGAACCATCGACTGGTGACGCGAAAATCAAGTTCATTGATCGGTATTTCCTTGACGGAAAGAAACTCATGTACTGTGGGCCAAATGATGAAGCACCTCGGCTTGTTGTGCCTGTCATTGATGAACTAGTAAACGCGCTGCTGTTTGAATTTCACGACGTGGAGGTTTATGGACATCCAGGAATTGAGCGGACGCTTCGACTGGTGGAAGAACACTACTACTGGAGACACATGACGCAAAGTGTGAGAGCTTACGTAAAGTCTTGTGAGACTTGTCAGAGAACGAAAGCTCGAAACATGAAGCCGCCTGGATTACTCCAAAGCCAACCCATATCTCGCGGGCGATGGACACATGTTGCAATGGACTTTATTGTAGCACTGCCTGTGACGAGAGCACAGTTTGACTCGGTTGTCGTAGTTGTGGACCAGCTTACCAAGAGAGCCCACTTTGTGCCATGCAAAGGCACGGCTACGGCACGTGACATTGCCGAGCTATACCGAGACCGAATATTCGTTCTACATGGAGTTCCGTTGGAGATACTTTCCGACAGGGATCCCAAGTTTACAGCCACTGTTTGGACTACTTTGTGCGGAATGTTGGGGACTCGCCAAAAACTGACTAGTGCATTTCGCCACCAAGCAAATGGAGTAACGGAGCGACTGAACCAAACAATTGAGAACTACTTGCGGGCATTTACAAGCGGAGCATCAACTGATTGGGACGAGTACATCTCTCTTGCCGAGTTCGCGTACAACTCACGATTTCAACAGTCAATCTCGATGCCTCCATTTGAAGCTGACCTCGGCTATCTGTCGTCAACACCAGTTACACTTCTAAGTCCACCTAGAACTACGGGAGCTGAGCAACAACGCCGTGCTCAGGGAAGACGTTCCTCGAGCATCAAGCAGACCGACTAGCAACCGTGCGACGTGAGCTACAGAAGGCGTCCGACCGAATGAGCAAATACTATGATACTAACCGACCGGTTCAATCTTTTGCCGTCGGGGAGGGGTATTGCTGTCGACGGAAAACCTGGCCAATTATCATGCTGGTACAAGCAAAGCAAAACTGGGAGCTCGTTGGATTGGCCCATACTCGATTGTTAGCCGGCTGGGACATGACTACTATGAGCTGAAGCTTCCGAAAGGTGTCAAGTTTCATCCTGTGTTCCATACCAGCTATTTGAAGCCTTATATTTGCAGTGAAGGATGATAGCAGCGAACCTTTAAGGTACTGCTGCCTGATGATACTGAAGGCGAGTTAGTGGAGGATATCGTGGACTACAAGAGCGTCCGTAGCAAGACCATGTACAAGGTCAAGTGGCTCGGACAAGCCCGTCAGACATGGGAACCACTCCAAAATCTGAAGTACGTTGGCGACCTGATCAATCGCTATCACGAACGGAAGAAATCGAGGAGGGTTTCATCTTAAGCGGAGGGAATGTCACAAGATTCTCATGGATTGTCGCGAGCTGATGGAAGTAGAGTACCGCTGCTGTGGCGAGTAGCCATGAGTGATGGTGTGTCCGTTTGAAGCTACCGAAGGGACGGCACTCCAGATGAGCAACCTCAACGAGATCCGCCAAAGCAGTAAACAAGAAAACATAGGAAAGAGTAAGAGGCAAGAATGAGCAACCAGCTCATTCTAGAATCTGCAACCAAAGAATAAAGTCGACCTCCTACTCTGGCCAAGTAGACGTGGACTAAGCAGTCTGGTGACCTCGAGAACAAATCTCGGGCACCTTAACCACAACAGTTGAGTGTCTTCAAGACGTGATCTCGGGCATCTCGACCAATCAAAGACTTCCTCTACCTAAGTGCTACCAAATCCATCTTTCAGCTCACTGCAGTGTGAGCTGAAAGATTGCGACACTCGGTCTCCGTAAGCTCGATCTCCATAGTTTTTCCCTGACTGACGCCTCGGTGAGATCCGCGAGTTCGCGCCTGGATACTAGAAGCAGCATACAAGACAAATGCGAGGGGAGGCTGGAATGGGGGATGGTCTTATACACCCACCTACAAGATACTACATGGGAAGCGGTACGGGCTGGAAGTCTCTGTCTAAATGGACAAGACAACCAAGTCGCCGTCGCAGCGGAAGTGATACACCAAGGCATCCAAGCGCTGGCCATAGAACAACCACTGGCGCAGATATTCCTGCGCATCAACACTTTGGGCAAGAAGATCCGACAGCACCTGGAGAATGGGAACGACAAGATGGAACTGCTCCGGCGCACCAAGAACCAACTATTTGGTGTATTATGGAAACAACCCACCCAAGCTACGCTCAAGGCCGCGAAAGTTCTTGCCACCACTGGAGTGAACCAGAACCTCCAGCTGAAGCCCAACATCCCAGGCACAATTCAAGATTTCATCAGACAATAGGTGCCACAACACCCTACGAGTGTTGCGGGCGCCCACAAACAGACTTCGAACATCATTTCGAGTCTCACTGCATATAAGGCTTCTTTACAAAACAAAACATAAACACCAAATAGAAGGCACCACCACGTTGTCAGGTGGCCGCTAAATGTCTTACTCCTGCAAAAATAGCTGGCTAAGAAATGAGGTCCTGCTCGTCCTGAGGTGGGAGGCTTTCCTAAGACTGAGCCATTGCCAACTAGTGATAGTCAACAATACCATTGCCAGATACTTGCCATGACAGACTGCCTCGAGTGTGTTCTCGGCGGAATCGAATGCGACTGCGACTGTTGTGACTTCTGCGACTTCGAGGTCTGCGCAGACTGGTTCGATACGCTCGCCGACTGTGACGCCGGCGACTGCGTCGACTTTTGTACCTTGTTGTAGCGGTTGCTACAGAGCTCGGTCGTTACTGGGGTTTTGCCCAGCAACACCAGCACTCAACCAAAGAGGTTTTGCAACTGCAGCACGGGCGGTTGTGCAACAGCAACTACGGACGGTTCGCAACGGACGACCCTCGAGGAAAGCATGCATAGGGAACAAGAGCGAGTAGTGGAAGACAACTAAAGCTCAATACATCTCACTTCTACATTTCCATTGGAAGCGACACAACAAAGAATTCTTTAGCTGGGAGGTCGCGCCTAGCATGGAAGAACCAGACGAAGCGATGGTGCAAGTCCGCAACGGCGGGATGCCTATTGCTGTCTACCCGCCACTACCGCCGTAGCAGAGTACGACCTACGACTGATGCAGGAGACGACTAATAGAACAGCTGTTCTGCAAGGAAGTGAGACGGGGCGTCAAGTGGAAGCACTGGCCCAGCATTCGGCCGCAGTACACCAGAGAACTGCTGACCAGATTGCCAGGTGCAGCGCCAGCAAGACCGACTTGCAGCGCAAACCTCGAGTACCTGCAAGCCCAGCACGACAGACAGTCTGCCCTGCTCGAACAGCAAGAAGAGATGTGCCGTCAAATGGATGAGCATCGCCAGTACTTGGAGGATCAGTACAAGGTACTGAGAGCGGCGGAACAGGCAGTCGGGCTTCAAGGACAAAGACTCGAGAGCTTGGCAGAGGCCGTCCAGCCGCATTTGCAGGCTCGATGGGGGCATTTGCTCAAGGTGCAGAACCTCCAGCGGAGAACCGACCACGGGAGGCCGCAGCTGTCAATGTGGCAGCAGGAACGAATTTGCCCGTGCCACCAATTTACAGAGGCAGCTCCAAGAAGGAGAAAAAGGACTTCATGGATAGCTACGCCATCTACACGAGACGCATCAAGGCTTTGAACCAAGGAACTCAAGCTAAACTTTTCGTGATGCCGCTGAGTGCTTGCATCGAGCAAGGCACGATGGTTAGGATTTGTGGTTTCGAGTTTTTCAAAGATGAAAAGGATGTCACGGAGACTCAGTGGAGAGATTACTTTCTGTCGGCGCGTGTACCAGATAATACAGCGTATAAAACGCTTGACCGAGAAGTGAAAATGCTTTGCATGGACATCGAGCTGCAGGATGCTGAGTCTCGACTGTCTCGACTTATGGCCCAGTTTTATGATATCCTTGACCGACTTAACATGGAGGACGTCGTCCACACCGAGCCGAAGAAAGTTGTGGGCTATTTGGTTGAAGCACTGCGCCCCCAACCTTTAAGGCAGCTGTGAATGATCAGCTGAGTCGGCAATGCCACAAAAAGACCAAGTCGGAACTCTCCACGTTTCTGAAGTGGCTGCGAGGCGAGCTAGAAGGTTTCATGCGATTTGAGGCCCATATTTCAGCCCAAACGCAGGCAAAGTCGAGTGCCCGACCTGTTCAGCAGCAAACCCAGCCCAAACGAGGATTTGGAGGAGCTCAGGTGAATAGCAAGGCAAACGGTGACGAAGATCGACAGCAGCGCAGGACCAGCACCAAGCCGAAGCCAAAAGCCACCGGTGACAGACCGCCGAAAAATGCTTCAAGTGTGGTGACCAGACCCACGGCGTGTTCCAATGCCCAGATGTTTCGGGTCCAGCAGAGGCAAAAGAGCTCTACGAGGCAACTACGGGAAAGAAGATCCTGAAGCCTGTCTTGGCAGTGGCTCACGCAAAGCCTAGGACTGCGACGTCGTCGTCGACAATTCCGTGCACAGTCATGGACACATTAGAGACGGAAATCACCCCAGATAGTGCAGCCGAGGTCTCAATGGTGACTACCAAGTTACTGACACTATTGGCGGAGAAAGGAACGTGGCTAAATCAGCAAGATGTCACCGGAAAGGCTGCTGTCACGGGAGTTGGTGATAAACCGGTTCCAGTAAAGAGCAAAGTAAAACTGGATCTGCGATTTTCGACTCCAGGAGGCCCGTTAGTGCTCCGCAACGTGATCTGTTGGGTGACCGAGTTTAGCCTACCTCCGGGCGTTGGTGATTTACTGCTGTCTCGGTGGATAATGGAGAGACTCGGATACAGCCCAGAAAAACTACTTGCTGCTGCGCAACAAGTTAGTGCTGAGTGGGATATGACCGATGTCGATGACAAACCAATCAGGGAGTTGCAAGCGTTCTAGCTTATTCTGGTACGGAGGGCCCATCGCCCACAGACGAAGAACGCGTACTGGAAGAAGATGAAGAGTGTGCATGCTTCCCGGAGTTGACGAGTGATATCGAAAAGGAGCGGGAAGAAATCAAAGCCATTCTGCAGGAAAAATTGACGAAGCTCGGCGATTCGGTGCGTCAGCCGCATACTTGGAGGAGTTGGAGATCATTTTGAAACAGCTCATTGATGTTTTCCGTATTTTCCTTGGTCGTGACCCACCTGTGGACATGCCACCGATGGAGGTGACATTGAAGCTGGGAGCCGTTCCTGTTCGGTGCAAAGCACGCCGATACTCACCGGTGCACCGCGAATTTCTTAAGAAACATATCAGCGCACTAATTGATGGAGGATTGTGCTACCGGAACCCAAAGAGCAAGTGGTGTTCGCCGCCCCATGTTGTGAACAAGCCCGGCGGGGCTGGTCATCGCATGACTGTGGATGTTCGCAGGCCAAATGCCTGTGTCGAGTCATTTGTGTGGCCGATGCCAATATTGGAGGTAGTTTTTGAGCAGCTTCGTGAGTCTTCAAGATATGTTTCTCTAGACTTCTTCAAGGGTTTCTGGCAGTTTGCCATCGCGCTGTTTTGCCAAGAGATCTACTCTATTCTGACCGAGAAGGTGTGATCACACCGACTCGAGTGCTGATGGATGCTAATGATTTTAACAACGGCTTGATGATTTGGATTGACGACTTGCTTGGATACGCAGACAGTGATGAGGATTGCTAGCATTGCTGAAGAAGGTCCTAACAATTTGCGCGGAGAAAGGTTTAAAGCTCAACCCAAAAAGTGCAGCTTTTATAAGCGAGAAGCGCTGTGGTGTGGCCGTGTCGTCTCCGGTGATGGTGTCCGACACGACCCAGCTCGAATTGATGCTCTCACGAACCTTCCTGCGCCAACTACCGGTCAGGAGTTGCAGCAGTTTGTGTGTGCGTTAAATTGGATGCGAGGGTCTCTACCCGCCTTCAATAAACTGATCGCTCCACTTGTGAAGACAATGGAAAAGGTTTATGAACGTGCTGGCGGCCGCAAAAACGCAAGTACGATCGATTAAATTGTCTGAGGTGGGGTGGGGCGACGAGGAAATGTCCTGCTTGGATCGATGCAAGGGAGCGTTGCAGAACGCGTTACTGTTAGCGCATCCAGATCCTGAAAAGCGTCTCTCGGTGTATACCGACGCCAGCGATGAGTATTGGGGAGCCGTGATCTCCCAGATTCCTCGTGAACATGCAACCAGACCTTGAGTGAGCAAGACCACCAACCATTAATGATGTTGAGTGGATCGTTTTCTGGAGCAGCGTGCCGGTGGGCTATCGTCGAAAAGGAGGCCTACGCCATTATCGAAACATGCAGACTGCAGACTATTTGCTTCACCGCCACGACGGATTTGCTTTATTCACAGATCATCGGAATTTACGGTACATCTTTGATCCTCAAAGTGTATCGGCGTCGGTGCCGGAGTACACCGCCGACAAGCTCCATCGTTGGTCTCTCCTACAACCCACCCAAGCTACGCTCAAGGCCGCGAAAGTTCTTGCCACCACTGGAGTGAACCAGAACTTCCAGCTGAAGCCCAACATCCCAGGCACAATTCAAGATTTCATCAGACAATAGGTGCCACAACACCCTACGAGTGTTGCGGGCGCCCACAAACAGACTTCGAACATCATTTCGAGTCTCACTGCATATAAGGCTTCTTTACAAAACAAAACATAAACACCAAATAGAAGGCACCACCACGTTGTCAGGTGGCCGCTAAATGTCTTACTCCTGCAAAAATAGCTGGCTAAGAAATGAGGTCCTGCTCGTCCTGAGGTGGGAGGCTTTCCTAAGACTGAGCCATTGCCAACTAGTGATAGTCAACAATACCATTGCCAGATACTTGCCATGACAGACTGCCTCGAGTGTGTTCTCGGCGGAATCGAATGCGACTGCGACTGTTGTGACTTCTGCGACTTCGAGGTCTGCGCAGACTGGTTCGATACGCTCGCCGACTGTGACGCCGGCGACTGCGTCGACTTTGTACCTGTAGTGGAACAGCTTGCGACTTGTTTGTCAAACCAGACAACGCGCCGACTGAAGGGTTCGCGTCCATGAATACACGAGAGGTTACTGGTTTGGGGTCGATCCCAGTGGTGCCAGTCGCAGTGAACTTCGCACCATCAGCAAGATTCGCCCAGCACGGTTAATAATTGCTTCAGTGCAAGCAACATCAAGTATCCAAGTTAAATTGCTGACCGAGAGACAAATGCAGCAACAAGAATGATGAGCGTAAAATGCCTGCTAACGTTAGATCTGTAGTCTCCTTCAAATTTCGCTCAACCAAATCAATTCCACCATCCCAAAAACTCTTGTGAAATCTCAAACCCAGTACTGTCGAAGGCGAACACTATTTTTTCAGCCAATCCAGTTATCATAGTACGGAAGAGATGCTACAACTTGCAGAATATCCAGCCGGAGGTTCTACAGTCGCCAAGGAAGTCAGAGCGGAACATCCGATCCGTTGGCGGTGCCGTCTCGCAATTCAAATTTGGGCAAGAACCCGTAAAACAAAAAACTGATGGACGAATGCTGCGAAGCGTGCTGCAAGGGACTCTGCTACGGATGCTGCATCACCTTCATCGAAGTGGTCTGCCACCCGATTGGCGATTGCTGCGCGTGTTGTTGTTGTGGTGAGCGCGGGTTTTCGTGCTGCTCCAGAGGCGAACCAACAGACTCTCGTGGACCGTACGGACGCGCCGACTCCCCACCGACTGAAATCGTCCCAGTGCCGGTCAAGATGCAGCCAGCGATGCCCCCATTGCTCCGATCCCTGGGACTATAGAACGAGTGTAGCGGACAGAAACCAGAATGACAAAAGGTGACTTCCAATACTGTGTTGAAAACTACTACTAGTAGTACTACCAGACTAGAGGAATAGACGTAGACACATCTACAATTTCATTGTTGACTCACTTGTCTTGCAACTCTACTACGAACTGGAGTATGGCCATCAGCTCTGCAACTACGCAGCTACACTGTCCAGCAGTCCGTACTCGCTGATGGAGTTCGAAATTTCCTGTTGGAAGCGCACAAAGTCCGAGTTAGAACTTGACACAACCAAACTTTAGCAAAAACGTACCAGGAGTGTGGGCCACCGTCCTACCTCGAGCTTGGAAAAGATCAAATCGTCTACAAACACCTCTAAACAGTCAGCTACACATGATCTTGAGCGTCCTTCGCAACCAAACACGCACCGTTAAAGTAGATTTCAAACGCTCCAGACGCCGTCAAGCTGCTGGCCGCCGTCCCCATGAAGACGACAATGAAGAAGGCCGGAATGCGGTTGTTCAGTGCCCAGCGCAGCATCGTCATGTCCATTCCAAGCGCCGGCAGAAGCTGCCCACCATACACTGAAATGAGAGTTCCATCCCCCTCAACCCCTTTAAAGTACTCAAAGCACTCACATATTCGCCAAAGACCAGCAGAATCATCGCCGTCGCCTGTGCGTAGCCCAAGAAGTGCGCCAGCATCTATCCACATCCAAGAAACGCGTCCACCGTTAAGTCGTCCGTAGTGTCAACACTGTAACATCATTCCCACACACCGTCTTGTAAGTGTCCACCTCGTAGTTGGAGCCTTCAACTCTGTCCACCAAGTGCGGGAAGGTGTCCTCCAGGTGCGTCTTGATCTGCTTGAAGTTCTGCTGGTAGCCGCACGCCGTACAGTACGAGACGCGCACGTGGTCGTCCGCGATGTTGCGCTGCAAATTTCGCTCCTTGGCAGCCTCCGCTAGATGCTCCTTCTCTGCAGCATCGAAGACCGACTCCGCCTCCACGTGCAGTGCCAAGAACAGCGCCAGCAACAGCGCAACACGCAGCACTTTCGACGTCATCTTCGGCCAAGTCACTCTATCCGTTACGAAAGGTGGGCGTGTCGCAAAACTTTATGTAAACCACGTCAGTTTAGTGTACCCTTGGTGTACACTCTGATTTTGCGCATTCTGAGGTCGAGGGGAAACGTTGCGGCGGTCGAGTAGCTATGTGCGACTGTGGAGCGGACGCCACGGGCGGGAGAGCGCGTACGACATGATACGCGTGGAGGAGGCGGTTGCACTTGTTCTGGGGCAGACGGAGCCTCTGGAAGCGACGCGCGTGGAGGCGCAGGAGGCCCAGGATTTGGTGCTGGCGGAGGCTGTGCGCAGTACCGTGAGTTTTATACAGAGAAATAAACCGTTAATGGTGCTGTTTCTTAAGTACGAAATACTTTATGGGGTGTAGGAGCCACTGCCGCCGTTCCGGGCGAGTATCATGGACGGATACGCGGTGGTCGCAGCGGACGGAGTGGGCAAGGTGAGTGTTTTGTTTCTTCTTCTTCTCCTTCTTCTTCTTCTTGGCTGATGATTGTCTTTGTGGTAGTTCTCGGTGGTGGAGCGTATTGCAGCGGGGATGTGCCCGTGAAGACGCTGCAGTCGGGACAAGTGGCGTACATCACGACGGGGTCGCCAGTGCCAGAAGGGGCTGACGCAGTGGTGAAGATTGAGGATACAAGCAGTGTTCAGGTCAGTGCAAGTGAAGAAGAAAAGGAGGTGAACATACTTCAGGCTGTCAAGACGGGACACAACATCCGTGCGATCGGGTCGGACATTAGTCCTGGAGAAGTGCTCGTGGTTGCTCATGAAGTGGTGTCAGCGGCTGAGATTGGACTGCTTGCTACGGTGGGGAAATTGCTGGTGTTTATTGTATGCCAAGTTGTACGCTGATGGCTGTTGAATTGGCAGGCGGGGATCACGGAGGTGGTGGCGCACAGGAAGCCTGTGGTTGGAGTTCTCTCGACAGGTAGTGAACTTGTTGAAGCGTTTGAAGGGAAAACGACACCCGGGAAGATTCGAGACAGCAACCGCCCGATGCTGTTAGCACTACTTAGTGAGTGGAGCGTGAAAACGCTCAACTTGGGCGTCTGTGGCGATCACAAGGAAGCGTTGAAGGACACGGTTTTAAGTGCACTGGAGAAGGTGGACGTACTGGTGACAAGTGGTGGAGTGAGTATGGGAGATCATGATCTCATCAAGCCATTGCTGGATGAAATGGGCACCGTCCACTTTGGAAGGTTATTGATGAAGCCTGGTAAACCCACCACGTTCGCAACGCTGGAGGTGCAGGGCAAGAAAAACTCGTATTTGCTCTTCCGGGTAATCCGGTTAGCTCCTTCACGACGTGCCATCTGCTGGTTCATCCGGCGCTGCGTCGACTTCGGGGCTTCCGCTGTCAAAGTGTCACCACGCTAAGGTCTATGCAACCCTCAGTCACCCGATCAAGCTGGATGCTACACGCCCCGAGTTTCATCGTGCTAACTTGGTCTGGGACAACAAGCAGCACAAGTTTCTAGCCACCAGTACTGGTCGACAAATCAGCTCCCGCTTGCTCAGGTACTGTACTTGTCCATTTAATATCGCCTTTGTTATCGGTTAACTTACTGTCTTATCTACTACAGCTGCCGCAACGCCAACGCTCTGCTTTGCCTGCCAACAGGAACCGAAATACGCGATGGGGATGCTGTTGTGGCGCTCGTATTGGACAGCTCTTTTGGAAACTTCAATGACCTTGCTGCAGCGCCAGCTGAGAGTACGAAAACTGCATCATCTAGTCGTCAGTATGCGAGTGCATACTCCAATGTTAACAAGCCGGTTTTTCGTGCTGGGCTTCTAACAGTACGGGGGAGGGGATTTTTGTGAGTGCTGCTGCTGGAATACTAACATCCTTTTATATTTGTGTGACTTTGTAGATTAGTGATCGCGTCTCTGCTGGCACGTCGACGGATTTGAGTGGAATTGCGATGGCAGACGTGCTTCACCAAGTTGACAAGGTCCAATTCGAGGTGTGGGCCACTAAAGTTATTCCCGACGATGTGGGTCAAATCCAAGCTGTGGTGAAGGAGTGGGCAGATTCGGATGTTGTCGATCTCATCTTGACATCGGGCGGTACAGGATTCAGCCCCCGTGATGTGACTCCGGAGGCTATTAAGGCGGTGCTGGAGAAAGAAATCCCAGGATTCCCTATCGCAATGCTCGAGAGCTCGCTCAAGATCACGGCCAAGGCGGTGCTTTCCCGGCCCGTGGCAGGTATTCGCAAGAACACGCTGATTGTAACTCTTCCTGGAAAACCGAAGGCAGTCGTGGAGAACTTTTCGGCAATCGCAGAAGTATTGCCGCACGCACTGCACCTTGTACGCGACGTGCCGCACGAACACCACCGCGCTAACCCAGGTTCGCTTTACACGTAATTGGGAACTGATGACAACACGGTGCTGCAGCGAAGATAGCGACAACTACGTAAGCCTTTGATTAACCCGTGTGCGTATTACTTCGATGGCCAATGTCTTGCTATGAGATTTGTATATCCAAGCTCGTCGTCTGCCTGGCAGGTGGAACTTTCAGCCTGGAAGCATTTGTTAAGGTCACCAGTTTAGTTTGGCCCAGAGAAGGTTGGTGTTGTATAAGTTGTTGTTCTAATAGTGGGGATCGGTAGGTCGAGGATTGACAATGTTGTAGGAATTGATTAGATCGATATGCTGATCACAGCGTCGGCATACTTAAGCTGGTGTTGATCTGGGATCGCGAGCTCCACCATGAAATCACCGCTCTATCAGCTGCTTCCCCAAACAATTGGGTGCCGAGCGCTCGTTCTCAGCGCCACCTAAATTGCTCTTGTTCCAGAAGTTCTCGACAGTTGGCGTTGCAGGACTCCTGACATTTAAGGCTAGAGTCTCTACTCGACGGCGGAAGAGCAGGTTGCAAAGACTCCAGGTGGTTTTATCTTGTGGTTTGCTTTGCTCCGGTGGAGAATGTGTTCAGGACCCGTGGGTGCCCAAGGTGGTGAAGGGACTGAAGACCATTCAGTACGAGGTGCTCCGCAAGTATTTCCTTTCTCGTGGATGAAGAAGGATCGACGGGTGCAACAGGGAATGGGTTGTCTGGCGTGACGGTGTCGGAGGGACACTTTGTCGCCAGTGAGTATGTTCAGACTCCCCTAGCGTTCTCTTTGAACCCTTGCAAAGTATGAACTCGTTTCATTTTCCCCACAACTGTGGGCACAGCAGAAGAAGAGGTGATGCTCCGCCTGAATATTGCAGCGGAGACAGGAGATCTGGCGGGGGTCAAGGCGCTCGTCAGGAGACGCGCGGATGCGAACGCACAGGATCAATTCGGATACATTCCGCTGATCTGGGCTGCTGCTCTGGGCCACCAAGAAATGGTGCGATACTTTGTGGAGAATGGTGCAGATGTGGATGCAAAAGACAAATATGGAGTTACTCTGCTGATAGAGGCTGCTCGTGAGGGACATTTGGCTCTGGTGCGCTGCCTCATGGAGAACGGCGCAGATGTGAACGGAAAGGACGAAGACGGATACACTCCGCTGATAAACGCTGTTCTTTATGGACATCTAGAAGTAGTGCGATACCTCGTGGAGATCGGCGCCAACTTGAACACAAAGGACAAATACGAAGATACTCTGCTGGCAATGGCTGCTCGTGAGGGACACCTAGATGTGGTGCGTTGGCTCATGGAGAATGTAAACCAATACGGAGATACTCCGCTGGCAGGGGCTGCTCAATATGGGCATCTAGACGTGGTACGATGCCTCGTGGAGAACGGTGGCGATGTGAACGCAAAGGACAACGGTGGATGTACCCCTTAATAAAGGCTGTTCTTCATGGACATCTAGAAGTAGTGCGATACCTTGTGGAGAACGGCGCCGACTTGAACGCAAATGACCATCAATGTGGACGCACTCCGCTGACATGGGCTGCATATCATGATCATGTAGAAGTGGTGCGATACCTCGTGGGGATCGGCGCCGATGTGAACGCAAATGACCAATACGGAGATACTCCGCTGATAGAGGCTGCTCGTGAGGGACACCTTGACGTGGTGCGTTGCCTCGTGGAGAATGACGCCAATGTAAACCCAAACGACCAACACGGAGATACTCCGCTGGTAGAGGCTGCTCGTGAGGGACACCTTGACATGGTGCGTTGCCTCGTGGAGAACGGCGCCGACGTGAACGCAAAGGGTCAATACAAGAACACCCCGCTGTTAGAGGCTGCTTATTATGACCATCTAGAAGTGGTGCGATACCTCGCAGAGAATGGCGCCGATGTGAACGCAAAAACTTGGATGGAATGACAGCACTTGACGTTGCTAGTTCGTCGGCAGTGGCTCAATGTTTGGTAAATCAGGGT
Source organism: Phytophthora syringae (assembly GCA_012656105.1). Taxonomy (NCBI): domain Eukaryota; phylum Oomycota; class Peronosporomycetes; order Peronosporales; family Peronosporaceae; genus Phytophthora; species Phytophthora syringae. The sequence continues at coordinate 108,013 of JAAKBD010000554.1, read as the reverse complement.
GACGAAACTATGCAGAGAGATTGGCTTATCCCCGAGGATCAAGTCGAACTAGAGAATCGTGACGAAAGAGGATCAAACCAACTACATGTAGTGGAATGGTTAGGGGCCAAAGTTGTTATCAAACCAGTGGGGTCGGGTAAAATATCCGAAACGCGACAGCAACAGCAGCTTTTACAAGAAGCGAAGGTCTGGCACCGATTGTACCATCCGCACGTTGTATTAATGTTTGGGGCTTGCTACTTCGGGGAAATCCATTTGTCGTCTGTGAATATGCACCCAATGGGAATTTAACTGAGTACTTGAAAGCGCACCCGAAGGAAGTGTGGCAAAACTGTATGAAGCGGCGCTCGGATTAAGCTTTCTGCACCGGATGCGAGTGGTTCATGGAGACTTAAAGTGCAGCAATATCTTGATTGGCTCGGACGGTTTTACAAAGCTAACAAACTTTGGTTTAAGTTCGCTCGAGTCTTTGGATGATCCGGTCAAGAACAACAAAACCCTGAGAAATAAGGGCGCATTCAGACGGTTGGTTGGGGGAGTGTTGAAACGAGATTCGGCGTACGAATCAGATTTACATTCGTTTGGCTTGTGCATCATTGATGCAGTAAGCGGGAAAATGTCCAAGCGGAGACGACTATTGGCAGGCGTGGGTTTAACCTCAAACCGCCCAGAACAATTCACAGACGCACAATGGAACCTGGTAAAGCGCCTATGTCGGTCCAAGACGAAGCACGGCTTGTCGGCTATCGATTTAGTTCAAGAACTTCGTATCTTTGCCGACGAAGAAAAGGAAGACAAAGCACATGACAACAGTGTCGATACTGTTTGGATCAATGACATGCTTCAAAAACTTGCCGACTATTGCAACGACACGAATGGCGCAGATAGAATGAACCGACAGGTGTACGAGCGCTTAACGGATGTCTACAAGCAGCTGAAGCCACAAAGTACATTTTTGTCGAGGTATTCGAGCATGACCGAAATATTTTGGCGGCACATGCAAGCGCGCTCATCTTGTTCGACTAGTTCGTCTTTGTCGATGATCGAGATGAATTATGCGATGAGTCGACAAGTTGCGAACGATGCTTCGTTCTTTCATCACAAGATTGACCGCTTCATGGCAGCAGCCAGCTTGTCGATGTCCGCCGAAATTCATAACTGGCGACGTGATTGGAACCTCGTGCGTAAAGCCCAGAACCACAAGTTTATGAACAAAACACGAGACACAAAAACGCTGTTGGAGGATATCCCCGAGGAAGAACATGAGGAGGTGTTGACGAACTTGAGGTTCGAGTTGAGCAAGAACTATACGAACTATGAAACCAGTGCGTCCGAGTATCTGGTTCAAGCGAGAACAGTCATCTCGACCCTGTGTAAGGACAAGGGCATCCTGTACGAGAGTTGGTTTATCCCTGAGGGTGATGTCGCGTTCGATGAGCACGACAAATTCGCAAGCGGTGGATTTGGCTCTGTCCACCACGGAAAGTGGCTGGATGCCAGAGTGGTCATCAAAACAGTGAACTTGAATACGGTGGACAATTTCCGAGACATGTTTTTGAAAGAGGTGAAGGTCTGGCGCAGGTTGTATCACCCGAACATCGTGCAGATGTATGGCGCGTGCCACGTTGGAAAACCGTTCATCGTTTGCGCATTTGCAACCAATGGTCAGCTAGACAAGTATCTGAAAAAGCACCCGATTAATGTGTGGGGAAACTGTATGAAGCGGCACTCGGTCTACGCTACTTGCATTACATGCGAGTGATTCATGGAGACTTGAAGTGCAACAACATTTTGATTGGTGCGGACGGGCGTGCGAAGTTGACCGATTTCGGTTTGAGCTCGATTGAAGAACGGGGGAAACTGGACAAGAACGCTGCGAGTGACAGCAAACATGGAATTGGTGCAGTCAGGTGGAAAGCTCCGGAAGTGCTCAAAGGGGGCGTGCAACATTTCAATCGGATTTGTACTCGTTTGGAATGTGCATTATTGAAGCTGTGAGTGGAAAATTTCCATGGGGACTCCTTGAAGACACTGCTGTGACTTATTACGTGAAAAATGGTAAAATTCCAAAGCGTTCAGAGCAATTTACGGATAAGCAATGGGTTCTTGTGGAAGGTCTCTGTAGATACGAGCGGAGCGAACGTTTGCCCATTGTAAAAGCAGTGGGACAGCTGAAGTCATTTGCTGGTTTGGAAAGACAGAAAAAACAATGAAATTAGTAAGTTTATTCATTCAGAAAAAATCACAGACCCCTCTCCCCTTCCATATAAGCACCACCATTGCCGAAGTCCACCACGCAAACCATGGGTACCATCCAACGCGGCTTCGGCCACCACTTGGAGCGTCCAACGGGGATGGCTGTCGACAAAGGTGAGAGCTTGGATGGTCGAAGTACTTCCTTGTACTTCATGAGGAGACTAATTTCCCAAAATGTGTCACCTAGATGTAGATACGCGTGCAATTGTTTGCATTATTTCGGCATCTAGGCTTCCGAGGGTGTATTTGCCAATTCACTGAAGCATTGCAAACAAAATCCCGGTAACTATTATAATACATCCTTTTGAGTTAATAATTTCATCGTCAATGACATGGCAGCTTCTTCCCCTGGCCCGGATTCGAACCGCCACAAGGTCGTGTGTGTGGAGTATTGAATGAATTGGCAGTCGTATTTTTGGTTTAAAAAAATATGTTGAAGAAGCAATAGTAGAAGTGTTGGACAACTCGTAAACCCCTGATTGATCACCATTGCATTGCGATGGCGAACCACGTTCTGGCGGATGTGTGAGGAGGTTGGGCGTACAGCTTTCGAAAACGGGGTTTTCACCACGAGGGTCATGCTCTGTATAGCCCGATTTCGAATGTGTTGATGTCAAAGCCCAGTAGTTGTACTCGTGCGAGTGTACTATTCCTCCACCTACTCGCGCTGTTCGCGAGGCATGCACAACTTGTATTGGTGGTCCTCCCAGCTTTGTGGTAGTTCCCCAATTGCTCATGTTCAAATCTGCGAGCTCTAAAAAGCGGACGATGGTTTCTTCAGACACTTTCTTTCGGGTAAGCCGAGCTGTGAATCTGTCCGAGCTTTCTGAGTCCTCGTCCGGTGGATACTGCGTGGAGGAGTGAATCTCAGCACAAGAGGCTATTGACCTTTTCAGACAATGTTGGTATATTTCGTGGCACTCGATCGATGTCTTGTGGCAAGCAGATCGAACGTCGCGCGGTCATCGTCGGAAGGTGGAGCTCGTGTGCGTCTACCTTCATCTCCATGTGGTTGCCTGGTCTTCTTCTTTAGTCGCTGCTGGATGCGTGCTTCAATAATGTTTCCAACCGTCTCAGGGGCTGCTGGAGATTTCTTTCGTCCAAAGCAACGAGGGATGAGGAATGCGACAGCGCTGCCCTTGTCGAATGACATATGGATGTCTGAAATCTGCACTTGTCCTGGGGATGATAAGATATGAAATGGACAGCGTGGATAAGACAAGCGTGTGCAGGTGCATCTACTGATCCTTTTTGGAGCCATTCCTGTGCCAAAGTAAATATGCTGCCAGACTTTGTGGCGTACTTCAAGAAGTATCAGTTATTTTTGAGGAAGTGAAGGTCCAGTGCTACCAACAACCTGCTTCCATCTCGGTGTTCATCAACTTGTCATCGGTGTCAACTACCTGTTCCGTATCCGTTGCAGTGGCGTCACGGGAGCCATGTCAATCGCCGATTGGAGCTTCTCCTTGATGCTAATGAGCTCAATCCGAAACACCAGCGCGGCATTGGGCGGAATTCGGGGCGGTCTTCCTTTCACGCCATAAGCCAACGCGGGTGCAATGGTGACTCGTGCTGTCTCGCCGACGCTCATCCGCTGCAGTGCCAGTTCAAAGCCAGGAATTGTGTGTCCGGCACCCACGCAGAACTCAAGTGCACTTCCACATCGTGCTCGTGTCGATTCAAAGATTTCTCCAGTGCTCTCGAAGCTGGCGACGTAGTGCACACGAGCGAATTGTCCTGCTACCGGGAAGTTGCGGCCGTCCCCTTCAAACTCAACGTTGATCGCCAAGCCTTCGATTTGGGCGTGGCGGGCGCGCTCGACAGCAGCGAGTTCTGCCTGGTGCTTGGCGAAAAACTCGCGGTCTTTCGCCACTTGGCGCTGGCGCTCTTCTTCTTGTCGTCGTCGACGGTCGCGTTTCACCTGAAGCCGCTTCTGCTCAGCAACGAGGTCGGCATTGAGCCACTCAAATATCTTCTGACGCGAGGCTTGCACGACTTCGTCAAGGCCGTTCAGCAAACCGTCAGCAATGCCCAGATCGAGCAGTGCGGCGAAAGCTGACTTGGGTCCACCCTCGTCCCCCTTCGTCATGGCCGACACGATCTGCAGAAACTCATTGAAACCAATCGTGCCACTGCCGTCGGCGTCAACTTCACGCAGCATGGCAGGCAGGTCGAATTCATCAGCTCGTCGACCCAATTTCTTGACCAACTGCTGCAGCTCGTGTTCGTCGATGGAGCCACTTCCGTCCAAGTCCAGTATCATAAACTGCTGCTTCAGCTTGGTCAGCTCCGTGGGTCCAAAGAGCAGCGCCACCTCCAGAGACGTCGAGTACTGGTTCTTGTCCTGCTGTTTCCGCAGCAGATGCAGAAACTCGTCGAAATCCACTTCATCATTGCCGTCGGTGTCCACGGCTTTAATGAGCTCTCGCACATTCTTGAGCGTAAGCTGCTCGCCGAGGTTCGTAAAGAGTTTGTGGAGTTCCGTGGCGTTGATTGACCCGCTGGAATCCGCGTCGTAGTGTGCGAACTGCTCGCGAGCCAGCGTCAGATCCCGTGCCGAGTAGCCTAAATACTTTTCTTCATCGCATCCACTTTCATCTTTGCCATGTTCCTCTTCGCCTGCTTCAGTCGCTTCCTTCTCGAGCTCAACAACGTCCAAATCGTTCGGTTCTCCTGTCGGCTCAGCCTCCGACGTCGCCTCCTTCCCATCGTACACAGCCGTCAACTCGATGTCCTCGTCACCACGAAGGGCACGAGGTTTCTCCCACGTCGTCTCGCCCGTACGCTTGTCCAAGTAGTAGTTCAGTCCCGAGTCGGCGTCGTAAAACTTCTCGAACACGTTGGCCAGCATCTGCCGCAGCTTCAACCGCGCCTTCCGACAGCGAAACATCCGCTGCAAACACGCTGCTGCCTGTTGCTCGCGAGCCTCCTGCACCTCGTCCACGTTGCCTTCCATCCGCTCCACCGGAGTCAACTGGTTTTCCTCCATCGTCTTCAGATAGCAGCGCGTCTCTTCGGTGAACTTGTCCAGCGTTGCTGCCTACAGACTTGGCTGCACAAATAACAAGAGTTAGAAATCCCCACACTTGTCTGCACACCACACGACCGACTGGAACACGACGCAGCATGGAACATGTCGTGTATTCCTCGCCTCACTGGGGTCTACAGCTCGTCCGGGTTCCGCGTCGCTGTCCTGCTGCTCTCTGCTTGAAATCTATCGCGGCGTCTCCATCAGCTGCTCTGCACGGCATTTTCCTCCTTTGTCTTGTCTGGTTGCGCTCGTTCCTCCCGCAGCGCCACGGTGCGTGACGCTTCCTAAACTAAGCGCAAAGCGTCACGCAATAATTACTTCTACATGAACGTGTCCTCGTCAAAGTCGTCGTCGTCGTCGTCGAACTCGTAGTCCATCTCCATGAAGTCCACCTTCCACCGGAGGATGCCGCCGATGCCGCCAAAGCCCTGGCAGAACTGCGAGCCCTCCTGCGAACGGGCCGTCACGAACTCGAGCGTCGTGCCGAACTGCTTGTAGTTGTTGGCGAACCACTCGACCAGCGGCGTGCGCTCGACCGTCTCGAGCTTGGCGCCCGTGTCCGAGTCGATAAAGTTCGACTCGACTGACTCCTCGGACGGCGACAGAATCTTGCACGTCTCGGCGCCCGTCGAGTCGTTGCGCAGCGTGTAGCGGTGGTGCGGCAGGTCCTCCCACAGGATGAGCGTCTCCACCGCGCCCAGGTCCAGCGCCTTCATGGTGTCGCCCACGCCAAAGCAGTACTTGCCCGAGTCCTGGGCTATCTCCTCCATGTAGGCCACGATGAGCTTCTTCTCGAGCACAAACTTGACGTTGGACAGCGTCTCCGCGGCCAGCTCAATGGCCTGGTTGAAGCCGTTCTCGCCGCCGTACGAGACGTCCACCACTTTCACCACGACGGCCGCGAGCCGCTTGTCGAACAGGTCGCTGCCGTTCAGCTCGTTCTTGAAGTCGGCCGAGCCGGCCAGAACGAGGTTCGACACGTTGGGCTGGTCGTTCGTGATGAAGAGCTGCGTGGCCGTCTCGGCCACTTTGCGCACGTAGTTGTGGCGCTTCTCCATGCGCAGCCGCGCGAAACGCAGCGCCGACTGACCGCCTCGTCCGTGCTTCTTGGGCAGATCCACCGAGAACTTGTGCAGAATCTCGCGGTTGCTGCCCGAGACGGTGCCGTAGAGGGCTCCGTTGCCGTCCATGATGATGAACCCGAAGCGGTCCTGGTCCTGCAGCAGCTCCCCAGGGCTTCGGTGTGGAACTTGTTGTCGCACATGTAGAGCGACGTGTTGATGGGCCGAAAAGGCTCAAAGTCGATGTTCACGCGCTTCTCCTTGCCTTCGTCCGTGATGATCGTCCCGCAGTAGATGATGAGCCCGTTGGGCGGGCACTTGTTGTAGAGCTTCAGTCGCTGCTGCGTGGAGGTGATGGCGCCCAGCACCGAGAGGCGGTTCACGCGCGACTTGATGTTGGAGGCCGTGCCCATCTCGTCCGACAGCATCTTGGAGATGAGCGGGATCTGCTGCTTGGGCGGGATGATGAGCGAGATCATGCTCGTGCCGTTGCTGCCGAAAATAAGGGAGTTAAGTTCCGATACCGAAAATAAGAATAGCTGGAGAGGAGGGAAACGCACCCGCGAGCGGCTTGGAGGGACTTGATGAGCTTCTTGACCTTGAACAGCTCCACTTGGTCATCGGCTTCGGGGGCGTTGGACATGGCGGAGGGACGGGGGAGGAGACTCGCTGCTTCTTATGCGTCTTTGGGTTCTGAACTGACTGGGGAAAACGTACGTCGCTGTCCAATCAGAGAGGTATTACAAGGATAGACTTGGTGCGAAGGGTTTTAACCAATGGGGGAGGGGAGATAGACCAATGAGAGAGGGTATAGGAAAGTATTTACGAGCAATAGCCGAGAGTACGTGGCGGGCACGATTTTAACACCATGACCAGAAATCGGCACTTTTACGGTAAAACTCACTTTCCGTTGGTGTTTCGAGACCATTTCGATGGTAGACACCTTAGTTACCGGTAAGCTTTTAGTTGATGCATCCGAGTTCGATGCAGGCATTATACGAAATGATCGACACACCGTGGATGACGTTGTTAGCATGAAAGTGTGGAGACAGTTTGTTGATTCCATACCATTCCTAAGCTTACCTTTGGAAATTCCTACACGTCGTCAAGACTACCCGACGCCCACGAAGTCTAGCAGCATATTCATTGGCATTGGCCCAACACTGACGCTTGCTACCACGCTTAGACGGTCCAAAGTTCAGCCTCCGAACTCATTGTGGCGAGCGCAGCTGGACATTCACACATCGCTGTGCACAGGTGGCTCCAAAACAGGAACCGATTCAGTAGATGCACCTGCGCGCGGTTGTCTTATCCATGCAGTACATGCACCTGCACGCGGCCTGTTGTCCATTTGACGTTTCATCATCTCGCGCTCAAGTCGTCAAGATCAGATGCCATTCGACAGTGACAGCGCCGTCGCATTCCTCATCCCTCGTTGCTTTCGACGAAAGAAATCTCCACCAAGCCCCGAGACAGCCGGACACATTTTTGAAGCACGCATCAAGCAGCGACGGAAGAAGCAAACCAAACAACCACATGGAGCTAAAAGACGCACACGACCTCCACCTCCCGACGGTGAATTCGCGACGTTCGATCTGCTTGCCGCAAGACATCGATCGACTGCCACGAAATTTACGAGCAGAGCCAGAAAAGAGAAATCGCCTCAAGTGCTGAGCTGGGGTTCCATTGCGGACACCTACGTCAGTCCTCCGTCGTCAGTTGGCGCAGAGGCCGGGGTGCCATCGGCACGACTCACACGCAGAATCCACCGGACGAGAACACTGAAAACTCGGACAGATGCACAGCTCGGCTTACCCGAAAGAAAGTATCTGAAGAAACCGTCTTCCGCTTGCAGCTCGCGGATTTGAACTTGAGCAATTCGGCGCCATCGTTCGTGTACGGGGTACCACGCCAATCTGCCAGAAAGTGGAGCGACGCTGCCACAAAAGGGAGTAATACGCTGCGTTCTTCAAAGTAAACAAAGCAATGGAGTTGAATTCGCATCGTTAGCATTCCCGCACTTACCTCACTCACGCCTAGATCATATCACCTAGATCATATCACCGTCTTCGTCGCTGTCCTCGAGGTCGATCATCAGTGAGTCCGCCTCCTCCGTCAATTGGTTCAGTCCCGTTAGCTCCTCCAAGTATGCCGTAGAGTTGCACGCCTTCTCCAACAGATCAAGAGCGCCAGCTGCATACGCCTCCAGCACTTTCGAGCTGCATGCAATGCATTTGTCAAAGGATTCGCCTGTGATCACCATATTCTGAAATGCATTTAGGAATCCCCGGAGCTGGTGCGGAATATACCCCATGGCGGCAGAACCGTCGACTGGCTTTTCAGCACCCACATATTTCCCCTGAGGGAGTGCAGCAAGGCAACTAGGAGTTCAACAGCCGTCGCTGCAGCAATTGGCGCAAGACCCGGTCGGGTTACAGTGCACATTTGATCCAGTGTACGATCCTTGAGCGAATCACGAGGACTCACAATGTCGTTGCAGAAGTAGCAGCCCAAGGACGGTCGACTTATGGCGCAGTCTTCGTGCTCAGGATGAACTCCATGGCGCATGACGAGATAGCTGTCGAACCCCAGGGCTGCATTCAGCAGGATTTTCCTCTTCGACGCAGCGATTACAGTCGGAAGCCAACGACTCTCGCGAGAATCAGTGCCCAAAAGATGACATCATGCGACTCAATAAGTTGTTCCAGAGTCTCCAGCCCCTTTTGGCTTCCTCCATTAATTGCGGGCTACTGAGCGCGTGACCTGCCATTGGGATCGTCAAATGCACAGCTTCGACTTCACAAGTGGGAAAATGCGCTTCAAAGCATTAGCTGCGCACTCGCCTTTTGGTTTTCCAACGTCATTAAATTCGAACAGAGGTTGGCGAACTGGGTTCGAGTGACTCACCGTGGAGTTGTCGACAAAAGTGATGTTGCGGAAACCCCACGATAGCAAACTTCGCGCAGTATAGCAGCCGAGCGTCCCCGCCCCAAGAAGCAGACACTTCGTTTGTGCGAGCAATTCTAGATCCAGTGATGGTAGTTGGCGCCACCTCATCAGCTTCAGATTCAAGTCTACCGATGTCTCTGCAAGACGGATGGGATCCAGAATTCCCCCAGCTCCATCATCCGCGGGCCCATTTTGCCACGAACGTTGGCTTCCCAGCCGATAACCCGCACATCTTGTCGAGACCGGTCGTTTGCCATGAAGGACTGGTCACTTTTGACTTCAAACACCACCGAGCTCTTCCACTCGAAGTCATCAGGCACTTCGGTAAACTGGTGCACATGCTCACGGAAAGAAATGATCTTCAGCGGCTGTGAACAGTCTACTTTTCCGGTTGGCAGCGCCGTGAGCAGCGCCAAAAGTTGCGTAATGGCCAACCCGGGTTAGTCTTCAGCGGACAAGGGTCCACAAAGCCAAAAATCGTTTCCACCACATCGTCCGCGGTATGACCAACAGCTCGCCACTTCTGGACACTCAGAACCCTCACGACGTCTTCCCCGGCAGCACTTTCAGCCAGTCGTTCCACGACGAAGAATGGTGTGAAGTTACTCTCCACCACGCCCGTCTCACTGTTCACACGACGAAGCCTCAGCAGACCTCGCAGCACTTGAACCTGCTCCTTCAACGACAAGACCGACGCCACCGACGCAGGTGGAGCTCGATACTGGAAAGGAGCAGGCGGAGACAAGACCGGGAAGCCGAACCAGTACAGGAACGAGTGCCTTTTCAGGTCGGCGAACGTGATGAGCACAAAGCTGTTCAGATGGTCGATCGACACGTCTCCGCTGTCCCCTTCAAGTACCAGATCCAGTATTTTCTCTCCAGCATCTCGAAGTAGTTTCGTCTTGTCCAGTATCTTGAAGGCCTGCAGTTTGTAAAAGAGTATTTAAAAATATCAGATTTTCACAGATTTTCCAGATTTGTCCCCCCTCACCTCGAGAGTGTTGGTGTTAAACAGCAGCCCCGGAGCTTCCCACTCGTAGCGAACACGGTCGGTGTCTCTGCTGTCTCTGGGCGCCTCTTCGGGGCCGGGGAACGCGCTCTCGTCGATCGTGAAGCGCGCGGGGACGTTCTCCGACCTCCCAGGAGTGAAATACCCCGTGAGATACTGCAAAATAAGAATTAGAAGCTTTCTAATTTCGGTTTGGTAGGGCGACTCTCTTTACCTGCACCTGGTCGTCCAGCTGGAACGTGTCCAGCTTGAGCGACGTGAGCGTCTGCCAGAAGGACACGTCGGGCGCGCTGTTCCACGGCTGGAACTTGAGCACCTGCCAGGCGTCGGCCATTCTTCCCCTTCTTCTTCAATGCTAATAAATGCAAAATAAAAAGTGCGTGGTTTGAAACAAAACATCCAAATCAAAGGGTTTCTAAACTCCACCCTAAATGCAAATTCTAAATGCAAATAAAAGTACGTGGATATCAATGGGTACCGGTATCTAAACCGCATGGAGAGGGAGCAGTCTGGAACTTCCACCAGCAAAGATTGGTGATTCGCATTGCTGCTGATTTACGCAGTGGCGCCATTGCTCAAGACAGGCTGCACAATTCAATCTGCGGACCGAACCCAGTCGCCAGAAGAGCAGCCTTTGAAGGGTCAGCGGTGAACCCACCGAGCTCGATTTGGGAGCGGCAGCAGGATCGACCGTCCAGCACACAAGAGCCTCCTACCGTCGTAATCCAGGCATGCAGCTCAAGTCGTTGTCGGATCTTCACCCTGGCCTGGAGTGGGAAAGCATCGACCGGCTGGAACTCTACGCTCCTCCTCCTACAGCAATGACCGCGTCGGCCTTTCTTGCGTCGCGAGCAAAGCTGTTTGAAGACGGTCGAGTCTTTGTCGAAGCTACGAGAACAGACTCGAGCGATTCGAATCTACTGTTGGTGAAAGGTGACGATACCCAGTTCTACCTCTCCGGCGATCAGGCCAAGTCCGTCGCTGGGTCGATAACACCAGAAACTCTTCGAGGTCTGGACTTCCGATGCTTCGTTGCTGCTACTTCACGAGCTCACATTGTGTCACCGCGTAGTGCTGTTCTCTACCGGACTCCAGCAGGCGGTGAGTTGGACCCAATGCCGCAGCGAGTTGAAGTGAATCCGGACCGATTTGTCGCTTGCTCGAAGACAGCATCGACAGTTGGGGCCACGCTGCGTGCGAATGGAATTTATTACGCCGCCGCGAGAGCTGTGTACGTCAGAGTCACAAACTTTGACAACCCAGAAGCTCTTGGAGATAAACTCGTAGCATTTCCAGAGTCCAAGGACCCGCCGGTGTTTCTGTGGAAGGGATGGAAACTCGCAATGCTCGTTGAAGAAGAGAACTTCCGCGCAGCCTTCAAAATCTACGCACCCTGTAGAGATGCGTGGCAACAGCTCGCTCCAGGAATGACAGTGCTACTGGACATTGAGGTAAGTTGTGATTGATTCTGCTGCTCTTTGTTCTCATATCTTTTGACGTGTGTATCTGAGTATCTCGACAGAATCTATCGCCTGTGCCATCACCAGAAGAAAAAATAATCCTCGTGCGCTACTATCCAGAGGCTGGCGAGGTTGATCCAACCACTTCGCACCACACCACTATCAGTGCTGCTGGGGTGCGCGTTCGTGACATCGGATACCCCGATGACGAGCATTATAAGGGGTTCCGTCGTGGTTGGTGAGTTTGTAGGGATATACCGAAACTTTGCGTTTCATTAATACTAACCACCGATATTTATGTTGGAATGGACACAGGGTGGGCACCGATTTATACTGGCGCGTTGTTGGAGACCATCCAAACTGTTTCATATCTGGAGGAACTGTGGATCATCCTTACAAGTTTAACATTCGCAAGGAGCACGACCTGGGATACGATAACAAACGCGTGGTGATCAAACTTCCCCACGAAGGCTTCGTCTATTGCCGCGGAGTTGGCGAAGATGGCAACAACCCAACTATGGCGTGCGTGTTGTTTGACCGTGATGGCAATGTGCGTGACAAGTACGGCCACATGGGACACTTGGGGCGCTGGAAGGATATGTTTCAGTAGGCTGAACAAGCGGATGACGATCGATCTTCTCCGGTTTTCATTGTGTCATTGTGAGAAAATTTACGCTTCGAGAAAAACACGACTTATCAGCGGCATATATTCACACGTAGCAACTCGAGATATCGGTTTTGGTACGAAATAATACATGCTAGCTGGGCTCACTCACCTCGTGCCATTACTCGATCTCATGTGAATGCATTTTAATGTTCTTTCACCACGGAAAGTGGTGAATGTTGTTTCGACGATCAACAGAGAGCACACAATCCCGACAGCGGTGACACTACAATAGTTATCACAACGTCGTGGCTTTCATCAAAGAAGATCAAATGAGGCGGCTGGTGGCTACTTGTACCGCTGAATAAATTCACGGGCTTCACACTATTTCATGTAGTTGGTACATTTATAGTAGGATTTAGGGAGAAAATAACAACTCTTACAGCCGAAATGATCATTATGTAGGACGATGAAAAAATACTCTCCAAAGCGCAATTTCGCAGGTACACCTGCTATTGTACAAGGGGTGGCAAAACTGTGGTTGGGTTGTCACTTGATCCTAGTACTTGTGGTAGTGATGCGGAGGCCCTTGCTGGACGACCACTGGCTGCACGTAGACGACGCGTTGCGGTGGAGGAGGCCGGCGATTGTAGTCGTCGCGGCGGTCGTTGCCGCCTCCGCAGCAGCAGCACGCGGAGATTGAGCCGCAGAGGCAGCAGGCCATGTCGTCACACGGGAGGCAGATGGGGATGCACATGGCTGGGAGCTGGTTGGATGGGTAAAGTGCTGCTTGGGTGGCAGATTTAGGAGTGAGCAGCTCCAGCGCCGCTGACGTTTCGTGTGGATGGATATTCCGCACTTGTCCAACGCGGTTTCGCCAGCTGTGGCTGTGACGCGCGCACACTTGACTTCACTAAGGCGAACTGAATGTATGAAGATGGGCGAAATGTGCCCCGAGATAAAGTATTCGGTGGCTGTTTGGGTGCACCACACAAAAGTAAAAGTGCACCTTTTCCCTTGCCCATCCAGGCTGTGTTGAAGTGCGAAGGTTTCCTCTCAAAATTGACGGAGGAACCCCTCGGTCACTGCCAGCAAGTTTTGCGCAAAGAGCTTCTCGGGCGCAGTGCAAAGGTGCGCCACCGAGATCAAAGTGGTGCTGAGCTACATCGAGCAGCGCGAGGCCTTCGCCTTCCTGGTGCCTGGCGCGATGATCCGGCGGCGGCGCCAGTGGCGGCAGAACGAGCGCGAAAGGCCGTGCGCAACGTCTTCGAGGCGCAAATGCACATGCGGATTCGACGCCAGAGTCTCAAGCACGTGGAGGTGCAAGAGGAGCAAATGGACTGCGCAACGATCGACCTCGGCAGTGCAAGATCCACGGGGAGTTGCACATTGCGAGAGCAAGCGCAACGACCTGATAAGTGCAAGATTGACGATGTGAGGGATGCTCAGTGGGTGCCGCACTCGATCGAGGAAGAGTTTTCGAGCTCGTCGTCTGGAGAAGAAAAGTGTTGCGCCAATGAAGCGCAAAAAGTAGAAAATGATCTGGTGCTGCGGGTGCGGCAACCCTTGTCTAAGACGCCAAGTTCCGGTTGGAGCGGCTAGGGGTTTGGACACGCAGCGGGCAGTGCCGGCTTTCGTCTACCGAGTTTTCCTAGCTGAAAATGAGAACGAGTACAGTGGAGACGCGACGGAGGGGAGCACGGGGATGTACCGACTTCCGAGGCTGCTGCACAACTCGCGAGCGAACCTCCCACCTCGATCCGCGCACTGCTATCTATGAGCCTTGAAGAGTAGAGTAGACGAGAAGGATTATTTTTAATTCAATTTTTGAGAAATTCGGAAGTTGATGGAAGTGTGAACACACCTGCAGCATTAGACAGCGAGTCGCGAGTCGTAAATCACGACTAAAGAGCTCTTGCAATCGACTCAAGGGCGGGCGATGTGCACAAAATAATACATCGAGGTGGCGATTCATTTTAGACCCTACAAGGTATGTCATAGAGGACACTTCATACCCCCCAAAAAAAAAATAAAAATAAAAAATGAAATGTGCACTATGGCTTGTACTCGAAGGTCCAGCTTTCCTGACAACAATCTCACCGCAATCAAGGCGCAGCATGAGTGCTACCTCTACCGGTATTCTTGAAGTGGTGCTTGGACCCCGCCTCGGTGTACAAATTTTCGCCGGTCGTTGCTGCCAACCGCTCAACCGACAAAGCCGAATGGAACTAAGACATCAGTGCGTTGAGTATGCCCGGTCGGGAAAGCTGCTGTGAGTCGCACCCTAGGAACCCAAAGTCCACGCCCAAGTTGCCGCGTGAGGATTGCTGGGTTTCGGGCCCGGTTCGACGAAGGCGGTGTCTTGGTTCAGGCAAAATGGTCCTCACGTTCCTGCTCCTTATATTTCAACAATAAAAGCTGACGAGGAAGTTGCGTGTTTGAAGGCTGCTCTAATTTACACATACAGTGGCAGCAACTGCCGCGGGCTGCTCTCGGGTTTCCATCATCCTGATCCCAATCCTTGGTTGCTTGACGTCTGAAGCTTAGTAATAGCCACGGTGCGGCGGAGGACCCCTTGTACGTAAACCGGTTCCACGTACACGACACGCTCGGGCGGAGGAGGACCTCGGTCGTGGCGGTCTCGGCCTCCGCCCCGCAGCAGCAGCAAGCGGTGAGTGCTCCGCATAGACAGCAGTCCAAGTCTCCGCAGCAGCCCCCGCAGTCTCCACAGCACCCGCCACAGTCTCCGCAGCAGTCTCCGCAGCATGGTCCGCATGGATCGCAGCAGTCGCCATCGGGGCCGTCGTCGCAGCAGCAGGGAATGCACATTGTTGCTGATCTCGATGTCCGCGCGTTGGTGCTCTGGTGAAGAATTGAAGAATGGCAAGGAGCCGGACGTGGGTAAAATGTGCACGACCAGCAGCTCCCGCATGATCACAAGCATCTGTGACGTGTGAAACCAGCGAGACATGAGCTCTGCTGGTCCGGACAAGGAAAGCAAGAAAGTGTTGGCATGAAGAATTCGTTGACTTTGCATTATGTTGGTACACCGAGACTGCCACCTAAATGCACCTTGACGGGGACAAAGTGTCGCTTGGATTCCCGCCTCCGTTCTTGCTCCGGTGATCTGAAACTCGTTCTGAGTGAAATTCATCTCTGATTGGCTAAAATGTGCACAGCACTCGGAACGAATTTCAGAATTTGCACCGTTCTGAGTGGGAACTCAGAACACCTCGGCGAGGCGTTCTGAACTCGGAACGAGTTTCACTGTCTATTTCGATTGTGTCTATGCCAAATGTAAGTGGAAATATACCATACTCAGCTTAAAGAAACAGTGGGAGAGTTAATTTCCAACCGTACACAGCATCACGCTTGTTGGCGGCGTTGCTACGACCGATTTCGGCGATCGCTGTAGATTTAGGTGGTGCTCCGAGAGCCATGCAACGCCCCAGGACAAAGTGGTCCCATTAGAAAATTCGGTGCCGCAAGCGCACATTTTGTAGTTCATGCTTCGCCAACTTATACTTGCTCGGAACTCGTTCTGTCCAGAGTTCCGAGTCGGAACCAACTTCGGAACGCGTTTACTTGGACTAGACCAATTCGCTCAGCTACTCCTATCCCTAAGAGAAATCTCAGTACGGTTTTACTTAGACCAGGGCCTTAGCATTGACCCCCACAGCTTCCGTAGTAGTGGCATCGTTATCAGAACCCAAAAGGAGGCGGATTCAATCAAATATATTTCGGTTTTGTAGAAATTATAATTTACGGCGCCAGTCTCGACGACTGGTTGTCCTTGTCTTGAGCTTAGACTCGGTCGTAGTGGCCGCCGTGGTGGTGGCCCTTTTGCACGGAAACAGGCTGCACGTACGACGCGGCCCGGCGGGGAGCGTGGCGGTGGTGTTGGCGATCGTCTCGCCGCCGATCCTTGCCCGGGCAGCAGCAGCAAAGGGCGGAGAGGGACCCGCAGAGGCAGCAGGCGCAATCGTCGTCGCACGGGATGCAGATGGGGATGCACATTATGGGCACTGGTTGGGTTGGGTTGCTTAGTCGAGGAGCTTCTCGGCTCGGAGGCAAATTCAATTATGAACAGCAAAAGCTCCAAGTGGCTGCATTGGATTTTCTCCGGTGTCTAACGCCGGGATGAGGCTGGGATGCGCGACGTGTGCACACTTGAAAAGAGTAAGTGGAAGGGCGACTGGATTAGCATATTAGACCTGCGTTAAAGAACCCCCGCCAGAACTGATTGCATTTAGTTAAAGAGGAATTAGTAGACTGAAGATGTGCGTACCTTTATCATATATGTGACATGTAGTAATCGCCGTGTCTCTGGCAAATATTTTAATTCATTTTTTCCCACGGATATTCAGCCACGACAGCTACCGGTAAGTTGAAGGCATGCATACAAGAAAACCAAGCCCCCAAATTATCCATCATGGCATCCAGGAGTTAGCAGTGGAGACATCATTGCCGCAGGTATTCCTGCGAATTGTCACCCTGGACAAGAAGATCAGGAAACAAGTCAACAAAGGCGGGGACAAATTCGCTTCGCTCCAGACAACAATGAACAATTTGTTTGGTATTCCGTGGGAACAACCTACACGGGCACGACTCAAAGCGGTCAAATTTCTAGCGACTGCGGGAGTGAACCAGAACTTTCAGCTACGGACTAATGTCCACAGCACCATTCATGACTTCATCTGGAACACGGCCCCGCAACACTCTTCGAGGGTTGCGAGCACTCACAAACAGACTCCGAACATAGTTTCGAGTCTCTTGCATATCAGGCTTCTATAGAAAACAAAGATAAACACCAAATAGAAGGCCACATTAACCACCACCAGTTGAAGACATGCATATGCATGCATAGTGTAAACTTACATGTGCTGCAATCAGTGTTCAATCAGTGTACATGTACACTTGTGGCCGTGCCGTAGTTAATCGAATTACGCTGGCGACTTCAGCGACGCAATTCTCATACGGATAAGAAAGATAGTATTATGGAGTGATGTCTGGAATGCCCGTAACCTTCCCGCGCGTCGCAGCCGCAGGATCGGTGGTGCCGCAGCAGCAGCTTTTACTATCGCAGTCGCCGTAGTCTCACTGCATATAAGGCTTCTGCCCTCCAATCCGTCCGAGGTACCACTCTCGTTGGTTTGTAAGGATATGCAGTATAGCAGGTGACAGACAGACAGCAATGGTATAATCTAATCGTTCTAATTCAAACGTGCATCGCCGATGCACCAGCAATGACCGCCTACGTTGCATCAAGTCGCATTGATGTCACCTTGACTGGCTTGCGCCTACTGGAGTCCTCAATTGTGCTGCTCATGATGTGTGGTGACGTCCGAAGGATGTCGCTCACCGTACTTCTAGCCAGTGGTCGAGGGGCCTGAACGTCTTGGTTGCCCAGTTAGCAAGCTCATTATGGGAGAGATCAGGACTCTCAAAAGCTTTCGCGATGAGGATCTTCTTATCATTGAGCATCAGCCATCGCCCCATGTCTGTCTGCTCGAGGTGACCTTTCAAAATTCATAATATAAAATGGGTAGAGGTTATAACTGGACTGAGTGGACAGATTAGAGGGCGAAATCTGTATAGAAATTTTAGCGAATCACAAAGGCACAAAAATATAATTATATCCAATGAGGGAAGGCCCCTTTTCGATCTTCCCATCGATCTTCAGCCACGGACGAAGCCTTAGAGGCAGCCATGCGTTCTGTTTCGAGCAGGAAGGGGACAGCGATGAAGGTGACAATCTCGGCAGTCCCAAGAGTACGTCCACGTATATTGTCGAAGTGTGGAGCGTGTCTGGCTGGTATGTGCGAGTGGAGTCGAAGCAATCGCCGACGAGTACGAACTGATTGAGGGCTAGAGGAATACAACGACGACTTGGGTCGGACCTCCAAGTTAGCGGCCGCGATAGACACGGATCCATTACAGCTGATGCGCGTTTGTTGGATTGAGAGCTCTGGATCGGCGTGAACGGGGTTCTGCTGAGGCGTTGGCTCGGACCTTCACTTGATCCCGAGCTCGTGGCTAGCTGTCGTTTGTTCTGGAGATTGTGGAGGTGCTAAAGGTCTCTGGGGGCGTTTTGTTGCGGAGTTGAAAGCATGCCAGCGATAGGGATGACAACTTATTTTGACTGTATTAATAACAGGAAACATATTGAAACAATTGAGTGAATTTGGACGTCAGCCCAGCCGTTGTAGTTGCAGTCACGTCTGGTAGAGTGCCGTACCATGAAGCGGCAGCGCTTATGATAATGAAAAGACAGTGATCTATCCTCTGACACAAGAGCCCTATACAATATCGGTACTGACTCATTTTATCAGATTAGCTTCGCTTCTCCTGACGCACTGCGTTCAATCTTGCTATTTCTGAAGCCAAATTGGCCTCTGCGGCTCATCAGGAGGACTGCTTTGGAACTACGGCCTCGATTGCAGCCCGTTATCATAGCATTATCATCTGACGCTGCATTTCTCCTTTTCATTGAGGAAAAATCGAGGCGGCTCTAGCACGTTTGGTCGGGTTTCTCAATGAGTTATTCCTTTCTGCAAGCAAGATGCACACCATTCGATAGCTCTTTTCACCGGCTTTAAACAGAGCCGATCGCTAAAGCAAATGACGCGCTCAAGTGGAAGAGAAACACCACTGAGTTCGGCCGATTCCCGAATTTAGTGCCCTGGAACCTGATTTAACGGGCTTTTGTACCGGCTATTTATAGTGTATCAAAATCTGACGGGCCTGGAGGTCGAAAAGGCGGTGTCTTAGGGCCTCAATATCTCTGCTCCACTTAATGCAAAAAAATCAAGCAGTGCACTGTGAAACAGAGCTAGGCTTCCTCTTTCTTTTGATGTATCTCTTTCCTTGAATGGACCAGTCTATCATCGCTTTTGGTGGACCCTAAATTGTATCGGAATTTGTCCACCACGGATAGAAGGCCAAATTAACCACCACCATACTATCGCAGTCGCGGTTCCAGCTAAAATAGCAACTGCAGACGACTAGAGCGACGAAGAACGGGTACTTAGAAGTTTGACTTGTTTCGCTTTGAACTGCTCATATCGATACTATGTGTAGCTCGAAACGAGTTTGTAAAAAGCCGTACATGTTAAAGTGAGTTTACCCCCCAAAAAAAAAATATTTATGAGCGACTTGTATGCTAGCGTGTAAGTAGTGAACCGAGGCCGATAAGGTGCTATGTCAGCACCGCCCGATTAGTCGAAAGCCCCCTGGCTCGGACGTGGACGCAGGCGAGAATTCAACTGCAACTGGTGTGATGTCTGGAGTGGCCTTGTCGATCGTCCTCACGTTCTTCCGGGTCGAATATCGGTACGTATCACGCCACTCAGTGTAGCGATCGCGCCAGTTAGTGTAAGCATCTGTGGCACGGTCGCAGCAGCGGCAGCAGCGATTCAAATTCCGACACCATGAAGACTCGAAGCAGCTACAGTTGCAGCAGTTGCAATCGCAGTCGCAGTCACAGTCGCACATTGAGGTATCGGCGAGGTGTCCTAGATGTCTTGGATTGGAAAGTGGCTTACCCCATACACCTCAGCACCGATGGCATTTACCCGGATTTTGCTGCTCGCGTGTGTGAAACTTGCAGTTGATTAACGGCATTTGGGGTTAACCCCATTAGGACACTATGTGGGTCTGAAACGATTACTGTTACAGTTCGGGTCGTTGTTGTATCCAGCTGAGAGAGCGCAAGCTACATCCTCTGCAACGATTAAGCGAATATCCAGCACCAAAATGTTGCAACTTCCTCTCCTCCTACGTTCCCAATGAATACTTATCCGGAGCAACAACCATTTTATTTTCCAAGTGGTTCCGAGGTTGGTTGCCCCCCTTGTTCCCAATTCTCTCGAGCATGTACACACTGTCGTCGACTCTCCGATGCCTCTCCATCTATTCGAGAAAGCGCAGCCTGCACATCCTGTATTAATACCACATATATTTTCGTTGCACTAAGAAATGCAACGCAGTCTACCACCTTCAAAGGTTTCAACGGGAAAGGTGGAGAGTAGCCGTGCATTACTTTGATCGTGCTCGAGGCTCTTTGAGAATCTACTCACGAGTGGTTAGTTGAGCTCCTACACATAATGACACTCGGCAGCACCGTGCGCCACTGTAGTTTGCTTCCATCGATTATTGATCCAGTAGGGGCAGCAAGCAAGTCAAGCGGATTCAAGCAAACATATTCCGTTCCGTATTTGTAAGGTATAATTTACGGAGTTTCTCGTATGTGCTGGTCGACTGGCCGTCCTTGTCTTGTGCTTAGACTACGTGTCCGGCGTGGTGTCCGCCGTGGTGGCCGACGTGGGGGACGTGGGGGCCGACGTGGTGGCCATGGTGCGGAGCGCCTCTTTGGACTGCAACGGGCTGCACGTGCACGGGGCGTGTGCTGCAGCCGCGTGGGGGTGGGGGCGATTATGTCGGCGGTTGTTGCCCCGGCGGCAGCAGGACGGGATGCAGATGGGGATGCAGAGTGTCGGCATGGCTGGTGTGGTGAGGCTGCTACTTCTTGGCTTGGAGGCAAATGCTTTTATGAGCTCCAAGTGAACAAGTGGATGTCATCATCAAAAGGCGTGGTAAGCGACGTTGAAGTGCGACTGGTGGAAAAGATTAATCAGACTTCTGTTGTCGCCAGCCTCTCAGAATTGGTTGGATTGTAATATAGAGAGTATAATGAACTTAACATGTTCACACCTTTATATTCTCTGTGACATGGTCGTGTCTCTGGCAAATAGATACCCACCACCGAAATTCAGCCACAATTGAAGAGTTTGAATTTGAAATGTCTATTCTATTTTTGCGTTAAACTTCGGTGTCGCCGGAGCTGCGCCGATACGGACAGCGTGATGTCGTATCGTCCGGTGACAGTCGGCCATTCTGCGGCCTAAGAAGAACGCGTAGCTTGGTTTGGGCAGAACCGGGCATGTTTGGGCTTGAGTTACCCGAAGCAGATGAGGTCGATGAATTTCGCTAGCTCAGGTACACGCGATATCTGTTGTATCAAATTAAATACATGTAGCTAGAAACGAATTTAAAGTATGGATATTGTATTGAGTTGCCACACCAACCCGATACATGTAGTACTCATTACCGAGTGAGTTGTAAACCAAAGTGCCTGAAGAAAAGTGAAGGCTCGTTCCCAATGTGTTATGGTAGCACCGCACGGTTAGTCGAAACACCCTGCTGATTCAGACGTGGTATTATCGTACGTAGGCGAGAACACAACTGCAAATGGCGTGACATCTGGAGTGGCCTTGTCGGACGGGATCGTTGACTCGTTCTTCCGTGTATTACAACAGTCGTAGCAATCTGAGGCACCCTCGCAGCAGCGGCAGCAGCTATCTAAGGCCCGACACCATTTAGACTCGAAGCACCTGCACTCGCAGCAACTGTAATCGCAGTCGCAGCAGTTGCAATCGCCGTCGGAGTCACACATTGAGGTATCAACGAGTGTCGTCGGGTTTGAAAGTGGATTACTTCGCACGCGCAGCCCGTTGGATCAACCACGCGGATTTTGCTGCTCGCGTTGTGAAACTTACGGTTGACTATGCAATTGATCTATTACCTGATCAGGACAAGCGTCTGGAGCCTTGACTGTTTCAGTTGTAGTATCCAGTCGAGAGAGAGCGCAAGTTACAGCTTCCGAAAGGGGTAAGCGAATATCCAGCACCACAACGCAATTAAGCTCCAAGTTTTGCCGTCTATCGTCTCAGCCAGCCATATTTCTCACCGAAGCAGCAGTAGATTTGGTTGGAGTCGACGAGTTGTCTTTACTGAGCCGCCGTGCCTAGAAAGTATTGTCCGATTTCGGTTTTCGTACACAAATTCCATCCGGACCAGGAACCTGCTGAAGCACTTCACCAACTACTGCTTCACGAGTGTGGTCGACTCTGCAGGGTGCATTCTCCCATTCCTTTCACTGAGCTGCCGCTGCTTATTATACGGGTAAGCCGGCCAATTCCCTTCGCGACATTTGAATCATGAGCAAATCGTTGGAAAATAAGTAAATGGTGAACTCTGCATTTGCACCACTATTATTTAATAGTGATGTGAACGTTGGACTTGAAATGCCGATCTGGACACGACTTCGATATGGGTGAGCGTTGGGTTCATTTGTGTTCGAACAGAGAGACCACCTACTTTCCAATTGCTTTTACTCGTGGCCCTCACGACAAGACCCGAAAC
Source organism: Phytophthora syringae (assembly GCA_012656105.1). NCBI lineage: Eukaryota > Oomycota > Peronosporomycetes > Peronosporales > Peronosporaceae > Phytophthora > Phytophthora syringae. The sequence goes on along the minus strand of JAAKBD010000554.1, from coordinate 85,440 downwards.
TCGAAGATGTGTGTGAACGACATTTTCTGCTTTACGTGCGGTGCTTGCTGCGCCACGTACTGCATTGACTCGAGAGAGGAGGCAAGAAACGATCAAAGATGCCGCCGCAAGACACCCAAGACACGTGACCTACGTCGCGCCAGTTGCCGTCTCGCATGGGCCACCCCGGAAATTCATCCAACAACCAGGCCGCCGATCCATCTACGCCCGCCATCCTCAGTGTGGCAATGTAAAAAAATAAAGCATTTCAGGGCTTCTGTCCTCGAGTTTTGCATCTAACATCCACAGTTTGAAGTACTGTAGTTGCAACTGTAAACCTTATTGTGAGATTGTATCTTATAGTCGACATACCGGTACATGTATTAATACCAGTTTATCCTGTTTTGTTTGGATTGGATCAATTGGATGTGTAATGTTGAAGCTAACTGCGTTATATTGCAGTACCGGTAACGAACACGTGAGGCATATTCACTTTGAGCTGTTGATGAGCTACTAATCCTAGGTCCTATGATATGCCGTGCATACTGGTATCCGTGCTGTGGCAAATGCGTGTAGAATTCCTCCACGACGACATACATAAGCCTCGGAGAATAGTACTCGCGTCGATAGCGGTCTTCTTCGGCTGCGTGGCTGCCTGCGAGGCCACATGAGGCGCACGCCGCACCGACCAAACAGCCACACAATTCGTCCTTAAGCGGAAATGGGAGGCACATTGGCCGCTGTACTTGGTGTTCACTTTTTTCTTCTTGATAATTCAGTAATGAGCTGACGCTGCGGGCTCACATTTCCAAATGTGTGCGACGTGTGTTGACTTGCTGTTTGTAAGTGACTTTTCAACTTGCCCGTCTCATTCTGGAAAAATGGATACCAGCCTGATCATTGCGGACCTTTCTCGAGACACACTTCTAGGCCAAAGTCTCCCAAACGCTACATGTATTATTCACGCCATCATAGATGTCTTTACCGCTATTACGGCACTTTAGTGGTCGTGCGGATTGGAAACGTCTTTTCATCACACGGACGACAGTCGTTTGTCTTCCCGTCACTATCCGCTTCGAGTGTGCTTTGCCATCGCGGCCACACGTCCAACACGTTCGACACCTACGACTGTCTAAAAGGTTGCTGACTGAGGCACTTGGGCGTCCGTCGCACCGTCCGCCCCACCAGTTTTCCGATCCCCAGCGAAATTTACGCGGCGCATTGCTCGGCACTTCGTCACTTCGCCGCTGTCGTAGCTGCTGAAGGTGTAGTTTTTGTGCCGCGGCGGGGCAAACGAGGACCTCGCTAGCAGCGCTGCCCGCAATTCGAACGCGAAGGAATCTAGCGCCACCATCTGCCGCTCCTCGGCCGCGACGGCGTGTTGCTTGCGGGCCTCCGCTTGCTCCTGCATTATTAATACATCATGGAGCGAGCGCTGAGTCAATTCATGCCCAACCCTACGACATACGACGTTGCTATTGTCGTGGTGGCAATCGCGTGCCTGGATCACGAGTGAAGCGTTAGCTAAGGCGTTGCTGCGCCCAAGTCGGTCGTCGGGGCTCGACGATTGTTCTGGGTCGCGAAGCCATCGCCGAGAATCGCTTCAACGAAGAGCAGCGCGCGCCTTGGCAGCAGCTGCTTTCCGCGACGGCGCGGCGGTGCCAGACGTCCCCAGAATCTCGTGGCCTCCGGACTTGGCACGCACCCGCCACATCGTGTTCAAGCGCTCCTGGCGATCAAGAAGCGGTCACCGGAGTGACTCATACGGCCAGTCGAGCGAGATCGAGATTGCTTATGCCAATCGCGCCAAGTTAATTTGAAAGGCTGGCGAATGGTTTCCTACATGTAGCGCAAAGTGTCGACATATGTATTCAGTCGGTCGCAATGCATTGAACATGCTGCACCGCTGCAAGCAGACGCTTTCGAGCCTAATAATTGAACTGGCCGACGGCGGCAACTTCCGCTTCATTCGAATCAAAAGTTGTGTACGGATGGTTTTCGACCAATCAAAAGCCGCCAAATTAGGAGAGACATCTTCTTTTTGCCCGTAAACTTGCCCAAAATGGAGGCAGATAATATTATAATAGCGCCGCGCTAATATAATTGCTTACCAGTGCCAACTGGTAATTGTGCCTGGATATATTCCTGCTTGTTGTCGTGAGTCTGGCGTCCGAGTGCCTCCTGTCGGGCGCTCAAAAATGCCGCCAAAAGTGGCGTTTCGTCCCTAGCGGACCAGCTGGTGCTGCTGAATGTATTTTTCTATGCCTGGATGGGGGAGCGCGCCCGCCACTTGGCAAGCGGCCTCCATACTGAAAGCAAGAGGCCAGTCACTGCCCAAATCGAGCGAGAGAAGAGAGAGACTGGCCCAACTCCCTCCCCGAGCCGAGCGGAATCACTCGCCGTTGCTTTTTGCAGTGAAGCCTCTCACGGTCCAATTTGTGGCCTGGCCGTTTTTGAGCGGACGACGCGCAAAACGCAAAACAGAAAGAGCGCCAAGAAGCGAAGGGCGCAAAGAGCGAAGTTGCGCGCCACTTTGACATCAGCCATGCCGCAGGTAAGTGCGTCTGTTGCATCAGCGCAACGTTCCTGACTGACAGGGGGTCTGGCGCAACGTTCCCTCTCTTTTCACAGAGCCTCGAGTTCGCGGAGCAGGTGCCTGCGTACGTGTACCAGAACGTCACCTTCCAGGCGACAGTCAAGCTCGTGGACAGCCACAGGACCAAAATTACGGGGTACGTTTCGCTTTTCGCGCGAATTAATTCTCTTCTCGTCTTTGCGCAATTATTGGCGCTAATTCTCTTTTTGTTGTTGCAGTGTTCGCAAACCGTTGCAAGTGTCTTTGCGGTTCCATGACACCTACGACCTGGTGGAAGACCAAGACGCCACGCTGCAGCTCTCCTCCCCGCCAGCATCGACCCGCACACAGGGCTGGCGCTTCTCTCCATGACGCTCCACACACTCACCGCCACTTGTGACGGGCGCAACTTTGCCTCGAAGTTCGCAGCGCCGACGCCAACGTGGAGTCCGTTTTCTCGGCGCCCGTGAAGGCCGTTCGGGAGCAGTTGCAGGTGGTTGCGCAGCCCCCGACGTCTGGTTCAAGGACGAGGGCGGGCGGGAGAAGTGCATGACCATCACTCACGCTGCTCCCGGCCCCGGGCTCCTACTTGAGGACCGCGTAGTCCCCTTGGACGTTCGGCTGCTGTACGAGTCCGGCAATCCCGTGCTCAACCAGAGCATCCTGCGGCTCTTCCCGGACATGCGGCCCAACATGACCCACGGCCGCGTCACCATCTCGTTCCGCATCGACGACGTGTCCAAGAACCACCAGGGCCAGTCCTTCATGCTGGAGATCGGGCCCGAGCAACAGGACGGCAGCTCCATGTTCCAGGACATTGCACCCACGCGAAGCGCCGTGATCGCCATTCGCTCCAAGCGCAACAAGCGCAAACTCAACGCTCAGGCAGCGGCGGCGGCGGCGGGGGCTACGGGATGCGCGCGTCGCCCAGGAGTGTGGCCGGCACCCCGCGGACCCCTACCTGAACATGGGAGGAGCGCAAAACTCGCCGCAAATGGGTGCAAATGGCATGATGGAGACGCATCCGCAACGAGCAAGGAAGTACATGGCTACAAGTGCTCCGATGGGGTACGGAATGATGCAGCAGCAGCCGATGGCGTCCATGTCCTGGAGCAGCCACTTGATGCAGCCGAACGCCAGTGTTGTGTCCCCCATGCAGCCGCCGACACCGCAAAACCAGCAAGTTCCGGTTCAGACCCCAAGTGGTGGAGCGGGGAACAGTCCTGGAGAAGTGGAGTGGGCTCTCGGAGGCTTTGAGATCCACCCGGACGGGTCCATGAACACGGCGCGGCCGATTTACCGCTGTCCGCAGTGTCGGAGACTGAACGATGTGGACATGTTGGCGGCGGGGCCGGCGCTTTCGCATAGTCCGCAGTGCGTGTTTGCTCCCAATGGCGGCAATGGCAACCTGATGTACCGTTCTCAAATGGAAGGAACTCCCATGAACCAGCAGATGCAGCAGCGTGGGTACGCAACATATCAGCAGTTGGAGCAGAGCATGGGGATGAGTGCAGCCCAGACTACAAGTACCAACAGCTACGGCAACAGCGCCGAGGTGGACGCGTCGTCGTTGGATGTGCAGCAGAACACGGTTAACATTAACATCAAGCCAGAGGACGCGTCACCTAAAACATTGGCGGCTATGGCCACTTCATCGTCAGCTCAGCGGCCGTCGATGACGATCTCTCCGTACATGAACAAGGTCACGAGTGACGGGAACGCACAGGACGGATCGGCCGCTGCAACTGGCAACTTGTTCGAGAGCAATGCGTTCCACAACCAAATGGAGATGATGGGCAACAGCACGGAGAAGCTGTTCTTCAATAAGAGCACTGCAGTAGAAGATGACCCCGCCCTCGACCCGCAACAGCCTCAGAACTATCAGCAGGATCCAGGATCGTCTTTTGGCGGTGCAAGCGGTTCGTCTCTCTTCAATGAGATGAGCAGTATGGGGATTAATTTGGACCAGTACGACAAGGTGGAACCTCAGCTGCTAGGCGGGTTTGGACTGGAGGGCGCTCAGGCTCCTAACGAAGAAGATCAGGTGTTTTACATCTTGGCTCGGATGTATACGGATGCCCAGGAGCAGAAGTTGGGACTGCCAGCCTTCGATCAGTTCCAACGCATGGTACGTCACATTGTGTGCAAAGTGGAGTTTTACGCGCGTACTTACTTGTGTTTTTCTTATTGCAGCTTGGATTCTACAGCGAAGCCCAAGACGATGTGCAGACCCAAGTGGTTTTCCACCCTCTGCGTGGCGTGTGTTTGCCGGACGAGGAGCGTGAGAAGATCACGTCGCAGTTCGTGGATGAGCTTGGACGTGACTCGCAGGCGGTGCATTCCTTGCCCAAGTACCAGCACAACCTCATCATGCTACGCGAGGACGCGCTCATGTTCTACTGGAGTCAGTCGCTCGTATGAGGCGGTCAATGGTGGGAGCTGTCAGATACATTGAAGTAGTCAAGTGCTGTAGTAGTTGCGGGTGCGTGTTAGAAGTAGTAAAGTGCGTGGGTGCATGTAAAGTCTCAAATAAGTCGTGAAAGGTTCATCGGGAAAATCAGTAGACAACCAAATATAACCTAAAAGAAGTCGTGAAAGTTCGCCATTTGCGCAAAAGTTCATCAGCTCTAAAGTTTATCAGTTCACTGCAGTTCTTGTCCTCGGACGTCCAGTTGGTAGATCACCACTCGTCCATAGAAATCGGTGCTGCGTTGGAAAGTGAGTGCAACTCCCTCCACTTGTCTTAGCGAACATTGAAACGTCTGCATTTCGTTGCAGTCTTCTGGGTCCACCTCCACCTCCGTCAATTCCCAGTTGTCGCCCGCTCTCTTGGCGTGAATTTGCACGTCCTGGCCCACGAACCCTCCTTGGAACATGACGTTGAGACTGGAGACGTCGACCGATCGATGGAAAAGCACTTGCACCTGTTGCGGATTTCGTTGCGCCGCCGAATTCCAGCAGCTCGAAAGATCGGTCGTCAGCATATTTGCAGCCCCATAGAGCTGTTTGTTGCGGTCTAAAGTCGACGACGCCCTGCAAGTGGTGCGCACATGTCCGCTAAGCGAAGTCATTTTTGACGCTAATGCTGTTCAGCAGGTTTTGCGAAGGTTGGTGTGCGCCACATCGCTCCTTCGCGCCCAACAATTCTCGAATCCGAAAGGGTCAGAACCAAAAGCTCCCAAAGTGCAAAAACTGCAAAGAGATCATGTCGGACACGAAGACTCTGTGGGCGCCCGTCAAGTGGGCGCAGCGCAAAGAGGCGTTGTACGTGACTGTGGACCTGCCGGACGTCAAGGACGAGAGCGTGGCGCTCACCAGCAAGAACCTCACGTTCAAGTACGTGCAAAAACAGATCTAGGATTTGTATCCCAAAAGGAGACTATTTTTTGTGTTCTTATTTGTGGGATGCAATTTATTTAGGGGCACGAGCAATGGCAAGCTGTACGAAGTGAAGCTGGACTTCTTCAAGGAGGTGGACTTTGAGAACGACGCCAGCATCTGGGCCAAGAACGACCGCAACGTGCTTTTCCACATCGTGAAGAAGAACCCGGACGAGGACTTTTGGCCGCGCCTGCTGGCCGACAAGCACCTGGAGAAGACGAACGTGAAGGTGGACTGGAGCAAGTTCGTGGACGAGGACGAGGACGAGGAGCAGAGCGGCTTCGACATGAGCGCGCTCAACGGCGGCGGCGGCTTCGACATGAACCAGATGATGGCGGCCCAGAACGCCGGCATGATGGGCCAGGGCGATGACGAGAGCGACAGCGACGACGAGGACCTGCCCGACCTCGACCCCAACGACCAGTAGACGCAGCAGAGAGAGACAAGTCTCTCTTGGCTGCTACATGTCGGGCGTGGTTTTGCGATAACGTGCGGGGACGAATACACTGCACGCGTGGCTGTGCTGGATTTGTGCTGAAATGGGACTTGTTGTGTAAATTACGGCAATTTGGGACAGAAAATAAATGACGACGCTGCGTTTACGCGGCCAGGCAGAACACGCCCTTGTCTTCGGGGTGTTTCCGAAAGCGGACATTGGAAAAGAGGATTTTGCGCACCGAAGATTTCCACACAGGCGACTTGCGCTGGTCACTGCCCGCATTACCACAGTACAGAACAAGGTCAGCTTTGGTCGTGGTGTGTTTGCTCCACGAACACCAAGCGCACCTTTCGAGCTTCCAGTTGAGTTGACTTTCGTACTTGGTCTCGACAAAGTCGCAAATGTCCTTGAAGGAACCCTAGGGCAGCGTAGTTAGCGCGCGACCGTTGCAATGGCTATCAAATCGGCCACGTACTTTGCCGTCAGGCATAACGGTCAGTGCATGCGAAATCATATCTCCGTACGTGACGCTCGCCACGGGTTTCCGGTATTCTGTCACTCGAAAAAGGTCAATACCAACAGTGAGTTAGTTCTGTAGACCTCACGCACAACCTAGCGTCGCGTACGGTTCTCCGGAACGTCTGCGGAATCGTTTTCCTGGCAAGGCGGACAGTACCACGTCTCCGGCGGTTCTTCCAGCGGATCCAGACCCACACAGTTCATATGGAACCAATTGGACCGGTCCAGGCATTTCTTGTTATCGCACGCGATCATGTCACCGAAGCTGCCGCCTTTGCAGATGCAGTACAGTCGCCCTTTCCGCTTCTTCTTCTTCTGCGTTGCGTCGCCGCTGTCAGCTCGGCCGCGACCAAATCCGCGGCCACTGCTCCGAGACTTTTCATAGTTCAGGGACCGCCGCTTCTTCACTACAAACGGGCGCAGGTCGCCGTCGAACTCCGTTTCGTCCACTTGGTCGAACTCGTACAGATCGTCAGCATCCTTTTCAGCCAGCAGAGCCTCAATAGCTTCATCAACACTGGTCGTCGCCTGTCGACTTTGGTTTTCCTTGTCTTCTTCAGTGTCCTGAAAGTTGCGCTTCAACTTGCGGATCGGCCGAGTTCGAAGGATTTCTGCTGCTTCAGCAACGTCAGCAGCATCGCTTGGCCCCTTGAGCTGCAAAATTGGCGCAAATATGTGGTGTTAGCCGAAAAAACAGCTTAATTTCGCTGTTTTCGCACGCACATAAGTCAAAAACGAGGTGATACTCGAGCTTTCGTCTGCGGTTTTGCATTCCTGCCCAAAGTGTCTGCAGTGCAAAAGTTGCAAAACCCACGTTAACGACCGCAAAATGCAATTGCACCTCACAGAAAAGTGCAACTCGCCTCGCCACCGTCACTGCCAACTGCTCCTGTGAGCTCCTGGCACTTCCAGGATCCCGTGGAACGCCATGTACTTGCGCAACGCCTTCGGCTGATCATTTGCACAGGTTTGCACCAGTTGCATCGACAATTTAGCACCTCTGCAAAGCAGAAATCACAAAGTGTTGCGCAAAACTCAGGCGCCAACGCCGCTGCTGTACCTGCAATCGAGTGAAATCCACCGCCATATTCGCGGGATACTCGCTGCGCTCTCCGGGCGCCACTTGCGGCCACGAGCCACTGGGGCTGCGGCTGCTCCTGTCCGCTGCAGCCATCGCCACGCGCGGATCCGCCATCACCAAAGTGCTCCTTTTGTGCAAAGGAGCTTTTCGGCCAATCCGACGTCACGTCACACGTCGCATAAGTCCGCTCAGTTTTGCCAAGACTGGTCAACTTCAAGCTGGCCACTTGCTCTTTGTATGTTTTTTTGTGTCATCACAAAAAGGCAACAATGCCAACGTGTTCTGTGTGGTCAAACATACCCTACTTCCTCATTACCATTAATCAAGACGCGCCCAATGTGTTTCTCTCTCTCTCTCCTCAAAACTCAAAGCTCTCCATGGGGGCGGCCACGGGTTTCTTCACCGGAGCCCGTCGCACCACCTCAATCTCGCGCGGCGCCACTTCCACCTCACGCGGGGCCGCCTTGGCGCGCTGCTCCATTTCCGCCTGCTGCCGCGCCTGCTGCTCCTGCTTGAGCGCGGCCTCGCGACGTCGCTGGTGCTCCAGCTGCTGCTTCTGAATCATCTCGCGCTTCACGTCGCCCACCAGCGACGAGCGCGGGGCCGTAGCCGGTGCAGCAACAGACGCCGACAGCCGCGCGGCGTCCTCGCCATCAAGCCGCCGCTTCCGATGGGACCGGAATTCACAACGGGCGACGAGCTGGCGCCAGTCATGGGAGAACCTTCGGGCTCGTGGTCGCTGTCGTCCGACTCGTCGTCCACGCTAAAGTGCGAGTTCATTTGTTGCGTCATGCGGAACGCCAGGTCCTCCTGGTCCTGCTGCTGCTGCTGCGCCTTGATCGCCTCCTCGCGCTCGGCGCGTTGGCGTGCGTGTTCCTCGCGCTTCTGCCGACGCTGCAGCTCCAGCAGATCCTCTCCCTGCTGCGCCTTGAGCGTCTGCTGCATGGCCAGCTCCTGCGCCAGTCGCTGGCTGTGCCGCGCCTCCTGCTCCTGCTCGTGCTGCAGCCGCGCGGCCTCCTCCGCCTCATGCTGCAGCCTCGCGGCTTCTTCCGCCTCACGCTGACGTTCCACGGCCTCCTGCGCCTCCCGCGCGCGCTGCAGCTCCTCCGCCTGCTGCTGCTCCTCTGCCTCTGCAGCTCCACGGCCTGTTGTTGCTGCTGCTGGAGCTCCTCAGCCTGCTGCTGCTGCTGGAACTCCCCGCCTGCTGCTGCTCTCTCCGTTCCCGCTCCTCCTGCTTGTGCTTCTGCTCCTGCCGTTGCAGCTCCTCCGCCGCCGCGAGCGCCGCGTCATTCGCCGCCTCCTCCTGCAGCTGCTGCTCCTCTCCCTCTCCTGCTCCGCCCTCTGCAGCTGCCGCCCCTCCTCCGCCTTCCTGCTCTGCGCCTGCTCCTCCGAGGGGCGCATGTCGGCGCCCGTGCTGTGGCGCGTGTTCAGGCCGCGCCTTGGCACCGAGAAGTTCTGGAAGTCCTTGATGCTCGGGTTGCTGGCCACGCCGTCCATGGACGAGGGCGCGGGCATGGACGCGCGCTGCAGCGGCTGCCCAGAGTTGATGCGGAAGGCCAGCACGAGCTTGTCCACCCAGTCGTTCATCTCCATCTCCGTGCCGGCGGCCACGAGCAGCCGCCGCTCGGGCGCGTTCACGGCGATGCGCCAGATGGTGGAGGCCGAGCTGCCGGTCTTCATGCTGTCGGCGGGCATGACCTCCAGCACGCCCTCGTCGCAGCCCTGCAGGCTCAGCTCGCCCTTGAGCTCGCCGTCCTCGAACGTGAAGTACTGCAGGCGCGCCGGCGTCAGCACGAAGTAGCGCGGCTTCCAGTTCTTGCGCCCGAAGGGGCCGGCGCCCGACCCCTTCTTGAACAGCACCCCGTGCGCAGAATCTGCCCGTCGCTCATCCTGTCAGGTGCGCGAAACGAGCGATTCCGAGTTCTGAAGGGAGTGAGCGAAGAAGAGAAAGAGTGGAATCGCGCAGCGCGCGGCTAAGTGCGAAAGTTGTTTTGGGGTTGCCCAGATGGGCGTTTTTACGAGGCGTTCGCTGGTGGTCGTAAGAGCGAATTTTCGGCCAGCTGGATTCGGAGTCGACAGGATTTTGCCTGTACATGTAGTGGACATGTTTTGAATGGGTTTCTGGTTTCTGTTGGTGAAGGTGGCGAATGTCCAGGCGTATTATTTGGGTTTCTGCGTCGGGGACAGCCCTGTGGTCTCATTGTGGACCGAGAGCGAAAGGCTATCGCTACCGGCTATTTCGCACGAAGAAGATCCAATCTGTCGGTCTCTGCTGGTGACGCTCGAGAATCTTGGCAATGACATGGAGAACTCAGCTGGTCTCGAAATTGTAGCAGAATAATCGGATGCATGGCTACAGTTCCTATCTAGGCCTGGTCCGCAGGTTGTCTACCGCCACTCGGTGAGTCGCTTCATGGCTCCGCACTTGTTGCAGGACGGTGCGTGCTTGTTGTTCTTGTGGCCGCAGCCTGCCTTGCTGCACTCCCACTTGTCCGCAGTCGAAATGGTCGTCGCTGATACGGGCGCGGGGCCGGCTCGAGCGTGAACTGTTCCTACCGGTTGCTTAGCAGCCTCCCGTCTCTGCAGCTGCTCGAAGAAGCTCCTCGCGTTTGCAGGTGCCTCGATTTTCTCCTGTTCCTTCGCAGCAACGGGGTCAGAAGCAGCGCAAACCTCCACCTCCTCCTTCTTCTTGTGCTTGTTCTTCTTATGCCGCTTTTTTCCTTTTTCAATTGCTTCTTGAGCTTTCTGAGCTGTTTCTCCTCGTCCCCAGTGCTGGGACTGCGACTCCGTCTCCTGTCAGCGCGACGACCGTCGGGGCTTCTACTGCGGCTGCTCAGTCGTCTCTCATGGCTCCTGCTACGACTGCGGCGGCGGCGGGTGGGGAAAAGCTGCGGCTTCGACTGCGACTCATTGGCGCTGGTGGAAACGCTTGTCGTAATTGCACCGTTACTGTCCCGAGCAAAGTGTCCCAAAACCAGACGGTCTTTTGCTGCTTGGGTCGCGTCGATGCATCGGACAATTTGCTACAGTATCGTTGGGTGGTGCACGGCAACGATGTCCAGATGCATCCTAGGAAATGGTAACGTAATGAATTGGTGGAGTAATGCAGGAAGTCTACATGTATGTAAGCATGATCGTTCGTTGAAACTTTTAGTTGTGCGTTTTGACCAAGTGTTGATCGTCTATTGATCGAATAGTAAGTTAAATCTATCGCTTACAGCCACTTCCACTCCGGGCTCTCACGGGTGATGCCGTCCATGAACTCGTCGAACGACTTGCCCGCAGCCTTACACAGCTTGCTCAGCTTACGGATCTGCTGCTTACTGAGCGGACGAAGAGTCTTGGGGTTCGTCAGCTTGGTGCGCTTCATGTTGCTGTTGTGGTTGCTCGTCTTCTTCTCCTCCTCCGGCTCCTCGTCGACCACCTTGCGGCCACCGCCGGCGCGGTACTCCTTCTCCTGAGCCTCTCCGATGATGGTCAGGCGACCAGCCTCCACGAGCCACTTCTCCGTACACAGCGAGTTGTAGAACTCTTCACTGTGGGAAATCATGATGACACCACCAGCATACTGACGGATACCGTCGGCAAGAGCACCAAGAGCGGCGCGATCCAGGTAATTCGTGGGCTCATCCAACACCAGCAAGTGCGGACGGTTCCACATAGCAGCAGCGATGACAAGCTTCACCTTCTGACCGCCCGACAGACCGCGGATCTTGCCGTGGGTGCCAAACTCAGCCGGGAGGGCGAAGTCGTCCAGGTGACGCTGGATCTCCTTGGTCGTGAGCGGACGAAGGTCAAGTCCGCCTTGCAGAGAAGCCTGACGGATGTCTTCAGCCTCAGCAAGAGCTCCCAGACCCATTTCCTTCATCTGCTCAAGCGTGTAGCGCTTGTTGTGCCTCTCGGTCATACCCACAAGCTTACACTCGTACTCGAGCGTGCCACGCTTGCCCTTGGTACGAGACACCACCTTCTCCACCTGGCCCTGCTTCATACCGACGAGGTTCTTCTCCTCCTCGGTCTGCTTCAGGTTCACGTGGTCGCCAAGCTCACGGTCGACGCCGTTCTCACCGCCGAAACGCCACTGGAAGTAGTCCACAGGACTGGCGTCGAGGTGCTTCTCAATATGGTGGAACGAGTGTTGGGCCACGTAGGCTACACGCACAGCGTGGTGCTTCCAGAAGGTGCCAGTGTCCGGAGACGTCTCCTGCACGACCATCTTGATGAGCGTCGACTTACCGGCTCCGTTGACACCGATCACAGCTACACGCGAGGCCAGACACAGCTTCACCGAAACATCCGAGATCTGAGGCTTTTCGGCTCCCGGGTAAGTGAAAGTGGCGTTTTCCAGCGTCAGAATACGGCGCGTCATGGAGTTGATGCCCTCCAGACGACCAGGCTCCGGCAGGTTGAACACCATGTCCGAGGCCTTCAGCTCGTAGTAGTGCTTCGCCTCCGGGTGGACCTCGACGAACGCGGACAGCGTCATCGGGTACAGCACCAGCTTCTTGGACTCGTAGTGGAAAATGTCCGTGCACACGTTGTCCAAGAAGCCCGTGTCGTGAGAAACCAGCAGCACCGTCATCGTGTCCAGCGAGTTCAAGTAGTCAACCAGCCACTGCACAGCGTGCACGTCCAGGTGATTCGTCGGCTCATCCAGCAGCAGAACGTCGGCGTTGTACAGCATCGCACGCGCCAGCGCCAGCTTCATGCGCCAACCACCGGAGAGCGCGTCGATCTCGCCATCCAGCATCTTTCGCGTGAACCCAATGTCAACCAAGATCTTCTCGACCGCCTCAGGGGTCTGGTGCGAAAGCTCCGGAGCCTTGCACATGGACTCCAGAAGACTTCCCTGGTCCTCCACAATGTCCTCGTGCTGCACATACACTGAGCGTAGAGTATCCGGGAGGCCTTCAATGGCACCCGTAGCCAGGTTACGCATAAGCGTAGTCTTGCCGACACCGTTCTTGCCGATCAAACCGTAGCGGTGGCCGCGAGTGAGACGCAGGCGCGCGTTACGCAGCAGAATCTTACCGCCGTACGCCAGCGAGAAGTCGAGGTCGCACACATCGTTCGGGTCCGTGGACTTGACGCGCTCCTCGCCCAGACCGCCGCCAGCCGCACGCAGAGCCTCGCAAACGTGCTCGGCATCCGAGTCGTGCATGTGCGGCTTCAGGTAGTCCATCACAATGGAGCGCCACTCAGATCCACGGTTGTGGGTGGCCAGCTCCGTGCACACATCCGTGACGTACTCCAGCGTGAAGTCGTTCAGGCCAGGGTGCGTAGGACGGTCCAGCGTGTCGGAGAAGGCAGTCAGAATGTCGGTCTCCAGCTTCTTGCGAATCTCCAGGAGGTCCTCCTCCATAGCCTCGCCGTCGCCAGCAGCGTGCACAAGATGAGCACGAGCTTCCTTGGCAGCCTCCACGACCTCCTCGTCGATCAGGCGGTCAATGGCCGTCTCGAGCTGCGGCAGCAGCAGTGGCACGAACTGCATCACGTCGGACGGACGGACCACAAGACGACACATGCTGTCAATAATCTTGGACGCCTTACGCTTCAGTGACGAGCTGTGGATGCTCGTGTCACGCAGAGCCTTGTGCATCAAGGGCGCGATCAGAGACAGCGTGGGAGCGTCCACGTTGGCCACAAAAGTGGTGGCCAGCAGACTGTCGATGGCCTTCATGGTCTCTTCCGGGCGAGCGATGACGCCCACAAGCGTGGGCACCAGCGGCACGATGTCGTCGTTGTCGATCTTGGAGCACACGGCGATAAGAGCGTCAATAGACGCAGCCTGGACCTGCTTCTTCGTGTCCCACACGTAGTCGGTCACGATGGGCATGATCTCCGGCAGCCAGCCAGACACCTCCTCACTAGCCGTCTCGCTGAGCGCCTTCAGCAAGTTCAGACCCGCCACTTTGCTCTGCCAGTTGCGCAGCTCCAGCGACTTGTAGATCTGCTTGAGAACGGTGTGGATCGCGAGCGGGTTCACCTTCTGCGCGATGGTCTTGGCCAGCGTGGCCGCCACGTTCTTCACCACGTGCTCCGAGTCGGCGTGGCGCTGCATGATAACGGGCAGCTGCTCCACCACAATGGGCTCCATGGGCGACGACAGCTCCTCGCTCTTGAAAAGGGCCACAAACGCCAGCAACGACCCCTCACGGGCCGTGGTGGGCTTGGCCACGAGGAACTTCTTGAGCTCGTCGAGCGCGTGGATGCCGGCAGCACTGGCGGGGCCGAGCACCTCCACGGCCGCCACGATGTCGGCGGCAGCGGCGTGGCGCTCAGCTTTGGAGGAGAAGGCGGCGACGAGACGAGACAGGATCGCGTCCAGCTGCGTCTTGGCGGCGTCCGCGTCGAGTGCACGCAGCGCCTCGCGCTGCTCGTCGGTGGCGAGTTCGCGGAACTCGTCGCTGTCGTCGGAGGACGCGGACGTGTCGGACGGAGGCGGCGACGGCTTGTGGTGCACGGGCGGCATGGCCACGTTCACGGCCGGGGCCGCTCGGGGGCCACGACCTGCAGCGACGACGGCGCCAGCACGGACGGCGTTGGGTGCGTCATGGCATCCGCCAGCATGGCGTCGGCCGCGGCCTTACGCGCGCGCTGTCCCTTGCCCATGGTGATCTGCTATAAATGTGTGTGAAGGTGCGAGGATCGGGTATGCGCTTGGACGCTGATGTGGGAATGAGACATAGCGCACGAAAGGCGAAGAGAACAAGACCAACAGCAGCCAGCCAAATCTGAAGTTATAGCCGCCTGTTTCGTAACGGTTTGGCGACGTCACTGGTTTGACAACCTTTGACGGAAGTTGATCAAACCACTGGGTTGGATTGACAGGAGAGGGGTATAATACTTGGGTTTTGTATGGGGCTATATACTCCGGTTATGGCGACCAAGTTCTCGCGACAACGGTACGCTTTTTTAACAAAACGACGTCAGCCAATCACTGGCGCTCGCGTCGCCTCGAGGTACACTGGCTTGAGGTCCAAGCGATCCACCGAACATGTCGCGCGGCAAGGCTGGCCAAGTCCCTTGCTTCGACCCAACGCCCGGGTAGCACTATCGTCTTGTCCTGTATGTACGGGGCGTCTTGGACAAGACTTCGTTTAGTTTCGGCTCGATCGGTTGCCGCAGTAGCGACAGCTCGCAACTGACCACCGAGAGTGAAAGGCACAGTGGCGTAGGTCAGCGCAGTGGAAGCCGTTGTTTGTGTGGCATTAGGCTGTGTGTAGTTGGAGCTACATCGCTTTGAGTCTACATACAGTAGGACGTGTCGTACTTAATCGGTGAATCTCTTGTAGCTGGTTCTGCATCCGTTGAAATCGAGACGAATCTAGGCCAAGGCTTGGGCCAGTGGGGTATCCGTTGTCGTTGTCGATAAGGGCGCCCGTTGAGTACTTGTGCGTACGCGCTATCTGTGGATTGACCTGTCTTATTGTCTGCAACATTGTTATTTACAGTCGATACCCCGCCTTAACCTAGATTCGTATTCACTCAACCGATGTATGACGAGCCCACTAGGGAGCTTCACTGCTAGTAGCACACGCCATTTAATGTTTTGCCTCAAACAATGTGGCCCTCGTAGTCTAATATCTTGCGCTGAACTGCTCTGAAGCGAACAAAGAATCACTTTATAGCGAGGAAATAAGCTAGTGCAATGGTAAAAAATAATATTGGAAAGACGTGAAGTTCCCCTCTCAAGGAGGGGCACAGAAATTGGTTGAAGCCACCATAAGTGGGTATATCACACGGTAATCTTTAGTAAAAGGCGAAAGATTAATACGAATGCAATAAACCCAGTGGAATGGTTTGCTAATCTGAAAGGGCCTCATACCTATATGGATGTGACACCCGTACGGACAAGAGCAAATACTTTATTTTATATTTATCGGTATTGTCGGTTTTATGTTGCTGTCTTGAATCAAAGTTGACGAAAATCCCCACCTGTGGCGGAAATACCTCAGCTTGCTTGGAAGCCCGTACTCTTTCAATTTGCTAATGCTCCTATAGATTCATTTGGGTCGTGTGCCACAACTTGCGCCCCAGCAGTTTCACGGAAACGAGTCTGTATCCAGCCGCACTGCTCGCTCTACAAGAGCGGCAAGTTGGTGCCTCAAGTTACGACTCTGACGCTCGAATAAATCAACTAATGTCTAGAAGTACTATATAGAGTGCTGTCTACCGGTAGTTATAGCATTGATACCAAGGCCGAGACATATTGCGCGTTTGTAGCCCATCCCCTTGAATTCTACAGTAGATTTCTGCCTGAAACTGGAGTACTTGGTATTCTCACGCCACTCCAAACTTTTCCCAGGCCAAGCACAGGAATGTATGAAAATGGTTGCTGCTTTATTTGACTACAGCGTAGTCTTGTGTCGAAATCTGCACGTGGCTGTAAAAAAATCTTTTGCTGCTGCAACTGGGTCAGCATTTGCTAGAATCGCACTCCACGCTAAACACTTGAGCCGGATTGGCAGGCTCAGGAGAAGGAGTACATTACTAGCAGCGGTCACAGAGTGGTTGGAATTCACCACTGCGTGCGCTTCACGGAGCCGTTGACGTTGCTGCCCATTTTCCTGTCCTCTTCCGGCTCGGTTTCAAGCAAAACCCGCGTCGCAGAGCATGCGCGCAAGTTGGGCAAGCAAGGTTGCGGACAGGTTGTTCGACGACTTGTGGAGGATATCACACGCGAAAACCCGGAGTGGGCAAGTGATATGCTATTGGATCATAGATGATCAACACTTGGTACGTGCAACATCATCGCTAGCAACTATGTATTAATAGCGTACAAGACCATCGGGATCGCTCCTGGGACAAAAGTTGGTGTGTACTTCTTGCATTACCCCACCAACTCGTCGCATGACATTTTCAGGATGCACCTAGGTATCGCCTGGAACGATAAAAGACTCATGTGAAATAAGCTTCTACTCATGGCGACTACGTTGCAAGGATTATTTTAGCGTCATCTATTACTGTATGATAGGCATGAGCTCACTTGATTGCATTCGTGCGGTGCCCGTCTCGACAATGGCCCGTGGCCTTTTTGAAGGATGAATGCGAAGGACCGAGCTGTGCAGCTTTGCCGTCGCGGCCCTTTGCGTCTTGGAGACGGCCACCAGCGCGAGTGGCATCATGGCACAGTCGTGCGAAACCAGAAGTCGGAGAGCTAATTTCGATCAGCGAAGCCAGCGTCTGTCGTGTTGATGCACTTTGGTGCAGCTCGGATGACGACGACACCATGGAGGAGGCAGAGAGACGATGGGAGGGGATTGGTAGTAGTGAAGAATCTAGTAGTGCTATATTAGTGCTATAGTAATAGTATTACTATAGTAGCCAAGTTTTCCCACTAGTAGTGCTATTCCAACTAGAACGAAAATTTTGGCACTAGTAGTGCTATAGCACTACTATAGCACTACTAGTCACTATTATGAGAATAATGACTAGTAGTAGTCTGACCGAGAGTCAGAAGGGCATGGCAATGGGTGTTCTCCTCCCAGCGCTTCGCTCATTCAAAGAAATTCAGGGTGGGAGGTTTTAGTTGTGAGTTTACAGGACTGCCGGACCTTGGCTGGATTGTCTATTTACGTTGGTGTGCGCTGCTGAGACCGGCAACCGTCAGCAAACCTCTTCAAGCTGATCATTTTTGAAAGCTACGTGCAACTGACAGAAGGCACTACTTCTCGCTAGTTGTTGCGCTAATTCTCTCATCGACGTATTACATTGATTGTGTAAATGAGCGTGCAAGAAATAACATGATTGACTTCATCTATTGTCGAATACAGTAAAACAAACTATCTTGTCTTTATACTGGGAATACCTTCAGCTCTCGACGCTTTAATTTCACGGTACTGCGTAACTGTCATCTCGTTCAACATTCGTGCAACCGGTTTCTGTCAACATTCGTGCAACCAGCCACAGTACCATACTATAAGTAACTGTGAGCTGAAGCTGCAGCCCGCGTGATTCATGGGTATGTGCCCTTCGGGGGCACATACGGGGCACATACCCATGAATCACGCGGGCTGCAGCTTGAATACAGTAACAAAAACGATAATTCTATGGTATTCCCAGCTAAGTCGAAGACGATCTAGTTATGGTTTCCAATGTAATGGTTGTGAAAAGTCCCTGTTTTCATATTCACTGTAATTTGTATGTGCGTTGATTCCTTCGCAAAATTTTGTCTCAAGGTACGAGGGCAGGTCCTGAATTTCGCTTGTTTCCAGGCACAGCAGACAAATGTGGGTAAACGACTTGTTCATGTACGAGACAGGCTCATATATGCGTGACAATTGCGTTGAAATTCGGCGGATGGAGGACAGAAAGCGAGAACTACAACAGCTATTCGTGTAGCCAACCTTGAACAAGTGTCCACACCCAGAAAAATAGGGAGTGGACAATTCGTACTTAACCGAGAATTCTAGTAGTGCTATAGTAATACTATATCACTACTAGTATGACTACTAGTTACTAGTACCATTCCTTCACTACTATAGTAATAGTAGCTAGTACTCACCTGAACAGACTAGTAATAGTAGCTAGCACTACTAGTCAGAATTCTCACTACTACCAAACCCTGGCTGGGACAACGTTTTACAACCTGGGTTTCTAGATTATTTGGGCGATCTGTAAAAGCTGTCCATGACTTGTTTTGCAGGAGCCGTGCAGCATGTAACTATTCGAGACTTCTTCCTGGTGTCGTGCCCGCCGAAGTTCCGGCCGCAGGCTCATTTACGTCTGACCACCGCTCGGCGGTTGCACGTGCAGGAGCCAGCGATCTCCAACTGCGGCCAGAAAGCGTCACTGCACTCGCTGCTGCGCATGACAGCGTAATGCTCCCGGAGCATTGCTCCAGTTCCAGCTGTAGCAGAAATCGGTCATAAATCATCGCTGCAAAAGCCCGCCTGGTGGTTGTGTTCGCGTTGATGTCCGACGCCGCTGACACGGGGCAGTCAATACATGTGCATGTACTTGATGCCACAGCTGTCTCCGGATTGACAAGCGCGCAGTGCATTTGCTGGCGCCCGTATCATTCATTCCAAGGTGGAACAAGAGGCTCGGCCGCGAGTGACTTACAAACGGGCTCCGATCCGCTCTTGGCAGCAACTTTCTCTCAAGACTGATTTGGGTCGTTGCGGCCGCCTTCCGCGAACGCTGCACCGCACCGTCATATATATGTAATAGTACTGAACAGGCCCTCGTTCGCATCAGGAAAGACTCGACACTCGCCTTTGTTTGTGCCTTTGTGCTGGTTCCCAAATTATGAAACCCTGATTTGCAGTTTCTGTTTTCTCGGGAAAGCGAAGGGTCGGTTGCGAACAGCTGCTGGTCGCCACATCATTCGCTCCTACCTTCATGACACGGCTCATTATTCAATCAGCTCACCAACCGCAAGAACGAACAGCTCAGGATCTCCGCCACATGTCAGCGCCGTCCAAGAGCAACAGCCCGCGCCTCTCGCCCATGGCGCAGCTGGAGAAGGCCGCCCGCAAACTGACCGTCTACTCGCGCGCACTTCGCGCACAGCTGGCGCGCGTCCGTGAAGAAGTCGCGGCCGAGAAGCAGGCCGTGCTGATGTCCGAGGACGACGTGAGCGAGTCGTCGGCGCGGCTGCAGGAGATCGAGGAGCTCATGGCCAAGCTGCAGCTAGAGATCGACACGCTGCGTGTACTGCCGCCCTCGCGTGACGACGGCAGCCTGGCAGCGCGTGAGCAGGAGCTGGAGGAGCTGGAGGAGGAGCGGCACGAAGAGCTGGAGCTGCTCGCGCACATCCGCACGATGCTGCAGATGCACCAGGCCACGCACAGCAGGATGCAGCGTATGGGCGCCGCACTCACGAAGGAGCTGCACCGCGTGCGGCAGCGTGAAGAGGCGGTGGTGCTCGCCGCCCTGCGCAGTCGCATGGTCAAGGTCTTTGCTGCCAAGATCTAGAGAGTCGTCAAGCCGACAAGCACCCAGCAACCAGCCAGGAAGACGTCGTCGCCATCACCACCGACGCGTACCAACCACTCGAGATCTCATGGTCCCCTCTCCCCCGCCGACAGCACTTAGACGCATCGCTGTAGCGAGGACATATTTATCGAATGAAGCCCATTTTTCGAACCCTGTCGGCTGCGCAGCACAGCCACGTACGATGTCGTCGCGGTGGCGAGTGGCTTAGACTGGAAAATCGTCGGCTAGACCAATCGCCATAGCGCGCCGACGAACCGTGTCTCTCTGAGTCTCGTGGAGGGTGCGGGCGGCGCTGCACTATGCTCGATGGCGGTGGCGCATGCTCCGCGACTGCACAATGATTCTCTTTCATGGTTTTACCGATAGCAACCGGTATAATACCGGTAGCATTTTTACCGGCACCAGTAATTGTTATCTAGAAGCATACCGGTATTGTACCGGTATGATTGTCGGTAGCTGTCCTGAAAACTTTTCAGTGAAAAGTGTGATTTTCCACAAAACGTATGATTGTCAAAATAAGTTGTTTTCTGGCCCGGAACATTAGTGGTCTTGTTAATCTGAAAAGTACAGGCATACAAACTTCCAGTGAACTGTTTTTGGAACATTCTAAATTTCTAAATTAAGACTAATGTTCCGAGGAGTTCCGGGCCATTCTAAATTAGAAAATTATTACAAGTATGGCCTGTTTCTATTTCTAAATAACTTAGCATATCACGTTAAGTTATGAGATCTTTGATAACATAACGTGATATGTGACATGTTAAGTTATTTAGTAATAGAACGGGTCCTTTCTTAATTTAGAAATTAAGGAATTATTTATTTAGAGTTTCCTTTCTTATTTCAAAATTAAGAAATTTATTAGGAGTTCCAGTTCTTAATTTCTCACAGATCTAATATCTGATCCTATTTTACATGTACAATTTCACTGAGAAATCTTCGAAGATGGCGCTTGGCGGCTTCGTCCTGGACGAGCAGGGCGAGGAGGACCTGCTGCGAGAGGCGCTGCAGACCGTGCGTGACCAGGGCTTCCGTATGCAGCGCGCAGTGGACGCGGAGGATCAGCCGGCAGTGCTCAAACACGCGGCCGAAGTGCTGCGCGAGCTACGTACAAGTCTGCTGTCCCCCAAGAACTACTATCAACTCTGTAGGGCCTCCAGAAATGCTATGCAGCAAATAAGACACTTTACTAAATATATAATATACTGTATTGCTAGATATGCAGGTGCTGGACGAGCTGCGCCACTTCGAGAGCTACGTGGACGAGCAGCAACGAGCAGGGGCCTCCATGCGCGTACTGTACGAGCGCGTCCAGAGCAGCGGCAATGTGCTGCCAAGACTGTACGGGTCTTCCTGGTGCTTTGGTGGTATATTTCACCATTAACTGTATTGTTTTCTTCTTGCTGCTGGTGTTCTTTGAACTGCAGCTACTTGTTGGTGACGGTGGGCTCAGTGTACATCAAGTCGAGAGAAGCGCCAGCTCGTGACGTGCTGACGGACTTGGTGGAGATGACCAAAGGCGTGCAGTATCCGCTGCGAGGACTCTTTCTGAGACACTATTTGTCGCTCAGTGTGCGCGACAAGCTCCCGGATACAGGCTCAGTGTACGAGCAATCGGGTGGTGGCACTGTCAGCGATGCCATCGATTTTTTGCTGCAGAATTTGCGGGAGACAAACCAGCTTTGGATTCGACTGCAGCACCAGAAAATTGGCGGATCTAGGCCGCTCGCTGTTCGAGAGAAGGAGCGGATGGAGCTGCGGCTGCTAGTTGGAACGAGTCTGGTGCGGCTTAGTCAGATGGAGGGCATCACGCGCAGTGTGTACGCTGAGCAGGTGCTACCTAGGCTACTGGACGACGTTGTGCTTGCGTGCAAAGATTCCATGGCGCAGCAGTATCTCCTGGACTGCATTATTCAGGTCTTCCCGGATGAGCTTCACCTGCAGAATCTCGAAAGGCTACTAGAGGCAATGGAAAGACTGCAGGAAAACGTTGACGTTGCGTTGATCCTGACAGCGCTTCTCGAACGCCTTACGAAATTCCGAGAAGCGCAGGCTAGTGTGACCAACACCGGGCAGGAAGCGGAGGTAGATGGTCGTGCCAAGCTTGAGCAGGAACAGCAAGAGGGGATTAAGGTGCTCAAGCGGGTGTTGGCTACCGCCTCCAAGTTGTTATTACGCTCGTCACGCTATGTTGTTGGGAGTGGAGAAACCCCAGGCGAAGGTGGCAGTGGGGGAAATGGCAGTGCATATCTGGCGTCTGTTCTGCCCTTTTTCGTAACTTTTGCTACGTTCGCTATCACGTGGCTGGGTAGCACCAAGAGCAACAACCCGGACACTACGGAAGCGCTGCAACAAGTAATTTCTGGGTGCCTAACCTTTTTGCGAGAGCGAACAGCATGGCGCGTTGACAAGGATAAACAAGTGCGGCAGCTTGTGGTTTCACAGCTGGAGTCACTGTCGCTGGCGGTTCTGAGAGCCCTCACGATCCAGGATTTGATGCAAATTCCATCGTTGCGTGAAATGCTTGCCCTGATGCCATGGCAAGGTGCGTGGAAGGATGTTGCTCTGGCATGGATACGCGTCCTACTCGGACGACACGAGCGGGTGCACGACGAGAAACAAATGGATTTCTTGCTGCAAGTGCTATCGCCGCTGGTGCGTGACGACCCCAACGAGTTGCAGTCGCTGCACCCAGCAGCGCCTGCCGACACAGGAAATAACAAGAGTGCGGAGATTTTCGAAGCTGAACAACAAACTCTGGCAAAGGTGGTGCACCTGGTGGCCAACGACGATCTCGACGTCAAATTTCGCGTATTTTCCGTGGCACGACGTGCTTTTTTGCAAAGTGGAGTCTTCCGTATTCGTTTCACGCTTGTGCCATTGATCTACCAGTCGCTGGCTCTGGCTAGAGACTTAGCAGCTCACTCCCAGGAGAAGACACAAACTCAAGGGCAAGAAACGAAGCCAGAATCAGAGACTACTGCGTCAGCGGGGAGCACGAAGATTTTCGTAACAACCCCGCGTGAAGTCCTGCAATTCGTTCATGAAATGGTGACAGCGTTGGCTTCTAAGCAGGACGCGCTGTCTGTTTCGTGCGTCCACTTGTTTCTGCAGTGTGCTCTGGTAGCCGATGGTTGTGCGTTTGAGGCGGCCGCGTATGAGTTTATCACACAGGCCTTCATTGTGTACGAGGACCAAATTACGCTTGCACGCGAGCAGTGGCGCGCACTAGAACTGATGGTGTCATCCTTGCGTGCCACCCGCAACCTTTCAAGCTCCAACTACGAGGTTCTCGCCACCAAGTCCACACAATATGCCGCTCGGCTTCTCAAAAGAACGAACAAGCGTTGATGGTGTTGAATTGTGCGCACCTCTTCTGGGTAAGTGGCTTATAAAGTCTACTTGGTATCAGCAGCTGATCGATCTAACACTACAGTTATGCCGTGTTTGTATTTGTCAGCACCCGTGCCAACAAGATGGCAAACGTGTTCGGGAATGTCTTCAGCGTTCGCTGCGCATTGCAGATGCGATCAAGGACACAACGTCAAACCAAGTGCCTCTTTTTCTGGAGATACTGGAGGCCGTAAGTTGCCTCAACGGAGCTCCACTGTTCGTCCACACTCACTCGTGTCTTTGGCAGTATCTGTACTTTTTGAAATGCAGACACCCGAGGTGACGCGCAACTATCTGGTGGGGCTGCTGGCCCTCGTGAAGGACCATTTGGACAACATGGAGCACGGACAGATGCGCCGAGAAGGCGAGTTCCGGTACCGCGCCATCGTGCGCTACATGGACACCCTGGCCATCTCGGACGACGCGTTATCGACCTCGCCCTTATCTTCGTCGCGGTAATATCTATCAATGCATCCTAAAAACTGAGTAACCAAGTGCTTCCGCCATTTCGGTGGTCCATCCACATGCACCACCAGACCCCTCATGTCCTTCTCTCTGCTGTATTTACTTGATTGTTTCTCTGTCAGCATCTCCGACCCTGTCAAAGCCTTGGCCACTGGTCTCAAGCTGCTAATTGCAGCGCTTTAGTGGCCGCCGTGGTATCCCGCGGCCATCTTGTACCGCACGCCGCAGTACTTGCAGGTCTGCGGGGTGTTGTGCTTGCGCGTGTCCAGCTGGATGTACTCGACGGGTGGCCCAGCGCGCCGCCGCCTCCGTCACACACGGCCACGCCGCTGGCCACCTCCACGATCGGCACCTGGGCGATCCGCTGCTCCGCGTCGCTGCGGTGGCGGTTCACGTCCTAAATCGCGGCGAATTGGCATCAAAAAGCAGCGAATTAGGATTAATGCCAGTGGCACAATAGCTTTTCCACGGGCTAAAAGACGCACCTCGAACGGCGTCTTGCCGTCGTAGATGGTCGAGAAGCTCGCGCTCTGCAGACGCAGCGCGGTGGCCACGGCCGCAGAGGCGCGAGGGGCGCAGGCGTGCGCCGCAGAGGCCAGGAGCGCGTGGGAAGAGCGGCGCAGCATGATGATCCTGGTGGTCCGCTAAATGTGGGGCCAGAACCCTCCGGCATCGGGCTGACCGGTTTAGACCCGGACTTATGTGAATGTTCACTGTACGTCATTGTATACGTACACACCGTGTATACTCTGTATACCAAGATAGGATGATGGCGCTGGTGGCGGAAGTGCTGGGCGCTGTGGCGACGGAGAGCGATACGTTGGAGGCGGTTGCTGTGCAGGAGTGTGAAGCTCTGCCCTCTGCCAAGCTGTTCCTGCAGTCGCGACCTGCTGGAGTGTACACTTGCGCGAGAGCGAGGGCGTTGGAGAAAGTGCCCACTACTGGCGTTTTGGTGGAATGGTCCTTCCACTTGCAACGGCTGGCAGCTGGTCTTGTTACGGTGGACGCGCGATTCGACGACAAGTTGAAGTTGGACAAGTTGAAGTTGGTGACGCAGGCAGTTGCGACCACTGTGTTGACGCGCTGGATGTCTGCGGAGACGAAGGTGGACGGAATGCTGTCCGTGCTCTGGTACCCGCTGCGAGGCGAGGCGGACTACGCCGTTGCAGTGCACATGTGTCCGATGCCGCAGCCCAAGGTTTTGGCGTCCACCGTCTTGGTGTATGGAGAAGGACGCGAGAACGCCAAGTGCAAACACACGCAGTGGATCGAAGACCGTTTGGCCATTGAGGAGCACGCGGCTCAGTTGGCGGAGAGTCGATGCGAGCCGATCCACGAGGTTCTGCTGAGTAAACGTGGAAGTGAGGGCGAGAGGCTGCTGCTGGAAGGGCTCATCACCAACTTCTTCGTTGGTACGAGTTGCTGTAGGAAGTTGTGGGTGAGTGGTTTTACTGACTTTTAGTGGTGCTTGCAGTGAAGGACGGCACGCTGTTCACGGCGGATGAAGGAGTGCTGAGAGGAAGTACGAGAGAGTTGGTGCTGAAGGCTTGTCGCGATCTAGCCATTCCAGTAGTTCTGGAGGCACCCAAACTGTCAGAGAGAGGATTGTGGCATGCAGCGTTCGTAACAAGTACGACGAACAGTTCGAGAGGTTTAATTCAGAGGACTGACCTCGTTTTGCTTGTGTGCGCAGGTGCTGTCCGGGTCGTGATCGATGTCACGCGACTGCTTTGCGAAGAAGAGGGAGGTGAACTTCGTGAAACCTCGATTCCGAGCGACAGCTCTGGTTTCACCCAAAGAATTCGCGACCAGATATTTGCAAAGCGAATGTATCTCGATTAGATCAGCGCGACGGTATCCAAGAAATGCTAACTCGTTAACCTTGTTCTGTATTTGTTGCTGTCAAAGTGAATTTCTAGCGTGGTTTACTCTGTATGCTGCGGTAACCTCGGAGACGTCGAATATGGTTCCAAATCGATGGGTCCAGGTCCACCATGGGAGTGCGTACTTGCACTGGCAAGTTTTACCGCAACAGTTGTGGAGGTCGACCACGTGAGCATTAACGGCTGCACCAACATATCCATCGCTCTCCAAACTTCTTCTGGTGCGCCGTCAGAGCCAACATGGAGCTCCATGTCTACCGACGGATCTTGAAGAACGTTCAGCAATCGTTTACCGCTTGCGTTGGCTGCTAATGTTTGGTGGAGTTTTCCTGAACAGAACAATTCGCCTTTTCGGCCCTGAAACAACTCATTATCGCCGTAGAAGACGACGCAGGAGGAAAACACTCCTATCTGCGATCACATTGACAAACACACAGACAGTTTAATACTGAAGTACGTATAACGGTGGCAGGTACAAACCTATACCAAGCTCGACTCACAGGTAACACGCGCAGAGCGACGTACAGCTCGATCAGCGACCGGTGATTGAATTTCACGATGACTGCGGCGTCAGCGTTTTTATTGTTGTCCTGAGCGATGCTGATCAAGATCAAAGCGCTTTCGTGCAATGCTTTGGCGATCCGCTTTATTAGCTGTTGGACCCTTGCACTTTGATGAAGACAATGCAGTTTTTGAAGTGCAGGGTCTTGTCCGAAGAAACCATCGGCTGGCTGTGTAGAGTAAACCACAATTCCAGTCTCAGCGTTCATGAGAAAACCTCGTGCCACTCGAATGGTTGAAGAGCTCTGAGCCAAGTGACTCCACGACATGATCGAGTGTTGGATGCCTCGAGGGGTAGTTTCCATCACGGGAGTAACAAAACCATTCTGGAAGGCGACAAATTCATCGAGAGTGCCTTCTCCATCCTGAAAACCGCCCAGAGCGCTTGTCAGCGTGTACTCTTCAGCTTGTAGCTTGGCTTGTTCGACACTCTCAACGCCTAAACGCTCGATGTCACCTCGATAGCACCGCACGAACTCCTGCAGGATGAGTAAGCTTTTGAATCGCCCCAACTGAAGTGGCGCAACTTCTGCTGATGATTCACCTTCTGCTGCCGGTGTAGCACAAATGACAGCGACTGAGACTTGCGCTTCCACGTCCGACGAGACCAACACGGTGAAACCATTTCGCAGCTCAAGGTGACCAAACGATTGTGCCTGGGAAAAATGAAAGAGGCTGGCGAGGAGCATCGCGAGCTGCGGGTATTGGAAGGGCAGAGTGTCGTCCTGATCCCATAGCAAGAGTACACGTCCCGATGTCGTCACAATCAAGCACGCGACAGCTGAGGAGCTGATCTCGGTCATTCTTGAGGCATGCAAACACTTCAAACTGGGCCAAAGTACACGCAGAGAGCTCAAAAACGACAGCAGAGCTCAGACTGCTATTTCTGAGGCTGTAAAACGCGTTGGCAAAGTGGCACTCGATTGCATTTCATGGTGGACAGCTGCACCAGTTCACTATTAATACTGGCGCTTGTGGGTAAGAAGTGCTTCGTGCTTCGCTTGGTTCTTAGGATTGTCTGCACATGTCGGTGTTCTGTGGGACTTCAGTACGAGCGGTCGGACTTGCAGAGCTGGTGGAAGTGTCATCTGCGGAACTGAATCGGACCGGACTAGTCGTAGCTTTGGTCGAGTGCTTTGCTGGCTGATGTTCACCTGCAGCTGGAGCGGGGGCTTGCATCAGTGGAAGCGAAATCATGGGCATCGATTTGAAAAAGTCGCGGCCAGCAGCAGCGGTGGCTCTAGCCTCCTCTTCCTCAGCCGCAAATACCGCCAGCTTCTCCTGAATATCTGACAGCTCCTTGTCCAGAGCAACGTTTTCCACGTGAATGGCTTTCTTTTCCTTGTCATATGTGAGCTTGAGAGAAGTCAGGTCCTTCTTCACCTGAGACTTCAACTGCCGCTCGAACTTGGCCTGCTCAGTTCGCATGCCATTCAAACTCTTGGCTTGTTCGTTCTTCAGTGCAAACACCTTCTGCGTGTGCTTTGTCTTCTTGTGCACAATTTCACGCTCCAACTGGACAATCTGCGCCATCAACTCCTTCTGCTGTACAAGCAGTGACCGCTCTTCCTTGTGAAAGCTGCGCTGCTTCTCTAAAACTTGCACGGCCGCTGCCGATATCTCCTCCTTGCGTTGTCGATCGACTGTTATCGTCTTTTCTAGCTCTTCGGTCCGACTGCGAGCCCAAGCAAGGTCACTCTCAGCATTTTTCACTCGCACTTCCTGCTTCAAGTTCATTGTTGAAATCTCTGTGGTCAGACGCTCCAGCTCGCCTTTCTTGTTGTTGAGTTCGCTGTGGAGCTCGCGACGCAGTTCAGAGAGCTGCTCTGTGGCCTGTGCCAATTGCTGTTCGTACGACTGCTTCTGTTCAGTTGCGGAAGCCGCTGTGTCCACGTCTTGCACCTTGGACAGGTCATACTCTTTGTGAAGTTGCTCTTTCTCCTCCTGCCAGCTCTGCATGTGCTTCTGGTACTGCCGAATCACCATTGTACCCCACTTTTCTATGGATGCGCGTACAGACTGCAGCAGAGCCTCTTCTAGACAAGCGTCTAAAGCTGGTCCGCTACCTTGCTGTTCGTACTCATCTAGTGCGCTGCGCAGGTCCGACTTGTACTGCGTCAGCAGTCGAATCAGACCATCTGAAAAGTCTTCACGTGGTCGCTCAGCGAGTTCAGTGGCCACAGCCATGAGGTTTCGCGGGAGAACTTGCTCGAGGATCTTGGAGCAGGTTTCTGCAGACAACGTCGTGTTACGCTCCAGCGTTTCTTGGAAGTCACACTTTACCTGCAGCTCCCAATCGGTCATGTTGTCCTTTAACAGTGTTTTTTGCAGTCTCTCCGGAAGATTGGAGCGTACTTCGCGTATGTGGGCCATGGCCGCCTGAATACCACGAAAATGTGCTAACTGCAGACCCCGCTCGTTCAGAGCTTTCTCGTCGTCGTCTTGGGATGAACTTTTCACCACTTGCATTTCTGCTGTATACGTCTGCGTCGCGACTTTAAACGCTTCAGTGACTTCCTGCTCCAATAGTGCATTCGACGCCTTCTGCATCGTCGGCAGCTGACCGGCGTTCATCGCGTCCACGTACGCATCAAGGACAGCTACAAGCTGCTCGGAGCGCAACTCACGTCCCATCAGTTGCTTCGCTGGAAGTTGGCGAGCTTTGTCTGACAAATAGTTGTCGTATATTTCATCCACGGCCTCGACAAACTGTGTGCGTAGTTCACTCCGCGGCGTCTCGGGCGGCACAAGTTCCGCTCCGTTGCCCTCCACTGCACGACTGAGCGCCACACAGTCTCGAACCGGAAAGTACGACTCCAAGTACATGCGCAGCATGTTCCTCTTGGTCGCAGCTTCTCCGTAGCCTCCTTCCGGCGCAACGCACTGCTCGAAATACTCCGTAGGCTTCACTTTCTGCCCTTCAGCATCTTTGAGCCACTTGACCTTGAAGTTCCTCGCCAACCAGATGAACTTGGGCGCGTGATCATGGAATTCACTAGCTGCAGCAAACAAACAGACCCCACAATAAGCTGTCAGTGTTGCTATAAGGCAGAAGTCTGAGCTACCCAGACAGTCTCTCACCAACGGCATCTTCATCCTGCATGCCCTTGATCCTCAGTACTTGAGCCACTTTCTCCAGCCACTGCAGCTTCTCCACAGCTTCAGCGTCGATCTCTCCGTCTGCGTTGTACAGTAGAGCGGACGAGAGCAGCAGAAGCAGCGCCAGTTGCTGGCTCTCGGTCTTCTGCGCGTTCTCGGCCCCCAGAGCTGATCCAGCAGTCAAAAGGACGCGAGCTCTGCCGTCATCTGTCCGCGCTTGATCATGGAGCACCCACATCCAGAGTAACACGTCGTTTCTGCTCTCATAATCAGCAACATCTCGAGCTTGCAGCAGAGTGTGGAGCAGCAGGCGCTTTCCGGTCGCTGGAGGGCCAAATATGCCCAGAACGCCAACTGTTTTGGCATGCATCGCAAGCAGAGCGTCTCGCGCATCAGTTGAAACCTTCAGCGTCGCCCCATCGTCCCGATGAGCCTCAAAAACCAGCGGGAACGCGCGCCATTCCGCCATCTTGAGCTGCTCGCCTTTCCTGAGTTTGTTTTTGCTGGTCAAAAAGTTGATTGGCCAATAAAATCCGTTCGTAACATGGATATATTGATGTGGGACACACGGATTCGTCATGGCTACATTGACGTAGCGCACCTCATTTCTCCGATCCATTTCTTGAGCTGCCACGTCAGAAGCAGATGGCGCTCTCGTCCCCGTGGTTCACGGAGGCTGGCTGGAGGCCCAGCACCAGCCCCGTGCCGTACTTCCAGGGCGCGCTGCTATTCATGACCCTCGTGTACCTGTTCGAGACGTATCTGGACGTCCGCCAGCACCGCAAACTGCACGACAAGCGCTTCCCAAGCCGCTGGAGGAGGCGATCGGGGGCCTCGGCAGCTACAGCGCCAAGAAGACGAAGGAATCAGACGACAAGAAGACGGAGGAATCAGAAGATTCAGATGACAAGAATCAGTGTGAGACGACGCTGCTGGCGGCCACTCAGGCCAAGTTCGACAAGAGCCGAGCGTACGGTCTGGACAAGAGCACGTTCGGCTTCGTGAGCGGAGCCTACAACCAGCTGGAAGCCACGGCCTTCTTGCTGCTGGGCTACTTGCCTTTCATGTGGACAATGAGCGGCCAAGCGCTCGAGGCTCTCGGCTTGAACGCTGATAATGAAATGTACCGAGCTTTGATGCTGCTGACGCTCACGACGGTGCGAGACACGCTCGTGGGCATCCCCTTCGGACTCTACTCGACGTTCGTGGTGGAAGCTCGTCATGGCTTCAACAAGCAGACGCTGGGCTTGTTCTTCATGGACAAAGTCAAGAGCTTCGGGCTGTTTATCGTGATTGGCTTCCCGTCACGGCGGCCTTGATCTACGTCATCCGATGGGGAGGAGAGTACTTCTACATGTACGTCTGGGCCTTCCTGTTCGCCTTCTCCGTCATCATGATGACGCTGTATCCGGTGCTCATCATGCCGCTGTTCAACAAGTTTACGCCGCTGGAGGAGGGCGAACTGCGAAAGCGGATCGAGGCGTTGGCTGCGAGTCTTCATTTCCCGTTGACCAAACTCTTCGTCACGGACGGCTCCAAGCGCTCCAGCCACAGCAACGCCTACTTCTTCGGCTTCTTCAAAAGCAAGCGCATTGTCTTGTTCGATACGCTGCTGGAGCAAGCCACGCACGATGAAATTGTGGCGATCCTGGGCCACGAGCTTGGACACTGGAAGCTCTGGCACACGGCGCAGGGCTTTGTGATCCAGCAGGCGTACATCCTGGCCTCGTTCTACGTGTTCGGCCTCTGCATGAACGACGCGGAGCTGTTCGCGAGCTTTGGATTTGCTGGCGACGCGTCTAAGCCTGTGATCATCGGCTTCCTGCTCTTTTCGCAGACGATGTGGGCGCCCGTGGAGCACGTGCTGTCGTTCTTGATCACTCTGAACACGCGCAAGAATGAGTTCCAGGCGGACGCGTTCGCGGTAGACCTTGGCCATGATTCTGCGCTGAAGTCGGGTCTTACCAAGCTCGCGATCGAGAACTTGTCCAACATGAACCCGGATGTGCTGTACAGCGCCTACCACTACAGCCACCCGCCTCTCGTCGAGCGTCTGAACGCGATCACTACGCGTGCGAAGAAGTCGCAGTAAGCTCAGCCAGCTCGTGATGACTTTTTTGCCGTAGTGGTGACAAGCAACACAATGCTTAGACCCGATTGATACTCGCCATCTTTGCACACGCACTATATGTATTTACTTCAACTTGTCAACTTCACAGCACTACAGCGCGTCGTGCTCTCCTGGCAGCAGCTCAAAACGTCCTTGTCTGCGTGTCCCGAAGCCCAGGAGAAGGTGAAGGACGAACTTCTAAGCACACATCCGTACGCTCCAATTTGTCTGTTCGTTTGCAGTTAGTAAGGGCTCCTGGCCAACACGACGTAGCGCATCCGAGTCTGGCTCGAGTTGTAGACGATATACTCGCTGTGGTGCAGCCCCGTCCGCTCTTCCGGCTGCACTGGTTTGCCTACGGGCCAAATCGCTCCGTGAGTATCCACAACTTCTCCAGCAGAGTCTGGACGGCACGACCCAACACCCTTGCAGCTGTGGTAGTAGGCTCCCTTGGCGCGTCCGCCAGCTCCGGTGTGTACGAACTGCTTGGCATTATCGTCCGAATTCAGCATCTCCTTGCTCTCGCCCAAAGCCACTTCACTCAGAGCAAATACACACTGGTTGTGGCCGTTGGTAGGTCGGCAGTGGCAGTATGCCTGCGCTTTCGTCACCTTGTCTGTAAAGTAAAGTCCCTTGCCAAACGTTCGTCCATTCGATGCCACCTCTGGCGGTGCAATCCGCAGTCCTTCCGACAAGATGCCCAACCAGTTTGCCAAGTGACTGCCGTGCCACAAAATCTATGGCAACGGAGCAAACCGCACAGCAGCGATTAGGCCACCGGGTTCAGATACAAACACACACTACAACAAAGCGAAGCAACAACAAAACACTCAACGCCTTACCCGTCGGTTGGCAAATTTGCGGAACGGCTCAAAACGCGTCTCCTGCTCGGGCTTCTCAACGCGGAAGACTGACAGCAGCTGCAGCCGGTCCTGCTTCCGCCCGCAGCAGTTCGAGTTGCGGATGTACGTCTGAATTAGTGCAAAATCGGGATCCGAGCTCTTCACAGGCTGTAGCTGGCAGTCTAACAAATCGTAGCACTCATCCAGATAGTTTCTCGAGGCACACCGCCGTGCCACCAGTTCGTGGACCATACCGCGCACACTGGCACCAACTTCAGCCATCAGCTGCACCTTCTTGCCGAGTTTCACCATTGTATCAATAACTTCCAGGCGGGAGTGATGCGGAATCAGCGAGTAGAAATGGCTGCTCAGGTTCGTCAACCGCGCTCGAGATACCTGCCGGCCACGCAGAGCTTCGTAGATTTCTTCCAACGTCTCGTATCCCTGTCAAAAATACGCAAAAGGTGTCAGCATAATTGGTGTCCTGCCGTAGCCTAACCCAATCAGGTATGAGATCTAGCATCTACGTACCCGCTTGATGGTCGTCTTGGAAAGCCGTCCAAGCGGCAGCTTCATGGTTGCGTCACCCGGCAGGTCGTCGGTGACTGTGTACGCGTACGAGAGCTCGGTATGATTAGCAACAAGCGTCAAAAAGTCCTGCACCTCGTCTGGCAGCCGCGACGCAGGTGCCGTGGTACATTCACACGCCATTGTCTCTGAAGCAGTTCCAGCGGCGATATCTCCATCCGAGTTCGCGTACAGCCAGTCGAATTGGTTGCTCAATATCCGGCGCGCGCTTGTCGTGGGCGTTGCAGGCGTCGTCGACGCAGCGGACGAGTACGTCGTCCACATGGCAGCTCGACGGCGCTTGCGACCGGAAGACGACGCCAGCGGCAATGGGGGCGGCGACGTGGGCACCAGTTCAAAGTCTCGGAAGCTGTCCGCA
Source organism: Phytophthora syringae (assembly GCA_012656105.1). NCBI lineage: Eukaryota > Oomycota > Peronosporomycetes > Peronosporales > Peronosporaceae > Phytophthora > Phytophthora syringae. The sequence continues at coordinate 52,227 of JAAKBD010000554.1, read as the reverse complement.
TTGTCCATCTCCCCTGGTTGTCCGCCAAGGCGCTGGTGAGTGACTCTGAGTAGGGCGTCCCGGTCGAATAATCCAGCTCGATCCACGTGTAGCTGCCTTCCTGGTACCTCAGCGCGTGGCGCTCCTCCCACTCGCAGTGGGTATTGGAGGCGAACAAGGTGCAGAACTCGAGCGTCACCTTCTCCAAGCTCGGGAACGGACCGGTCAGCGTCGTCTTCCCTGCGCATCCGACGCGCCCCGCTCTAGTCCAGAGGTAGAACTGCTTGTCGAACTCGAGCGCTTGCAACGCGATGAACTCGCTGTGGTTGTTGTGGACGCGCGCCTGTAATACAAACCAAACAACACGTGAGTTTCTATATATTCAACCTCATTTCTAAGCTGCTGCAACGCACTCGGGTGAGCATGGCATCGTAGAAGCTGCCCGCGTGCCTGAGCACCGCTGCGCGACGCTGATAGGCTTCGGGTAAGTACGGGTCAGGCTTGATGAGCTGCAGCTTCTCCTCCTCGTCCTCCGTCTCCGTCTCGCTGCCGTGGACGCAGCAGCTGTTGGTCTTGCTACCGTCATTCTCGTCTTCGTCGTCGTCGTCGTCGGGCAGCTGCAGCTTGACGGGCTTGGCGACGCGTCGCGACGTCACGCGCTTCTTGAGCGGCGGCGAGAGCACGGGCAGCTGCGAGGCGCTCAGCTGGGAGCGCGTGCTGGCCGCCACGCCCGAGCGCGCCGTGTGCAGGCGCGGCGGCGTGCGGCGCGCCTTGCTGGGCGACGGGTACGGGAAGGACGAGGAGCTCATGGCGACGGCGGCGGGCGACGCCTTCTGGGCGGAGGAGGCGGCCGCGCGGCGCTTCTTGGCCATCTCGAGCAGTCGCTTGTGGGGGCTTGGGGCGCGGAAGGGAACTGAACGGGGAGAGCGGCTTCTTCGGATGCGGGTTTGGCCCGTCCGGGTCTTGGCTTTTGTATGGTAAAACCGGTTTTGCCAGGGTGAAGCGGCGGAGAACCGCGAGAAAAGATGGGCCGCTGCAACTTGTGTGTTCGTGCGTCTGCAACTTGCAACAGCGAGGATTAAGACTAGAAACGATACTGGTCTTGGTAGTAGTAGCGTTTAAATTGGAATGGCGCTCGTCGGAGGTTCATATCAACAATCACAAGGAAGACCATGACAAGCATGGAGAGTCACTGGATCCATTGCCCAGAGCGGAGGAAAGGTCCGGCGAGAAAGGCAGCGTCAAGAGTGGGGGTTGAGACCGCACCGAAGCAGACAATTGCTCAATAAACTACGGTGTAGTAGCTTTGGGGTGGTTGAAGGCTTAGCAAGCACAAGAGGCAAGTTGCCTTTTAGTGGGATGGTCGTCACCAACTTGAAGACGTCTGATTACACGCGCACGGCTTTTACACCCAATATAGTGTATGCCACACCAATCTGCCGACGGCGAGCACAACGCCGAAGTGACATTGACATGGCGGCGGTGGGCGCCGTGGTGGACGCCGTCTTCGGGTCGTACGACGTCAAGAACGCCAAGCAATGGCGCGACGAGGACCTGCTGCACCGCGAGCAGGAGAAGCAGTGGCGGGAGGACTCCATACAGCGCGAGTACGAGTGGCGACGCGCCGATTTAGAGCGTGAACGGCGCGTGGCCAAGCTCGAGAACGAGAAGCGCATCATCGACGCGCGGCATCGACAGCTCGTGACCGTCTCGCAGATGTCGGCGCTGCTGGCGGGCTTCACCATGTCCACTATCGTGGAGGTGCAGATCGCGGACGCCACGAGCCAATTGGTGACGGTGGCGTACGGCGCCGTGTGTTGTCTAGAGGTACAGACCGCCATGTGACGAGGCGGCTCCAGGAATAGAACTGACTGTGTGCTATGTATAGTTTATCGTCATGCTCATGTGCATGTTGACGTGCACGGCGCTGCTGCTGGCGCTCACGCGGTTCGTGACGCACACGCTGGAGGGCGAGGTGCACGCGCTGTCGTCCTTGGAGCTGGACGTCGTCTCTCCTTTCTACGGCTGGTGGCTCAGCAAGTGCGAGCGCGAGTGGATCGTGGCCCACCGTCTCTTCCGCACGGGTCTCTCGTTGTTCCTAACGCAGGTGGCGCTGCTGGGCTGGGCTGTCTTCGGCGAGTGGGTGGCCGCCGCCTCCTGCATGACGGCGCTGTGTGTGCTCGCACTCGCCTATCTGGAGCTGCGCGTCGCCAGTCGATGGAGGTACCTCGTGCGGTTCCCAGAGACACAGGCACCAGGCTCTCCCACGTCAAGATCACGGCGACCGACAGACGCCTCGCCGCCACCAGAACCACTATAATAACTCCATCGACAAGTCCTTCTCCTTGTGCATCACTCGACACTTGCGTTAACCCTTTTAAATCCCTACCTCACCGGAATTCCCAAACTTTTTCTTGTGGCTCCAGGTATTTGCGCATACGTCGGAGGGTCTCGTCTATGCACACGTACGTGGCGAGCCTCAGCCGCACCCATTCATTTCGTAAAAAGCTCGGAGGGTGACAAGTGAGCTTCAGAATATGGCAGACAAGTTCGTGGTGCACAAGTTCGGCGGCACGTCCGTGGGCAGCGCCGACTGCTTCGCCAAGGTGGCGGACATCGTGTCGGCGGCGGCGGTGGCTTCTCCGCGCGTGGCCGTGGTGGTCTCGGCCATCGGTGGCAAGCCCAAGGTCACGGACCTGCTCATCTCGCTGCTGGAGCTGGCCAAGCAGCGCCGCACAGTTGAGTGCGACGGCATCCTGGACATGCTACGCAAGAAGCACCACGATGTGGTGAGCACGCTGCTGCCGGCCGAGGTGGGCGAGCCCATCGAGAAGGCCATTGCGCGCGACCTGCAGTCCGTCTCGGAGCTGCTGCGCTCCATCTCCATCATGCAGGCTTACAACGAGAACGTGGTGGAGTTCATCTCGGGCCACGGCGAGATCTGGTCCGCCAAGATCCTCACGGCCGTGCTGAGTCAGCGCGCGCAGCAGGACGGCAAGAAGCACCGCTTCCGCTTCGTGGACGCCAGGGACTTCTTGACGGTTGAACTCGACACCGAGCACGGACCAGCCGTGCAGTACGAACTGTCCACGCAGAAGATGCAGGAGATCCTCAAGAACGGCGAGGGTGAGGGAGAGGAACTCACGCACCTCGTGGTCACGGGGTTCATCTGCAGCACGGTGGAGGGCGTCATGACGACGCTGAAGCGTGACGGAAGCGACTTCACCGCTTCCATCTGCGGCCGTGTACTGCACGCCAGCAGCGTCACCATTTGGACGGATGTGAGCGGCGTGTTGAGCGCTGACCCGCGCCGCGTACCGGAGTCGCAAATCCTGCCCGAGATCTCGTACCAGGAGGCCATGGAGCTCGCCTACTTCGGTGCCAAGGTGATCCACCCGAAGACCATGGCCCCTGCTATCGTTGAGGACATCCCCATCTACATCCGGAACACCTTTGAGCCGGAGCACCCGGGCACGAAGATCTCGCACCGCAACAAGGTGGAACTCAAACGCACCATGTCGAACGGCGCCCCCACGGCGCGTAACATCGTGAGCGGCTTCTCCACGGTCGATGACCTGGCGCTGTTTAACATTGAAGGCAGCGGCATGGTGGGTGTGCACGGCACGTCTTCGCGGCTATTCAGCGCGCTGGACCGCGTCAAGGTGAACGTTGTGCTGATTGCCCAGGCCAGCTCGGAGCACTCGATCTGTTTCGCTGTGCCCATGGACTGCGCCGAGGTGGCCAAGGACGTCATCAACGAGACGTTCTTTAAGGAGATTCACGTCGGACACATCGACAAGGCCGAATACATTGCGCCGATTAGTATCATCGCCGCTGTGGGTGACCAGATGAACCAGACTCCGGGTGTCTGTGCTCGCTTCTTCGGTGCGCTGGGCCGCGCGAAGATCAACGTGCTCGCGATCTCGCAGGGATCGTCAGAGCGCAACATTTCTGCTGTGGTGCGCTACGAGGACTCGGCCGCCGCTCTGCGTGCCGTGCACTCGTCGTTCTTCCTGTCGGACCAAACCCTTTCCATCGGCTTGATCGGGCTTGAGTTCGAGGAGAACGAGAGCAACAGTATTGGTGTGGCTCTGTTGAAGCAGTACCACCAGCAGCGCGAGTTCCTGAAGCAGCGTTTCAACGTGGACATCCGCGTGCGTGCGATCGGCACCCACATTTCCTCCAAGATGCTGCTGGACAACGAGGGAGACATCACGGAGGAGGTGCTCGCCACCCGCAAGAACGAGTTCGTGCCGTTCGACAGGGATCAGTTTCTGAACCACGTGTGCGCCGACCACCTGCCGCACTGGCTGATCATCGACGTCTCCAACAGCTCGCACCACGTGAAGGACTTGTACCCGCAGTGGCTGGCCCACAAGGTGCACGTCATGACGTCCAACATCAACGTGTCGTCGGCCACAACCGAGCAGCACAACACGATGCAGGAACTGGCGGTGCTGAACGAGCTCACGTACGACCCTGAGGCCACGTTGGCCATCGGAGTGCCCATTTTCAACACGATTCAGAATTTCATCCAGACTGGCGACGACATCCAGCGAGTGGAGTACTCGGGTAGCCGCTTCCTGCACGCCATGTTTGACGCGGTGTTCGCACTGGCCGAGCCGGCCAAGGCTGACCTCGGTGCCATCATGAAAGACCTCATGGCCGAGTACAAGAACGAGTTCAGCGTACGCGACATTGTGGACGACGTCATGGGCGTGCGTAGTGCCAAGAAGGCCATCATGATTGCACGCGAAATGGGGTTCGACATTGACATGAAGGACGCCAACATCGAGAGTCCGTGGGAGGCGAGCGCGACGGTGGCCGGCAGCCAGGACGAGGTGGGCGCCTGGAGCTATGACTTCCTGCTGGAGCACCTGGTGAAGGCGAGCGAGCCTTTGAAGGAGCAGATCGCGAAGGCGGCGGCCGACCCGAAGCAGGATCTGCACTTGCGCCAGATGACGTACATTGACGCCACCACGGGCAAGATTTCTGTGCGGGTGGAGGCTCTGCCGTCGACGCACTCGTTCGCGTCGCTCAAGGGCCGTCAGGAGGCTTCGCCTTCTACACGCTGCGGCATTCGCTGCACCCCGTCGTGGTCACTGGCCCCATCGCAGACTGCTCGATCACGGCGGGCTCGCTCTTCGGCAGCACTTTGTTCCTGGCGCGGAATTGCGGCGCGCGCGTGCACAACTGCGGCCACAAGCCGTGCAAGCCTTCACTGAACAAGAAGTGAGTTTGTCCACCTCAAAACTGTCATGCACATACAGCGTTAGTAGATATAGAGAACTCATAAAGCGTTAACAAGTGCCCATATTCATCATCCTAGCACTCACAGCATCATAAATACTGGTGCAGTAGCTACGGCAGCGGCACGCTCATCCGTCTGTTCTTCCCCGAGGGTTCGACCAGGTATCTCCACCTACTGGCGACGCGTAGATTGTAGTACAGCAGTCCGCAGCCACAGAGCGTCGAGACAACGACGGCCGCGATAATGGAGCCGACGAACACGATCCAGCTCACGAGTGCAATTGCCACCAGGAAGAAGGACGAGCCCGTCCGGAAGAGTTGATAGGCCAGCAGCCACTCACGCTCGCATTTGCCCACCCACCAATCGGTGAAAGGCGAGACGCTGTCCAGTTCAGCGTCCGAGAGCGCGCGCACCTCCCCGTCCAGCGTGTGCGTCACGAACCTCGTGAGCGCCAGCAACAGCAGCATACACGTCAAGGTGCACAGCAACATGCACAGGAACTCGAGGCAGCCGACGGTACCGTAGACGACGAGCAGTAGCTGGCTCGTGTCTTCCTGCAGCGACTTGATCTCCTGGATGAACATGATGGAGAAGAAGGCGAGAATGGCCGACAGCTGCGCGATCGTTTGCAGCTCATTGAGCCGCGCGTCGATCAGTCGCTTCTCCGACTCGAGTTTGGCCACGCGCCGCTCGCGCTCAGGTCGGCGCGTCGCCACTCGCTCTCGCGGCGGATGGCGTCCTCCCGCCACTGCTTCTGCTGCTCGCGGTGGAGAAGGTCCTCGTCGCGCCACTGCTTGGCGTTCTTGACGTCGTACGAGCCGAAGACGGCGTCCACCACGGCCGACATTTTGCAAAGTGGCGATGGTACACGGTACCGACACAAACAAACTGATTACTCTTGTCAAGACTCGACTTCCAACGAGCTGGCCATTGAACAGGTTAGGACGGACAATTCGCGTTCTACACTCCGCGCCAGAAGTTATCGCCAGGGTGGGTCGGTGGCTGTATCTCGGCCAATTTTTCGATTTAGAGGCTGCTATTTAGATATGTGTCTCGTGTTACCGTTAACGACCGCCTACATGTGCTAACGACGTCGATTTCGACGTTCCTGATAGGGCCAGTATACAGACGTCAAAAATTTCACTGCGTCAAAAGTATCGCCACTAGCCGGTTTTGGACCACCACATACAAACTTCTATATAAAAGGAAAAGGTCAAACCTGAATGCATTAGTAGTGAGTTTTACCACCCTTCTTCTCAATGACCTCGATGCACCGCTTCGGCATTGACTGGATAAGCTTCAAAGCGTCTCTTGTGGAATGTTCTCCCACGCCATTATAATAGCCTCCTTCAGCTCCAAGACAGAGCGATACTGTCTCCCGTTAGGATAGACAGCGCGAGACAGGATGGCCCACAGATTCTCAATCGGGTTCAAATCTGGTGAACGTGCAGGCCAATCCATCACCTCCACGTTCGCCTCCGCAAAAGCTCATTGGTTCGATGCGACGTATGAATAGACGCGTTGTCCTGCTGGAAGGTGTAGTCGGTGCCGTAGTGTAGATGGGCGGGAAGCAGATACTCGGACAACGTATACACATAGTCGTCCGAGTTCTGCTTCCCAACCAAAACAGCCAGCTTCGTCTTGCCCGTCGCACTGAACCCGCCCCATACCATGACCGACCCTCCACCATTTTGACGACGGATAGTGCGGCGGGCAGGCCGCCGAATGTCCCGCCAGTACTGCTGGTACCCGTCTGGGCCGTCCAAATTCCATTTCTTTTCATCGGAAAAGATCGTGGAGGTCCAGACGCCGGGGTCTGCAGGTACTGGGCCGCCCAGGTGCGGCGAGCAAGCTTGTGGGCTGGCGTCAGGTCCAGCGTGTTGTCCATTTTGCTGTACTGGAGCCAGTCCACACGCGACAGTACCTGTTGGATGGTCCTCACGGACACATTGACAGCAAGCTCTTCCTTCAGCTGCGAGGCGCTGTGATTCCCTGCGGCAGCCGTACGCACAATCCTGCGCAGCTCTCGGTCTGAGGTGAGGGAAGGGCGGCCTGTACGCTGGCCAACTGGGATGTCGTTCACGACTCGCCGGACGGTGTCCCTGGAGCGCCCTACTCTTGCGGCGATGTTGCTCTTTGAGAACTCCGCTTCGTGGAGGCCTTTGATACGGCCGCGCTCCTCTGGTGTCACTCGTGGCTTGTGTGCCATGAGAAATTCTTGACTGGTTGTGCGGCGTTCATCAAATTTGTATGCACTCCTTTTATATAGAAGTTTGTATGTGGTGGTCCAAAACCGGCTAGTGGCGATACTTTTGACGCAGTGAAATTTTTGACGTCTGTATACTGGCCCTATCAGGAACGTCGAAATCGACATCGTTAGCACATGTAGGCGGTCGGTAACGGTAACACGAGACACATATCTAAATAGCAGCCTCTAAATCGAAAAATTGGCCGAGATACAGCCACCGACCCACCCTGGCGATAACTTCTGGCGCGGAGTGTAGCAAGCCTTATACTGGGAATACCTAACAGGGATGGACAGCCCTCACTGGATTAATTGCGTGACCGCGTAAGCGTAACCACTTTACATTCAGCCAACATTCGTGCTACATCAGTAATGGGAAGGGCGGAGCAGCACCATACTATGAGCTGAGACTGCAGCACGCGCGATATTCATGGGTACACCGACGGACAGAATGCAACTGCCGACAAAACTAACTGCCAGTCAGCGTAAAACGGGCGTGCATGATAATAGACGATGCGCATACCTATTTTATTAACCAATCAAATCACTCAAAATCATAGTTTTATTCGCCCATAGAGCCGCTAATTCTGGGCCAGTCACTTTGCAAACTGGAGGCAGCCGTCGATCCCCCGTCAGACCCCCGGATGCCGACTCGGCGCTGCAGCACGTAAAGGAGTCTGCAATTGCGAGCCTCATCGACGACGTGTGTTCCCAGCCCACCCAACGTCGGATGCACTACTCTATGAGACAGAAACGGCATGCACTGATAGCGACGGAAGGTCTCAGTCAGCGTGAAGCTGCACGGTCGCACAAGATTCCGCGGTGGACGCTCAACGGGTGGCGCAAGAGCAAGGAGGACATATTTGCGTTTAGGGGCAGCGAGAAGACGCTTTCGCGAGCGCCGGGACGCCCTGAGATCGTCCCATTCAAGGTGGAGCTCATCACCTTCATGAAGGACACTCGTCGGGACAGCCGGCCGCTTACCGCCTCCATCATGGCTTCCTACGTTCGTGAAGAGCACCCGGTGTGGCTGGAGAACTACACCGAGGGAAAGAAAGACACATTCACTGCGTACGAATCTTTTTTAGGTTGCTGCGTCGTTTTGCATACCGACATGGCTTCGTGCAGCGCACTCCGCACGGTTTGAGGTAACGCGTTTGATATAATGCTACTTATTATAACTGATGTGCAACTGCCATTTATTATGCTTCTTTTTCTATAGGAAAAACTCGAAGACTTAGAAGCTGTTCAAAACGAGTTCGCTCGTGTTTTTGAGGCTAAATATAGCGGTTATGATGCCAGCGAAGTATTTAACTGCGACGAGACTGGCGTTTACTTTGACGCACCACCGGACAAGATACTATCGGAAAGAGGCCAATCGTCCGCAATAACCGCCCAGCAGAAGAATTCTGCCAGACTGACTGCAGTTTGCACTATTCGTGGTGATGGTGTCAAGCTCCCACTGCTCTTTATTGTGCGCGGGGAGCAGAACGGGAGCATCGAGAAAGAAGAACTGCCGACTTACCCTGAAGGTTCGTTGCATTATTTTAAGCATTTATTTTAGCTATATCTGACTGACTGTACGTTTTTAGGCCATGTTTATACTGTTCAGAGTAAGGCCTGGATGGACGCACGGGTGTGGAAGTTCTACTTACGCTCCCTACTGCAGAAACATATCACAAGGCACTCTCTACTGCTTGTTAATAACTTAGAGTGCCATGTATCTGGTGAATCTGAGGCAATTGTCTCGGAGGAGCTTATGGCAGTGCCCCAGCCGTTGCCAAAAACTCCACCTCCGTATGTCAACCACTGGATGTAGGTATCATGGGCCCTTTGAAGGCGAAGCTGAAGTCTTTGTGGCTGAAAGAAACAACTATCGCTATAACTGCAAAGGAAAAGCGCCTGGCGACGATAAAGCGTGTGATTTTGGCGTGGGAATCCATCGATGCCGACACAGTCACGAAAGTGTTTAACAAGGCGCTCAAAACCAACTATAAAAATACGGTTGCCTCTTCGTAATTCATTGTAATTTATTGATCTTGCAAATCTTAAAAACTGAACGGGCTTCAGAGCTGACAGCTGTTTCCACCACGTAAGGTGGCAGTTGCATTCTGTCCGTCGGTGTATGTGCCCCCTTCGGGGCACATACCCATGAATCACGCGGGCTGCAGCAATATATAATGCACCGACTACTGCTATTGCAACACCCCAGGTATTCCCAGCCAAGTCGAATATAACAGGGTAACCCGAGTGTACCCCTGGTTACATGAAGAGTGACGGCTGTCACTCTTTGGTCCCATGGTACATGGTACCTATGGCTCTGTGAGCCATTCATTGGACATTCATTAGCTTTCGTTATAGTTGACTTGGAGTTTGTAGGATACAAGCTAAAGCCCAACTATAAATATATTCAGTCTTTAAACTACCTTCTAAGCGTTAAGTCCCTTAGACCGGAAACTGTGGACGTGTGTCCACTGAGAGTCCTCTCTCTACTTCCTCTGTGCAAGGTGCTCGTGTGCCCCGTCACACTTGGTAGCACTTGTAGTCAATCCACGCCAACGCGGGCAGATTAATCTACCTGAATCCTCTGTGGTCTCGTACAACGAGCCAAGATGGACCGGAGTGAGTTTCCTCACTTGGACGACTCCCAGTTTGAGTCCGTCCGCAAGATGGCGAGCATCTTTGGTGTTGAAACACTCCGAGGCTTGGCGACGACGCCAGCCGAGCAGGTCGAACGCGTGGATGCGTTCGACAAGTACGAACGTGGGCTAATTGCACACGTTCGGGGAAATTGCAGGCCCCTGTGGCTGCAGTGAACCCGGCGCAGCCAAAGCCGTTGAGGCTCGCTGTGCCACCGTTCGAAGGGAAGGAAGGTGAAAACCTTGACTTTTGGGTCCGAGAGGTTGAGATCGCCCTGCAGGCGGGGCTCATCTCGGACCAGCAACTGCGTGTTGCTTTCGCGCTCTCCAAACTTGGCGGTCGTGCCAAGAACTGGGCTTACACCCTGGAGACAACGTCCCCGGATGTTTCGCATCATGGGAGCAGCTGTGCGAGCAGCTACGGGCTGCTTTCCTCCCGGCGAACAATGCGTTCCGCCAGCGCTCTCGCTTCCTTGCGTGTAAACAAGGGAAACGGGAGCTGTACGAGTATGTACAAGAGATGCGCACGTTGGCGGCATCTCTGGTGAGTAACCCCTTTGCCGAAGACGTCAAGACGACGGTCTTTATGGGTGGCCTCAGGGTCGGCCCAGCACGCACACAGCTTTTCTGTGTGCATGCGGCTACAATGGAGGAAGCGATACGTCTCGCTCTCCAAGAAGAGTACAGTCACAAGCAGGCTGGTTCTCCAGTTGTTGAACAACCCGTTGCAACGCAACCCGTTGTTGCGCACAACGAACCCGAGCCAATGGACTTGAGCTCAGCAGAGACCTGCTCAGTCCGCTGCGGTGGGTTAGGACACTATCAACGTGTTTGCCCGTCACTTGGAGATGGGAACAAGCCGTTCCCAAAGTCCCGAGGCCCTAAGGGCCGCTGGCGTACGCCGCGGTCGGATGGCCAAGGGGCTCCAACCACCAGTAGGAGGCATGATGCCTCCACTGGGGAAGACCTAAGTCTTCGCGACGGGTGTGCGGATGGCGCGCACCGCGGATGCTTAGCCCCATGAGAGCAAAGGCGCTCTCGAAACGAGAAAGGCAGCGCTGGGCTGCTGGTTGTACGCGTAAGTGTACTCGGGTATCGATACCCTTCAAGAGTAGGGCGGCGGGAGATGTTGTCCGCCTCCACAGTGTCGCTCGGATGAGCGACTGTTTTGCCAATGCTCTACGTGTGAGCAACGGCAAGAGGCCGGTCGTAGTACGACTGACCATTGGTATGGTGCTATGAGCACCTTGGGTCCGTACGGACCCGGCTGTCAAGTCTTAGTACATTGACAGCATGGAGGTGTACGTTGTTGTGGACACGTACAACCACTTCCAGGACATGTCGTGTATGGTGTACACGAGTCCCTAATTGAACGGCTGGGCCAAGCCAGCAAGGCTAGCCAGCCCAAAAGATTCTGACGAAACTTTGGTGAGTCATGTTCCCACCTTCGTCGAGAACCGAGTATCCGATAGGATCGCCAAGACGCAACAGCGTCGATAAGAGTATGGGAACCGTCAACGTAACGCGCGGCTCCATCAAGGAAGTTGCAGCTATGCTGCATCTGGTCGCAAGACCTCGTCCATCGCGGATAACTCACGAGGACCGCCAAAGGCGACGCCGATGGATAGGGCGTCTTGCCAAACTACTATGCTCGCAGTAGAGTCGTCGCGCCGTACGGGCTTCGACTCTAGTAGCGCTGGACAGCGCTACTCAGCAAGTGGTGTAAGTCCACGTGAGGCCGGTTAGGCCAAGACCGTAGCCAAGGCGGAAGGGGCTCTAGAGCACTTCCATGTGTGGGTAACTAAGTACCACACGGAGTCATATGACTCTCGATGCCACCACCAAGACATGACGGGACGTCGGTAACCAAGTTACACGTCGTGATGCTCATCGACGACATTGTCGTCTCCGAACGTCGGGTCTGGTAGATCACCAGACCGATGTCGCTATGCGCGACTCGGAGCCATGGGCCCAGGCTCCTCGTACACGTCCGCCCACGATGTCATCGATGACAAGACCGGTCGCCCAGACCTTAACTGAAGAGGAAGACGCACGAAGCGCTTCCTGTGTGGGTAACCAAGTACCACACACGGTCGCCCAGACCATAACTGAAGAGGAAGATACACGATACACTTCCTGTGTGGGTAACATTGTTCCACACAACACGGCAGGCATGACAGATGGGACCTGTCATCCGCATGACGGATGTGACCTGTCATCCGCATAACGGATGGGACCTGTCACCCGCCTGACCGTCGGTACCTGTCATCTCCATGACCATCGGTACCTGTCAACCGTATGACATTGTACCGCCAAGAGCTGAAGAGGCTCGAAGGTGAGGCCCACGATGGTCTCACTGGACGTGGGTAACATTGTTCCTCGTCAAGGCTCGCAGCCTTTAACTGCTTACGGTCTGGGGTTATACCAGACCTCGATCGATGAACTCGACCTAGAGTGCAAACCACTCGGAATCGCTTGAGTCGTTATACTACGACTCGCGCGGAAGCACAGAGTGCTTCCTGTGGCACGAATGTGCCTGCCAGTGGCTATGGGAGACCCACCCAATCCTTGGGAAGTGGTCCCGTGCTTTGGGTTTAAGCCGGGAGAGGCTCGGAAAGCTATTTCCTCCCCATGTCTCTTTATTGAGACTAATGCTGTCGGCATGAGCCGCCATCGCGTCGCGCACAAGACAAACAAAAGGAGTACTCGGACAAACATGGAAGAGGAAACTTAAACGTGTTTAAAGTGGGTTACTTAGTCCTACTTGACATTTGCGGCGCTGCTAGCGCCTATGGGATCACGTATATCCCAAGATACATGTACCTGTACGTCTACGCATACGCGTTCGCGTCACCATCAACAGTTTTCAGTTGACAGTGTACGTGTCCACGTACACGTACACCACGACACTTGTTGCTCGAGGACTGTGGCGATGTACCAGTCCCTCGCGGTGTACGTGTACGTGTCCACGTACACGTACACCGCGAGGACTGGTACATCGCCACAGTCCTCGAGCAACAAGTGTCGTACAAGCCACCGACCATGAATTGGTCATGGCGAGGCATGAAGCGGTCGCAGGCGTCAGCCTAAGCATGACGCTGAAAGTGGTGGGGCTGTGCGCACCTCACACATCAGCTGCGTACTGGCTTGGTACGTGGGTGTCAATACCTACATCAAGTGTCTATGGCCTGGTGGCCAAGACACAAGGGTAAACTTGGCTCCACCCGAGTAGCTCTGTGATTGAGCGAACTGCCATGGGCAGCCGAAGCGTGATGCTTCTGAAGAATGGTCAATCGCTGATCTTGACGTGTGCGTCATGCCGAAGGAAAACGCACACAACGTGCCGTGATGAGCGGGTTCATACCGAACTGCTATCATGGCTGGAGGTGAGCTGTGAGCTCACTCCAACGCCGGGCTTAGCTTTGCCCGGAATGTGTCTGCCCGCAAGGGGTGCACAAGTCGTACGATACGACAGTGAGGACCCACGGGTCCTCTGCAAGTAACTGCGTGTGGTCGTGGACCAAGACACCATGTTTGGATGCTTTAGCATCTTGTACGCGCTTGCTAGCGCTGGTGCCAGTGCACATACGGGCATGGCCTATGCGGCCAGCACCGTCAAGGACGCAAGGAAGCACCTCGCGGTATTTGCTGCGTCCAGAAGTCGCTGTGAGTGCAGCTACACGGCGCGCCGCAGGCGTAGCAGCAGCGCCTGAGAATTGCACTTTTGGGTGTTTCAATTCTCTCACTTTTGATTGAAGAATCAGATGTTATTCTCAGTTAAGTGGAGGAGGATGTAACGGGTTAACCCGAGTGTACCCCTGGTTACATGAAGAGTGACGGCTGTCACTCTTTTGGTCCCATGGTACATGGTACCTATGGCTCTGTGAGTCATTCATTGGACATTCATTAGCTTTCGTTATAGTTAACTTAGAGTTTGTAGGATACCATATTTCGCATGTAGACCAACACACCCCATGCTTCACATGCAAATCTTCCCTGTCAAAAGTGATGCTTCAAATTTATGAAAAAGAAAAGTTTATTTTTAGACAGTCACCTCTTTGACAATGACGTCTTCCTGGTCAAACTCGTGACTTTCGTCTAGATGTGGTCCTTCAAGTAGCGATAGCTTCTCAAGCTCTGAAACCTCGTTTCCATCGCAGAATCTGGACTCGTTTGCTTTGGTATGGCTTGGCTGCTAGGGTAGGGTAAAACTGAGCCACGGTGGCGCGCATATTCTTGGTTCTGTCGAGAAAAGCAAGGACAGTGAGCTTTTTCCCGACAGTTTCGGCGTTCATCTTGTACTGCTGTACGTGGCGGCCGATGCCACCTCTGCGCGGGCGGCCCTTTGGCTTCGGCTTCACACGAGCCATTTGAGAACTGATGGGTGGTGGTCAGTTTTTAAAAAATGCCGTCACTCTTTCGGAATAGTGGTCTGTATCTCTCTACATGCGAAATCCTGTAATCGGACTGACGCACAACGATTGGCTGGAAAAGGGTGTATCTCTCAAGGTGCGGTATTGGTCTACATGCGAAATACGGTACAAGCTAAAGCTCAACTATAAATATATTCAGTCTTTAAACTACCTTCTAAGCGTTAAGTCCCCTTAGACCGGGAACTGTGGACGTGTGCCCACTGAGAGTCCTCTCTCCTCTGTGCAAGGTGCTCGTGTGCCCCGTCACATCGAACGACGACCTAGTTGTACATGTACATGGGTGAAGTTCGCTGGTTTGTGATTCATGAGTCGTGAATCACAACGGCGCATTCGAATGCTCTTGATGAATGAATATAACATATATTCTGGCTTGCCCGAGAATTGGTTTTTCGGACGCGGCAGAGCACAAACCGAAACCCTGGTAAAGCTGGTACGATAGTGCACTCGCGCCGAAAGCATTGGCAGTCGAGCGCACAGTTTCCAGTTTCCACTGAAGCTACCAAGCGTCCAAGTTCGACCTCTTCCTGTCAACGTTCTCTCGTCATGTCGACCGCAGCCAACTCGCCGACGCCTTCGCGCGACCCTCGCCCAAGCTCGACACCAAGCTCACCGACCCTGACCAGCGGCGCTGACACAGTGCACGCCAAGGACATCGACAACCTCCCCACCACCAACACCGACGCTGTTTTCAGTCACACGTCACTAACCGACACAACCCGCGCGAGCGGTAGGATGCAGAAGCGGAAGGCGGACGCTGCCGCACGCTCGACTGAGCGAAAGAAGAAGCTCGGGCTGCCAAAAACACGGCGGTCAGCGACAGCGGCCCGTCCTCGCTGCAGCCAACCCCTCGGAAGGCACCAGGGAAGCAGCCAGAGCGGAGCACAAAGCTCGCCCGGCCGCTCCGCCGTCCCTGCCAGCAGACGCACCACCGGAACCAGTGCAAAGTGGACCGCCTGCGTCACGTCACGTCGACTTGATAGACGAGACGACCCACGACTCGTCCGCCCTCCCCTGGACACGAGTGGCACTGCGCTAGTCGACCCATTTGAACTGTCGAACCCCGGTGCTTCTGCCTCTGCCCATGGGGCACTCCCGCTATTACCAGTCGACACTCGCTTCACCACCGCCGGCGGTGGTGACTTGGCTGCGTTCCTCGCAGACGGGGCGCATACAGCAACGGTTCAGCCAGGCCTGGCTGTCACATCTTGCGGTGGCGATGCCGGCGCTGCTCCACCATCCGCTACGGTCGCAGCCCTGTCGGCGCAGGTGCTCGCACTCCAAGAGTTGGTCGTTGGTCTGTCTCGTCGCCTCGAACCCAGCAGCGCCCCTCACAACAGCAGCAACACTACCCGACAGCACTGCCATCATCTACTGCCGGGCAATCCGGACTCTTTGACTCACAGCGGGGTCATGGACGCTCCCCGCCGGAGACGGGGCGATGCCTCCGCCACAGTTGGTCGAACTGCGTTCATCGAGCTTCCCGTCGGCAACCACGCGTGTGAAGGGTGGCTACGCTCCTCGTCTATCGCACATCCTGGCAGCCTACAGGACGACGTTCCTCGGCATGTTCCAGCCCAATGGTACGTTTGTGTCTCCGATGTTTTTCGTGCTAACACTGCGAGAGAGGGACTGCATTCAATTCGATACGGCACCGGCTGTGCTCATGGCATTCTACAGTGGGCGCGTGGGCTCTCGTGGACTGTCGGTCCTCCACTTCAGGCCGCTCTCGATGGTTGAACGACTCACCCGGGGTCAAGCAACGTCAACTTTGCAGCTGACTGTGGGGCAACTGCGGCCCCACCACACGCGCCACCGGCATGCAAGTCGTATGACGACATCCTATTGGCTCTGACTGGACTCGGCACTGCTGCGGCCAAGCTGTGGTACGACCACATGAACAGACTGCACGCTCGCCTCCGGCAGTTCGTGCTGGATAACCAAGCGGCCGACCCGGCCAACGACCCCGCTCGTGTGACACTGACACTACAGTACGTCAACATGTACATCGGTTCAGTTCTGGGTCACCTAGCCGACGACTTCCAACACTGGTGGCGAAACTTTATCGCGGCAGTCGCGTCAATTGACTTCCACTCCATCGAGTGGCTGATGAGCCTCCAGGAACTCGCTCATCACCGAAACAGACATGATGGCGCCACCGCCAGCATTCGTCGACCAACTATGCGCAGCCAGAGTGGGATGTCCGACCACGTCCGACAACTCATCCCACGTCGCGCCGACGGGAAAGAGTCCTGTCTCAGGTACTTTGGCGGGGAATGTGCTTCGGTGGTACTCGCGAACGCTGCGCGTTCTCCTTCCGGACCCATCGGTGGCCTGACTCGCAGCCTCGCGAACTGCAGCAGCACATCACCACGATGTAGGGCACTGCGCGCCGCCCCAATGGACCCCGCCGAAATTGATGCTGCCGAGGCCCCGCCGGCTCACCGGTGCTTTGGTCACTGATCAGATCAGGTAATAACGACAACAACAACGTCATATTTGCCTCCTACTGTAACAGCGAGCCCACATCCCACCTCGATCGGGTAACATCTACACCCTAGACTCACGGGAACCACATTGATCGAGTTCTAACCGGCGGCAACGCCTCGGTCACAACGGCAGCGATCGACGGCAACGCCTCGATATCGACAGTACCATCCGACGGCAGCGCCTCGATATCGACGGTACCATCCGACGGCATTGCCTCGCGATCTACCCGTATCTTTGGCGGCGACGCCCCTCTACACAATGAACCAACAAATGGTAATACCGTGACTACCGGAGTCGAGCGTGGTGTGACTTACTTGGCTCGCGCGGAGTGGAGTGCTGCCACTTCCGCTCGCCCTCAACCCGCCGACGACTCCACACCGGTTGGCCGACGCCCCGTGGCCGGCTCACTACATGCAGCACCCAGCATGTACCCCGATCCACCAGCCACAACGGCAACGGCGGTTCGCTCACCACCGGTTAGTCCGTTCTGTGAGGCACGGCGTACACAAGTCAACAGCCCAATTCCAACTGACCCCGGCCCGCGGGCACGACGCCTCCGCCCCCCTTCTCCAAGCACCACCGCTCGATATTTTCAGCAAGGTCAGCGCCGGGCAGAACTGTGGGCTAGTATTCGGAGAAGCACGATCGCCTCGGCTCTAGCCAAAGTCGGCTTAGCGTTGCCAACGATGCCGTTCCCAGTGCATCACAGCCCATCTGAGCGGCTACAATTCTTTATTAACACGCCCATGCAGACGGTGTTGTCGGAGTACGTTCGACGTACCCGCATCCCGCTTCCTCAGTTTATTGAGCTCTTGCGCGGCCAGTCCGAGTCCGATTACCGTCCGAATAAAGCCATTATACCCACCGTGGTGCGACACATGTGCCGGCGACCGGCGTATCGACGACTTCTTACGTACGGCTAACGAAGGTATTCACGTGACTACATCACAACCAGCCAAACCACCCTACCAACCACCCCTCCGCCATCAGCCGAATCAACGTTTTGCGGAAAAACATTCGCAAAGAGCAGGATCTGGGGCGGTGCATTGTCGTTGACCTTGACATACGACGGTTTTGGCTAGAGATCTTCCTCAGTCCGTTTGGGGTCGTCGACAAAGGAGACGGAGACCCCAATACTTCTGGTCGTGTCATCCACGACCTGTCCTATCCTGACGGCACCTCACCGTCCAGGCCGACATACCAGCGGCGGAATACGTCCACTGTGATGCCATCGCCAAAGAAATTTTGCGACAAGCTGACCGGTTCCCAGATGATGACATTAAACTCATGCTTGGCGACGTTGCTGCAGCTTTCCGCAGCCTGGGAACCCACAGCCATTCTGCTCATAAGTTTGCCGGCACGATCCCATCCGAGAACGCCTTGGTGATCGACCTCTCAGAAGGATTCGGTTGGACAGGATCTCCCGGCCACTACGACGTGGCCGGTGGGGCTATCGCACATATTCACGGGAACACGGTAAATTGTAACTACCCGGATGGGTTCTATAACTCTTTCTGGGTGGATGATCACGTGTGCGTTGTGGCCGATCGGGGTACGAATTGTTCCGACGTTGAACAATCACTTCGCACGGCTATGATGTCTGTCTTGGGTCCAGCATCCGTGAACAACGACAAATTTACCGGGTGGAGCACGTCCCAAAAGGTCCTCAGTCTGGTATTTGATATCAAAGGCGCCTCTGTGTCAATGCCACTTGACAAAATCACGAAAGCAACCACTGCTGTTCACGACGCGTACCAGGCGGACTCGATGACCCGGTCGCAGTATCGATCGCTTATGGGCTCTCTCCGACACGTTGCTACATGTGTCCGGCCCGCGCGGCCGTTCTTACAACGTCTCCGGCGCAAGGAATGACACCTTAACCGCTGGGCATCGATCACGGTTGACTCCGATATGAAAGAAGATCTACGCTGGTGGTCCTTGATACTTCAGAATCCTGTCCTGAATGGGGTTCCGTTGGCATACTTTCGTGCGCATCCACCGCACGACATCACGATCGAAACAGACGCTTCCGACACTGGCATGTGCGCCGTCGACAAGGCCAGGAGGCGAGTCATCGTCTATCAGTTTTCCTCGGCCGAGAAAAGTCTGATTGCAGCGTTCCATAACGGCCAGCAGAATTCGTTCGATATCAATTACCGCGAGCTGTTGGCTTGTGTATTTGCAGTCCTCATGTGGTCTATTTCGTGGGCTTCTACCAATGTGGCAAACCCAACTCACGTACATTTCCGCGTGGACAACACGTCTGCGGTCGCCTGACAGACCAAGATGTCGTCCCGCAACCCAAGAGCTCAGACTCTCATTCGCCTCCTCGGTTACTTCGAAACCACATGTGGCCTGCGTTCTCTTCCTCGCACATTGCCGGTGTTGACAATATCGTCGCGGATGCCGGATCCCGTCTCTCGAGTAGTGACGCCATGCGTCAGCAATTTACTAACCTCACTCGTGGATGGAAACAGGTTCAACCACCGTTCTGCAGCGACACGATGGAGGAGACCTAGCACAATATTCGCGAGAGCATTCGGTGGCCGACTCTACACTATCGAAATACTCCGCCGCGTTCCGATTCTGGTGTGGCTCGATAACTCGGCGAGGCTGCAACCACTGGCTCGACCGAGTTCCAGAGCCAACCCGTCTGCAACTCATTTCGGATTTTATTGTTCACGGCTCTCGCGTTGAATACGGCTCTGGACGCCCAATTCGCAGTTCGTCTATTCTCACCACCCTTATGGGGGAACGTCATTTCTTCATCGCGGCCGGTCGAACGTTCCCAGTCGACTATCCACAGATCCGCATGCTCCTGAAAGGCGTCCGGCGTCTTGACACACACCCAGTCAGCGGAAATCCCGGTATCAATCCGCCTCTTGGAATCGTGCTTCTCCTCACTCAATATTTCCAACGCCTCGGACCAAGCGCTATGGGGGCTCTGTGCCTGGTTTTCTTTTTCCTGCTTCGTCGGTCAGAGATCGTCGCTGTAAGTGGTGACAACTTTCGCTGGTTTGCGCTGAGGGCATCCGACCTAGCCGTCACAGATGTACTTGGACAACCCACGCTAGACCCAGCGAAAGCTACGACAGTCCACATCAAACTCCGGGGCTCAAAAACTAACCAAAACGGGCCACCGACATTGCGGATGCTACAGCGATCGGGACACAGGTTCTTGTGCCCAGGTTTAGGTGCACTTCTTCTCATGAGAGCTCGAAGCACAATACCGGCTGAATTCTCCGTTGCGATGTTCAGCGATCGCAACGGCTCACCTAAGGCGGTCACAGCTAGGTCAGTCTCAACGGTGATTCAAGAGGCGGCCGGTCGAATTGGCGAGCCACCATCAGCCTTTGGTACACATTCACTACGATCTGGAGGAGCAACACACATGTATCGGTCGGGGTCGATGCCCTCACGATCCAATTTCATGGCCGTTGGGCGTCGGATACATACAAGGTCTACACTCGTCTGTGCAAGGAGTCGGTGTCCTCGCTGTCTGCAACAATGGTCAGCGGTTCAAAGGCGTCTTCAACTCTGCGGTGATGATCTCAGGAAATCATTTTCCTTGGGGGCTCGACTTCGTCCACTACGGCCAAAGTCGGGTTCAGATTTCTAAGATCTATCAGCAAGTTGACGATTTGCCCCTTAAAACCTATGTGCTCTGCTACAGGAGGAAAATGATAAACTATAATGTATCCGCGCGACCGAGGTTCCGTGCCATTGGGGGTTCAGGACAGTTTGAGGTACTACCAGGTTTTGCCGCTGCTTGACCTCAAAAATACGCCAATGACCGCATAGCAAGCACCACGTGGTAAACGACGAGCTGCTGATTGGATAGAGCCCTCGCGCTACAAAGCGCGAAAAACTCACTTCACAATCTTCTTCGACGCCATCAACAACCCTGAGGCTGAAGGAAGCTCACCATGGAAGAAGCCGATCTTGACGATGAAACAGCGCTCGCTGAAGCCGTTGCGGCTGTCTATGCGAAGCTTCTGTCTCTCAGGGGCGCCAGCAAGAAGTACAAAGTTGGCCGGATGAAAATTCATCGTCGCGTGACCGGTGAAGTGGCGATGGATGCCAGAAATGGACCAGACCCTATTTTGACAAAAGGCGATGTAAATGGGGTCATCGAGGCGGTTGAAGAGCGTGCGGACCACGCTCAGGGCTTCACGATTGAGGAACTAGGAATGTTCATCTGCCAGGTTGTGGAAAATAGCCCACACAAGCGAAAAATACCAGCATCATTCCCGTCTAAGACATGGTGCTACGACTTCATCGCACAGCACAAAGCAATTTTCGGTCCCAGAAGAGCTCAGAACATGGAGGAATGACGCGCGAAGGCCTCCACACGCGACAACGTGATGAGGCATTTCAAGAAGTACAAGACAGTGATGAAACGTGTTGGTAATATTCCGTCTAGCTGTGTCTGGAACCTTGACGAGACTGGTATGTGTGGACAAGGAACGCGAAAAAACCCGGTTGTACTTGCACCCAAAAACAAGCGTGCTAATGTTCAGCAGTCAAATGATAGAACGAATGTGTCAGCACTTGTGTGCGTGAATGCAGACGGTGGGGTTCTTCCTCCATTCTTCATTTTTCCTGGTGAGAACGTGAAGATGAGAGACACAAGTGGTGCGTATCCGAATTCGATGTATGCTTCTTCGTCTTCTTTGTTTTTGACAACGAAGCTCTTCATTCAGCATTTCGAGTGGTTTGTGAAGCTGATTCCACCCCAGCGGCCCGTGGTGCTAGTGATGGATGGCTACAAGTGCCATTATATGCTACACTTCAACATGCGCGCGACAATGGCATCATTTTGTACAAGCTGCCTGCACACACGTCTCATTTCTTGCAGCCGCTGGATGTTTCGGTGTTCCGACACTTCAAATCAGAGCTGGATACCGAGATCAAGAGCTTCACGCGCGTCCACGCGCGTGCTGTAACTAAAGGTGACATAGTGAAAGTGGCGTCGTTGGCCTTCAAGACAAGCATGACACGAACGCACATCGTTTCGGGGTTCGAGAAAACAAGTCTGTTTCCCTGAGCAAGGACAACATGTTGGGCGGGATAATCGGTGACCAGCCGTACAACGAGAAGAAGCGGAACTACATGTTGCTTGGGCCCACAGTTGTGATGACTGCGCGCACGGAAAACCAGTTGAAGAGGGCTGGCATGGATCCGGATACAACAAGAATTCTATCGTTCAACCGCTGGGCGATAGAAGAACGTAAAACCCGCAAGAAAGCCAAGGTAGATATTCACGATGAGCTTGTGCACGGCTAATGCATTATGACCGACAATATCATCATGGCTATAGTGAAACAGAAAGAAGATGACAAACTCGCAATGCTGAAGGAAAAACGGCGCAGACAACTGGAGAGAGTCGCGAAAGCCGCTCTACGGGAGAAGGAGAAGCAGCAAGCCGCCCAACGTCGAGTCGTTCAAGAACAGAAGCGTAAGTTGGCTGCAGCGGAGAAGGAGAAGACGAAGAAGGCAGCTGCAGAGAAGCGCAATTTTGCTGCACTACTTCGAGAGCAGAGCAAAAGGGAAGCAGCTGACAGAATGGTGCAGAAGCGCAGAAAAACGGCTCGTTTGCGTGAAGAGAAGCGTCTGGCGTCTTCTCAGGCAAAGCTGGAGGCTAAGAGACTTCGGAACGAGAAGAAGAAGGCAAAAACTACGCAACACAAGGCGATTGTCGTGGTGGAGTCGGCGGTAGTTTAGTACTGGATGTTGTACAGGAACTTCAACTTGCATACAAATTATAAAATAAACAATGGAGAGGTACCTCTGTCACGAAACTTTGAAATTGTTTTAAGGCACTTTTCCGGCGCTCATTGCTTCGTCACTACGGCCCAAACAGCAGCACGGTGTAGACCTGCCATCTCAGTGAGATTTCCTCTATCTCCTAGTGCCTGCTGCTTGCCGGTACCCTCGCATCAAGTGTTGTTTTTGCCCCCAAAAGTGTCACGAAACCCCGGTCGCACGGATATAATATCACAGCAGCACGTTTGCTCGGTGCTATTCGTACTGCAGCGGCAACACCAGCTCTAACTCGCCCTTAATTGACTGTAGCAGCCTGCTGCAGGCTCCTTCTTCACCGAAACTCAATTTGCTCTTTGCTGTTTAATACTTTATTTACTTGGGCTTAGCGTGCCAGACAAACGATTTACGCTAAGCGGCATTCGCCGCAGGCCGACGGATCATTCACGTGCGCCTAGTACCGAGAATTAGCCGCAGCGAACGGCGACTTGTCAAGAACTGCGTACATGTAATAAATGGAGCGTGAATCGTCGCGCTTGGCATATCAGGTCGCTCGTCGCGACCACTGCTTCAGTTTCCGTTTCTGAACACCTCGCTACTTCAATGTGACTTGGCTGCTGCTGAGACCGTAGCTCGTTGGCGGATGGTTGCAAGTCGGCAAAAGAGTCCGCGCAGTCCCGTTTCAGAGTCGAGCTGCGACCCCGCAACAAATTCACCTGCACGCGTCCAGCGAATGCTCGAGTGGGAGAGGGCGGAACAAGAAGAAGTAGAAGGTGTACCCATTGCATTGGCGTGAGCCAATGCTCCCTCGCGGGAGCATTTGATATCTGTACTTGATAGAATACTTCACGACTCGTATCTCACAGGTACATGCACCCACTGGATCGGATTTTTGCTGCACTGTCGAACAGCACACGGCAAGGCTGAAGGCTGAAGCAAGTCAAAGCCTGGGAACACACATCTTCACATCTTCAGAAGAAACTTTTGGGTTGACATGTGCCGTTGCGCCAAATGGCGTTTCAAATGAGCAAATGATCTACCCAAACAGTAAAAGACTGCACTCTATGGAGCCTCCGTAGAGATCCACTGGAGCTCGTCGCCGGGTGAGGCGACCAGAAGCATCGCCCTTTACGCTATAGTTGCAGGAACGCCGTGCTCAGCGACGATTGGCCCACCTCAACCCAACAGCAACTCCAAATCTTCTGCTTGCCGCTGAAAGTAAAGTGCCACGTGTTTCCGCGGCAAAACACGGAGGAGAACCGAAGGAGCTGCGAAGGCGCGGAAGCCGCCGACTTCGCAGCGATACGTAGGTGCCACTTGGAAGGCGAGCTATTCTTGTCGAGCCAAGTGACCATCATCTTGCAGTCCTGGTGCGACGCCTCGTCTGCTCGTCTGCTTGTTGGTGGCAATCAAGCGTTTCCATGCAGCCCATACAAACGCCAAGTCTAATTGGTACAATCGCAGGCTAGGGCTTGGTTGAAGTGAACTGGAGGTCCCACTCTTTGTAACTGTATTTGTCCTCTTGCATTTGCACAACCTGCTGCTCTGCTCAGTCTCGAATCTGCTCAGGTTCCCACACGACACTAGCAACAGCCCACATAGCACCAGCCACATGACCCACGGCCGAGTCTCGCGCGCGGTGGCGCGGCTGCTGCGGCCGTTCCACCGCCAGCAGAAGGCGGACGATGCCAAGCACGCGCGCAGCTCCATGCCGTCCAGCACCACCAGCTCGTCCACGTGCTCCACGTCCTCGTCCTCTTCGCGCGGCAGCAGCGGCTTTCGAGGTCTCTCGGCCGCGCGCGTGTTCACGCTCAAGAGCGACGGCGACGGCATCCCGCACACCGTCCTGATGCCGCCCGCCTTCGAGCGGCAGCTGCGCGCACTGACGGAGCAGACGACGGCGCTCGTGAACGGCGAGCAGCAGCGCGCGAGCCACAAGGGACACGAGCCGTCGTCCAAGACGTTCCGGTGGAGAGGCGACTTCAGCACCAAGACGCTGGACAAGCTGGTCACCATCCTCACGGAGGACGACGCGGACAGCTTCGCAAGCTCCATCGGAAGACGCTCGGCCAAGTCAGTACCTATCGAGACGGCAGCTAAAGCCATGCTGCAGTTGTGGCACTGCTGCATGCAAATTCTGGACGCTCTGGCGGACGGAGCGGCTCCGGAGCCCACGTTGAGGCACACGATGGGGCACTCAAAGGACGTCGCTGTCGCTGCAGCGAATGAAAAGAGAAGACAGCTGCAACAAGCGGCGCTGACGCTTTTGGCGTTGGTGATCAGGAGACAGGAGTTTGATGCCCTGCTGGTGGCTGTGGGGCATGGCGGATGCAAGAACCACAAACCCACGAAGGAAGAGAGGAGCGGCATTGGCCGATTGTCGCGGCGAATGTCCCGAGACTCGCGGCGGTCGCGTGTTTCGGTGAATGCGAGTGCTAACCGCGGGTCGCTGTCATCGAAACCGGCTCAGCATTCGAAGAAGCGAGCAGGACAAGACCGCAACGTTCGGCTGTGTGACTCGGTGCATCGCTTCTTGGAGCTGCACCAGTCGACGCTCCAGTATGCGTTCGAGACCGTGCACGGCCCCATTGACTCGAGTGCCAGCAACACGGAATTCAACGCGGTTGATCCACACCAGGAGCTGCTCGCTGCGATTGTGGCCACGAGCTATATGCGCGTGCCACGACTGCGCAGCCACATGCTGGACAGCCTAAGCAACCTACTGACGACGGGTAATAGGTCGTCGTTCCACAGCTCTCGATCCGTCTCGCTGTCGTTGATGAACTCGCGCGGACGCGGTCGATCCGTGTACGACGACAAGCTCCGACTCACTCCGTACAACTGGCACCACAGCATGTACCCGCAATGCCAGAACCTCCTGGCGACCGTGAACCGTGAAGATCGATGGGCTCCCTGTGCGCAGATGCTGGACCAGCTGATGGCCGACACGGACAGATGCATGTTGGTACTCGCTCAAGTCTTCGACCAGCTGACTGGACAGCAGGTGCTGGGGTGTACCGACTGGAAGAACATCCCTGGCTCAGACGTACTCCATGGCGCGACATTGGCCATCACCAAGAGCCTATTCCAGACTGAGCTTCTGCAGCGCGAGCCTAAGTGGCAAGATACCGCTGAGGAGCAAGTGGGCAAGGAAACTGCTGCGAAGGTGTCCCAGCTTTTCCGCGAGTCCTTTTCGCTCATGGATGGCGCTCTGGAAGAAGTCAACACACCGACTGCGTACTTTGCAGTCCAAATGACGGCGATGATGCACGAGAACGTGGGCTTCGTCCACGAGTACTTGATGGCCATCCTCCGCTCCACGAATTACATGCTGCCGCACCACGTCGCTGTGTGTTTGCAGTACCTGGAAAAACTCTTGTTGGAGTTCCCGACGTTCTTTGTGAACGAAGCTGCTGCTCCGGACTTCCTCGCGCTCTCGACGATGGACACCACCAACCCACACAGTACGCCCCGGCAGGAACACTTGTGCGCCGATGTCGAGACGATGCGTTACGTGTTTTCGTGTCTGCTCGACTCGGAGCACTTCGAGATCCTCAAGGCGACGGAGCTCTTCCTGCTCAAACACTTTACGCGGTTGTCGGTGACGCTCCAGCTGCAACTCACGGGGCTGTTCGCCGCGCACTTCAAGCGGCTCTTCCTGCACTGGAACCGCGACGTGCGCTACTGCTACTACCACATCCTGCTGTACTTGACGTACCCGGGCAACCGCCTGGTGCTGGGCGCCCAGTCGGATGAAGCTCTCATGGGCTCGGAGGCGTCTCGCCTGTTCGAGATCCCTGGACTCGTGCGGACCGGCGGCACGGCCAGCTGGGACGCCTTCGACGCTCCGCTTCAGCAGATTGTCACGCGCTACACGCACATGACCAAGCGCAGGTCGCGCACGCGGCTGCAGAAGTCCTGGGTGGATGCGGTGCCCTGGGCCGTCGTCCAGCGCTCCGTGACCGAGTACAAGACCCACGTGAAGACGTACTTTGCCTACGCGCAGCAGGTGTCACTGCACCAGCGCGTACCCACCCCCGCCTTCTCCGTCAAGAACGGAGAGGACGCCCCCTCCCCCGCCGCAGAGAGGTCTCGCGCCGCGGCAGTATTAGCCTGATCAAAATAGATAGGATTTAGAACGTCATAATAATGCAGTATCATTATTCTAAATTGATGGCACTAAGTTCGCACTACTAAGTACGCATACTCTCCGCCTCCTCCCATTAGAAAGGCACAGCAAAGCGAGAGAAGCCTTCGCCGTCGTCGTCCCCCTCGCCCCCGCTGCGATGCTGGAGATCCGAGAGCTGAGGCCGCTTCTGGCCATCCTCAATGTGCGTACCTAGCGACTGCAGGCGCCACCCTCGCCCCCTCGTCGCTCGGATCCAGGGAGACGCAGCTTTGGAGGGGATAGATAGAAATGATATTTAGAAACGACATGTAATGGGTTCTAAATAGGCTGGGCTGACGCAAGCCGTTTCTAATGCTATTGCAGGAGGACGACAAGCCCCTGGAGCAAGTGGCCAGCATGTTCCTGCGCACCTTCACCAAGAACGACCACTTCAAAGTGGGCTGCACCATCTGCATCCTGCTGCAGGACAACCTGCTCACGAGCTCCCAGGTCGGACGATATGCTGTTTTTACTGTTTAAAACAGAGGACTGACTTGTGTTTTTGCAACGAAGCGAGTCGTGGGCTTCTCGATCCTGAGCGACCTGTACCGCAACGAAGGCACCACCACGAACCCGTTCCTGCCCGTGTTCCTGGACGCGCTGGAGAAAGGCAGCGACCTGTGCGAGAAGAAGTTTATCGTGCACCTGCTCACGGCCACGGGAGATGTGCGTTGCCAATTGGATCTTGTGATTTTTTATTATTTGGAGAGAAGAAGATGCTGACACTGTTGGGGTTGTGCATTTACGCAGTCAAGCAAGAAGACGGCCAAGCAGCTGATGGCAGAATTCCGAGCCAACCCGTCGCAGCCAGTTCAGTTCGACGTGGAGGCCATGCGAAACAGCTACTTGGAGCGGACGCCGTCGGTGCCGCAGTTCCGTGCAGCAGGCATCCGGAATGTGGTGACGGATACGGAGTTTGACCTACAGGAGCACGTCAATAACGGCGCGAATTTGCAGGTCCCGCCGAACGAAGTCAGCTCGCTGAACCTGCCATGCTTCGAAGCACTCTCGCTGGAGGAGATGAGCTTGCTTAATGATGCTGAGGTGTCTGTGGCTAATTCTAGTTCCGCTGCTAGCGCGACAGGATCGACAGGTTCGTTGTCACTTTTGAGCTTCGAGCCGACATTTATGCGCCTTCCCCGCCGATTCTAGAGCCAGATATGACGGAGTTGATTTGGTTGAATCCGGACTACTGCCCAACGGTGCTCTGGGACTCGACCATGCTGGACTCGACGCATGGTATTGCTCTGCGTGAGCTTATGCTGCGTGCATTTCAGAAACCGTTAGTGCCGTCTTTACAGCAGAAGGTGCTCGCGGAACTGGAGGCGGACCCGAAGCTTGTGTATCACTGCTCGCTGACGCCACAGCGGTTGCCAGATCTCGTGGAAAACAACCCAATGCTGGCTATTGACTGCCTGCTGAAACTCATGTCGTCGAACCAGATCACAGAATACCTGTCAGCACTGGTGAACATGGACATGTCACTGCACTCGATGGAGGTCGTGAATCGTTTGACCACAGCAGTCGATTTGCCGACGGAGTTTATCCACCTGTACATTTCCAACTGCATTTCATCGTGCGAGAACATCAAGGACAAGTACATGCAGAACCGTCTCGTGCGCCTCGTGTGCGTCTTCCTACAGTCGCTGATCCGTAACAAGATCATCAACGTGCAGGTACGTCTTGCATGGATACCCTGCCAAAGGTTATTGTGGTTACTGATGGTGATGTGGTTGTTGTTTTTGTACAGGACTTGATCATTGAGGTGCAGGCTTTTTGTATCGAGTTTAGTCGTATTCGCGAGGCAGCTGGACTGTTCCGCTTACTGAAGACGCTGGAGTAATAGCTCAGGTTCCAGCGACCACAGAAAGCAAGGCTCAAACAGCACAAAACATGAAAAAAGCAATCAAAGGATGCGAAAGGCTGGTGCGGCTCACGATGTGTGGGCACTCGTAAAGTAGAAGCCTCTTCGCCAACCTCACTCAAACTAGGTTCTTCGAGTTCGATTCAACTCCGTCCGCTACTCCAATGACACATCTATCTGCCTTCAGTCCACTCGCTCTAAGCTCGCTAGCTAAAAGAGCGGAATGCCAGCGCAAAAGCGCATTAAATCGCGCGTCAGAAGCCCTTCGATGTCGTGCGAGTCGGTCTAGACAACAGATCGGTAAGTAAGGCTGGCACCAAAGCACTTTGTGACAACAGAGCTTTACCTCGTCCTCCCATCTCTTGGTCATCGCGTTCCATTGGTACGTTCGCAGTCCAGAAACCTGAAAGGAACAACCTGTCAGTACCGGTACGCTACAACACAATCAGCGCAATCTCGACAAGCGCTTTTTTACCGGAGACACGAACTCAATCTGCTGCTTTGGAGACAACACCTTGATGACGAACTCGGTGGTATTGGTGCGAATGACGATCTCGCCGTCTGTTCCGGTGGTCCACAGCCATGATAGCAACTTGAACGTTAACGCACACCACCACCAATCAGAGTTGCAATGCCGCAGTACGTACTGCCTTCACGCTGGAGCTGGAACTCGTCGTTAATCGGCGGGTGGAGCGGCTGCATTGCTGACTGCACGCGGTCCAGGAACTCCGTCGATAGCGCTGTAAACCTGTTCCAACAAGGTCATTATAAGAGCTCAGTTTTGCATCGACATTATTACAGCAGCTCCAAAACACAACGTACTTGTCCTTGGCCATCTTGGGCTTGAGCCGTTTACGCCGCACAGCTCCACCAGCGGCCGGAATCGTAATTTTCCCTCGGGTTTGCAGCGCCGTCATGCGCCAAACGCTGCAATTCACACACAGCCACACGCAGATCGCCACCATTTAGTTGCAGCTCCACAGACGCCGTCAGGCCGCCATACGGAGTGCCATACCGAGAGCCGCACGTCGCCAATAGAGCTCTCATTGCCAAATGAAGCTTAAGTTCGCATTAAGTACGCACGGTCTCTTCATTTAGGTTATCCGTAAATAGCTTCGCTCTCAACGTGGTGGTGCTTTGTCTCTCGCTCAGCAGTGCAGCGGGGAAATGGAGTCGAAGTCTCCGTAGGTGGGGAAGTTGTCTGGCTTGTTTTCCAGAGAACGACTGGAAAGGTTGAGTTTGGCCTTGGGAGCGGATGGCACGTCCGACACCTTTCGTTCTTGTTTGGATGCAGCAGGTGCAACAGCCGCAGAGCTGGAGGCGCCGTCTTTCATCATTCGACGCGCTTGACGAAGGAGGTATCCCTTGCGGTTGTGCTCCTTCTTCTCCGTGCTCGGCGGCGGGAATGCTTTCGGATAAGCTAGAGCAACAACAACCCCACATCATGATGTTGATAGTCTCAGGTGAAGCGTAACAGTAAACCACTCACCTGGTTGCTTGCGGTCGGGAACTGGGACGCTGGACGGAGGAGTTGGACTGATGTTGGTGACCATCGACCAATCCATGGCGCTTTGCACGCGTCCAAGTTCGCCGCTCTGAAGCTGTTGATGTCTCGGTGGACCGTCGATCTCAGGTGTTTGGAAGTGTTGATCCAGTCGCTGCTGCGAAGGTCTTGGAGCCGGCGGCTTCTCCTCTGCATCGTCACGCCCGAGGATCGTCACCGGATACGGCGGCAAGAACGGGTAACCACTGCGCGATACTTCCCAAGTAGGTGGCAGCACTCTCGGCCCAGACAACGCGAACGTCGATTTATCATGTTGATACTGGCCAACACGAACCCCATTGCCGGCATTGCCGCCAAAGTTCGTGAGCGGGAAGCGGTTGTATCCGCACCACATCTCCGTCGCCTCCGACCCAGGACCAGGATGCACCTGCACCAACCCGGAAGGCAACATGACCACGTGTGGGTAGTACGGGCTCCAAATGTCGGGGTTTACAACTGTGGCGTCCGTTCTTGAATCGACCCCGGCGGCGTGAACCGGCAGGGGCTTGAGTCCGTGCATGACGAAGCCCACAGTCTCCGGTCGTGGCCACCGCACTTCTCCCGTGTAGCTGTGGAGGTAGTAGACCAAATTGCGCTGCCGGTCGTGGAACAACTGCCACCCGAAGGTGTCGTCTTCCTCCATTCTGTCACGCTCACAACGAAAGTTACGACCGAGATATCGGAGCCCGTAGGAAGCGTACGAAGGCCAAGGCAACGGCGTTGCAATATGGAGCATCCTAACAAGCCTGCCAGCTATCCGTATGTGCTGCTACATACCTCGATCGCGAACTTGCAGGCTTCGTATTCGCCATCTCCGCGCTTCGCCTTTCCTTTTGGCGCTTTTGCTTCTTATTTGCAAAGTGAAAGGCAACTGGGTCATGGCGTATCACCAGTTGAAGTGGAGTATTGATAGCGTTGCGCACGAAAGGGCGTGCGTTGACAGCGCAGTAACATGTCTGAGTCCGTGGCAAGTGAAGTTGCTGCTTCCGTGCGTAGCATTAGGAGCAGACCGGGGTCTAGCGCTGCTAGCTACGAGAGTAAAGCCCCGTAGAAGATCCTATCAGTGAGAGTGGGGCTCAGGATGTGGCTCCGACAGTGAAGGTGGCCACGGTGACGCTGGTCGATCGGTCGACATACCATGGAGAAGTCAACGGCGGTGCGTCCTTTGCTTGCTGTTGCTGTGTTTGATCACAATGCCGACGCCACTCGTGTTGTAGACGGCATTCCGGACGGTTTGGGTGTTCTCCTTTCGGTCTTTGGGGCGACGTACTCTGGGGCGATGACGGATGGCAAGAAACAAGGAGCAGGTGTAGAGCTGCAGACAAATGGCACAACCTATTCGGGGAGTTCCAAGACGGCGTTGCAAGTGGCTACGGTATCTTCGTCGGTGTGTTCGGAGACAAGTACATTGGTCAGTGGGAGCATGGCTCACGTCATGGCGTCGGGGTCTGTGTGGATGCAGAAGCCGTCACGACGACCGGACACTTCAACATGGACGAACCGGAAGGCACGAACGGCGAGGATGGCGACTTGTCGCCTTCAAACTGGCATGGGAGGAGCACGTGCTCCGTGCCGTCCTCGCCGAGAAAGCAGCGATCTGCAACCAAGAAACGGCACGAGAGCGACAAATTGACGCCGTGCTGCAAGAAATGAATGCCATCGGTGAGCAGATCCTGTCCCCTTCTCTTTCGTTCGCGACGTCGCTCACTGCATTTGCACGTCTGCCTTGCAGGATCGGAGACCTTCAGCACTCCGGAGGAGATCGAAGCGTTCGAGACCAGCGAGGAATCGGACCTTGAAGCGTTCATCCAGGACCAATGCGACCAGACGAACGACGTCAATGCTGTGGCCGCAGAGCTCAAGTTCGAGGAGGCGCAACAAACACAGCGCCAAAAGGAGCTGCGCGCCGAAATCACGGCCCAGCGACAGGAATTGTCCTTGGTGAACAAGTACTGCGCGTTGGCCGAGACGCGCCAACTGCAGGTTCGCGAGGCAAAGCTCACACTGGCCACATTGCAACGGCAACTGGATGTGCTTGAGGCAAGCAACGATACTGGCTGGTGCAAGTGGCCACGTGAGGATGGCTACACTGCTAGAGACAACTAACATGAATTCGTTTCATCCATGTATTCTTATATACAGTACGAAATGTACCTGATTTTCAACAAATAGATGACACTCTTATGCAAGGGTATCGTATTTGAAGGTATCAGTGTAACGGCCAGGCCGGTGCCGCAGAAACGACAGTCTTCAATTCGTCGCCAGGGACCTCCTTTGAATCTCGACGTCTGCAGAGCTCAATACCGCGATTTCGTCCTCGCCCCCACCGGATTCATTGACTGGAGAGCCATGCCGAAGATGCAGGAGCGTCTCGCCGTGCTCAGCTTGAACGTACGTGGGTGGAAAAGCTCTTCGAAGCGTCTGATAATCCACCTGAAGTCCTGTGATAATGCCATTTGCAGATCTTCTGCCGACCCGAGGGCATCCACAGCGGCCAATGGTTCAAGGCTGGCGACTACAAGGACCTGCGTGTGGCGCTACTGCTGCGCAAGATGGCTACATTCGACGTGGTGATCCTCCAGGAGATGTTCGAGGCCGGTCCGAGACACAAGCGGTTCGTGCGAGACGCCTACGCCATGGGCTTCCGCTACCACTGCGGCTCCGTGTGGCCGCAGCTCCTGGACTCCCGCCTCATCGACGGTGGACTGCTGATCCTCAGTCGCTTCCCCATCGTTGAACGCGACCAGCTCGCGTTCTCGCAGGGCGCTGGCAGTGACGGGATCTGCGCCAAGGGTGTACTGTACGCTCGCATCCAGCTCTCCCCGACCTGTCGGACTCACTACACGTGTTCACAACGCACACCCAAGCGGGTGACAACCACAAGGACTACAGTATTCGGCTCGCGCAACTGCAGGAGATGCACCGCTTCATCGCGCGGACGATCCGCGAAGACCCCGGGGTGCCTGTCCTCATCACGGGCGACTTCAACCTGGACGCACGACATAACCTCGTGCACGACGCGCAAACGGGGGCAGCGATATCTACTCGGTGCTGTGAGAGCAATGTGTACCAACAGCTAGTGGCAGACTTTGAGCGCGTGGTACGTGAGGCGAGGTTGAATATCGCTAGAGAGGCTGGAGCGGCAGTCGAGGCGAACAACAAAGCAGACTCGCTGATCGTTGATCTTATGAAGCGATGCGATACCACCAAGCTGGGCGATGAGATCCACCCGATCACTAACGGCGATGGCCACTCCTTGCTAGTGCACAAGAGGGACCCGCTTTCGCTCGAGAAGGATGGCAAGTGCATCGACTACATGTTTTACTTCCCAGGGGTTAGCGAGCAAACTTCACTCGCGACCACTGCGGCTCGGAGCACCACAACCAGCACGGACAGTACGAACGACGATGAAGGGAGTATTGAAGACCACTCAAGGTTTGAAGCTGTAGTTTCACCGCGCTTCCGCTTGACGCTCGTAGAAAAAGGCACGGAAGTGGATCATTGCACGATCAAGGAGCTCACTGACGATACCGAGGACTATAGTGACGAAGGAGTTCACGACCAAACGCCTCTACGCCGTCGACAACGCTCTCAGTTGCCAATCACGCACTTGTCCGACCACTACGGGTTGCGAGCCCAGTTTCAGGTGGAGACCGCAAGCGTGGAGCGTCCTGATGGGCGGCCTGTGGGGAGGAACGAGTCGCTAGCCTCGATTTTGCAGCTCCACTTTCCGCAGCACGCTTTCGCGCAGCAGCCCCGACGACTGTGGAAGTGGAAGCTTGCCTTCGCACTACTCGCCATCATTTCTGCTGCGGGTGGCACCACTCTCGTCCTCGTCCGCACCATGATTAGCGTCGTGTTGAAGTAAGCCAATAGAGAGGAATGACACCGTCGCCACCTGAAGCTGCGAACATCCATCGCAAACGTAAATCACCAACACCGCGTAAAGATAAATGAAAAAGCTCTTTAAAAATGGTCACGAGACTTGGGTACTGCACGTAGGTGCCGGCACGATACTCACGGAACTGCCAGCGTTCCGGAGGTCACGAGTCGGCGGCGAGTCATCTCCTCTCCCTCTATTTCTCGCTTTGTGGCTGCGGTGCAGCTTGGACGACCACGGTCTACTTAGGAGCTGAAGGACTTCTCGAAGTGGGCGATGAGGTGCTGAGCCACGGCGAACGAGAAGACGAGCTTGGGTCCCACCACGGACAGCTTGGGGATCAGTCCCTTGAACAGAGCGCCGGCACCCTCCGTCTTCAGCAGGTTGCGCACGACCGACATGCCGCTCTCAGGCGAGTCGAACGGTCGCGACTGGACACGCGTCTTGATCACATCAAGAGGCTGCGCCACTGCATCAATCACAGCAAAAAAACATCAGCAATTACCCCAAGATCCACGCAAAATCAAATGCCCAACGTACCGATGATACTGGCCGAGGCACCCGAGATGGAAGCCACGAAGTTCTGGAAGAACGTCGCGCTGTTGTAGTCCTCCAGCTGGAAAATGTACTCCTTGGCGAGCGCCGAGCCGCCGAAGAGCGCGAACGAGCCCGGCGCGTTCCGCGCGGCCGTCCAGCCGGCGCCGCGGTACAGAGCGAAGCCCTCCGTCCTGAAGATGTGGGCCACGCCCTTGCCCGCGATGGCGGCCGGGTTGGTCTGCGCGCGGATCTTGAGCACGTCGAGCGGCAGCAGCGCGATCTCTCCGACGCCGATGAGCGACCCGGCCGACGCGTGCATCATCGTCTTGGCGTTGCGCTCGCCGAACGAGTGCTCGAAGAAGGCGGCGTGGTGCGTGTTCATGTAGTCCTTGACCACGGGCTGGCCGCCGAACTTGTAGATGCGCTGCGAGATCTTGTAGCCGGCCGCGAAGCCCAGGCCCGGGAACAGCGAGCGGTAGCGCGCGAACACGGGCTTGTCGGCCGCGTCGCGGAAGAGGACCTTGTTGAGGCCGGAGGAGCCGTGCACGGGCTCCTTGTTGGTCATGAGCCGCTTGGCGATCGTGTCCACCGGGTGGAAGATCATGAGCTCGCACAGCCCCGAGCACGTGGAGCCCAGCAGACGCGCGGCCACGACGCTGCTGGTGCTGGGCTTCTTGTCGGTCGCAATGGCCACCATCGCTCTTGGATCTTGGACGGCAGATTGAGGAATGCGTGGCCGCTGACGCCTCGTTTCGAAATAAGTTGAAGATGGAGGATACGTATACGTTTATCCGGATGGAGGAGAGCGTTAGTGTAAAGGTATCCGGCTGACTGTCACATGCGACACAACTACTGCCGGATTAACCGGAAGCGTATAGTGACTATACGCCCAAAACCGGTGAAGTGCAAGGCAGATCGTGCGTGCAACACCGGCGTCGACGCGCCGGAGTGACAGGCAAAACGTGAGCAGAGACCTCCGGATTGGCGAACTGCATCGTGAGATGGAGACCCCGCACTTGGTCTTCCGTGGCTGCAGCTCACCATTGGGATGGCAGCGATTGATTCGGGACGCCCACAAACCACCGCGACACTTTGCCCGTGCATGGGGTCAACATCTCGTGCGACTCGCACTGCGAGGCGTTGCAGGCCGCATGGATGCGCCGTGAGCACCGTTCGTGTCTTTCGTCCCGTTGTATGGCGCTTGGGTTGTACAGTAATAAGGCTGCTTGGTAGCTTCAGTGTCGCCCAGAAACGCAGCCTCCAGTTCAAGGTTGCTGCTGCTCGAGTGATTGCAGCCGCCATCTTTGCCGCACGAGTATCTATGCTGCTTGTCAAATCTTGCGTGCAGCCTAACCAGATCGATCACCTCGGCTGAAGTTGAAGCAGTACAATCGGCGACGTGTGGGATTGCCGCTTCAGACGGAAAATCGTGTCCGCTTCCAGCCAGGATCACCAAGCTCGTGTCGAAGCTCTCTTCGACACAGCTACGCCGTCAACTTCATAGGAAAGTAATAGTTGCATTCTGCTTGCCCTCTAGCAGTCTCGGCGTGACTGTGCTTACAGCAAGCTACTTCTTCGCGTTGCGAGCAGACGTCACGTTCGTCTGCTGATACCGCTTCATCCGCGCCATTGCCTTCTTGCAAGCGCTGCTGCATCTCTTCCATCTCTGCCTCGGACCCCTCCGACTGCTTTGAAAGCGCCTCTGCAAGTTCTCGCTTCTCCCGTTTGTAGGACTCCGGCTCCAGGCAATCGAATGCTGGCAGAGAGGTGAATCGTTCCTTGGCCTGCTCGGGCAGCAAGACGACGTTATCGCCGTCAATCTCGACTTGGAGCTCGTCCAGCCCCTGTCAACATCGCACCAAATGGCCGTTAGCAAAATGGGTCGAAGAGGTGCAAATTCAAACCCACCCACTCACCCTCAACGCTTTTCTTGAAGAAATCGGGCCTTGCAGGCAGATTCCTGTGTCCGGGTCAAAGAACGCCGCGTGGGCTTTGCAATGGATGAATCCTTCGCGGAAGAAGTCGCTGTCGTCGAAGTCCAGCTCCAGCATCGCGTGTGGGCATCGGTTGATGTATGCACGAGGCTGCTGCGTCTTGCCATTGAAGAACACGAAGCCTGTGGCCAACAGGTCTCGACGACGACGGCGGAGATTGGCTGCCGTCTTGGCCTCTTCCGTTGGCTGCTTCGGCTCTGGAGGGTGCAACGGGAACTTGAATCCTTTGCCTTCTAGGCCGCGCAGTTCCTGCAACGAGCACAGCACGCGACGGCGTGCAGAGGAGGTCGAGAACGCGCGACACAGGAACATGGTCGCCGTCCAAGTGTAACGGTCGAAGTGATGTGCGTACTTAGGACTGCGAACTGAGTGAGCCGCATATCACTTTTGACGGGTTGACACACGATGGCCCCACCTGCTTCCCTGCTGCGCCGCGTGCGCCCTTCCTGCGCTGCGCTGGTGGCCCACGAGGACTCTTCGGTGCGGATCAATGCGGACAAAGTGCGCTCGTTCCTGCAGGAGCTGGACGCCGACGAGTTCCAGCAGCTGGGAGAGCCCATGAACTTCCCGCTCAACTTCCGCACCCAGCAGGACGAACTCAACTTCCTGAGTGCGTGGGGCTGCAATTAGAAATCGGATAGCGATGCTGGTGTAGTTTCTAACTGGGTGTGTGAAAAAGCGCTGTATGGACTGCTGAACTTCGGCAGCGGGTTCAGGAAGGACCTGCACAAGTACACGGACCGCGGAGCTCACGACACTATTGTGAGTGCCGTATCTTTAATCGGAGAGGGTGGAGCTCATGCTGACTGGGGGCGGTCTTGATGCACAGGTGTTTGGACTCCTTGGCATGTACATTTCGGTGCCCAAGCTCAACGCGCAGTTCATGCAGAACGTGAGCATCGACTTGGTCGCGTCGTACTTCAGCATCCCACTGGAGCAGGACGAGGAGATCTCCACGGGTATTTACATGGCCAAGCCGGTACGAGACGCAATGGAGAGGGATGGGAAAAGTGGAGCAGTGCTGACTGTTTACTGGTGTGCATTGTTGCGCAGGGCCCGCTGAAGCCGCTGGCTGTGATGCTTCAGAAGGTAAGACGACTTTGAGGTGCTGGTAACTCGCAACGTTCGAGACGCTAACCATTCTTGTTGATCTTGTGTGTAGGTTCTGAACGAGTCTGGACAGAAGCTCGTTGATCTCAAGATGGAAGACTTCGGGGAGTTCGTCTTGGCGAACCTCTCGCCGAAAAGCTCCGGTGACGTGGAGGAGAAGGAGGCCGTTGCGAGCGCGGTGCACCTTGTTGACCAGATTGTGGCCACGTTCCCTGGCTTTGACGACCACTACGAGGTCCGCGGCGAGGAAGTGTACTTGCTGAAGCGCGCACAACTGGCCGTTGCGTGCATTCACCGTCGGTTTAAGGTGAGGCATCAGTCATGCTGTGCTGCACCAATGATGAGGTCGAAACTAATTGATGTTGTACAGGACTCGGACCCGAAACTGAAATTCGCCGACATCAACGAGCTGACCGCTTTGAGTGACAACGTACGAAGTCGTTATCCCGGTACGGTACCAATTTATACTGACATGAGTCCTGTTTGTTGGTCTTTTTGCAGGTGCTTCCCTGTGTGCTGCACGCTCTCGGCGTCCTGGAGGTAGGACGGGATACCGGTAGTTCGGAGGTAATTCTTCGACTAACCTTTGCTCCGTGTTGTTGGTGGATGGTAACAGTACGATGCCGAGTTGGAAGGTCGGATTAACCGCGGAAGGCTACCTTTCGGCCAGCAGGATTGCGAGCTGCGCGCTGCGGCGGTCGTGGCGTCCGGCCAGATCGTGGCGGAGAGCAAGGGTCGCATCGATGCGCTCGAACTCGACTTTTACCTGTGGCGTGTGGGCAAGGAGGACCGATTCCGGGGCCTGGAGCGCCACGCCACGCGCGGCACGTTCTTCTACTAGCTGTAGTTGAAGTAGTCGACAGCGTGCGTTAAACCGCTAGAAGATCACCACTAAACACGATGCTTTCGATGAACCTCCCTTATCTAATATATCGCATGGACCCATTTTCTATCAAGTATAGCAACTTGAGCAAGTGCCAATAAAAAACAAAGTACAGTAATGTGCCTCGATAGCGACCATGCATCTAATAGTCTGTGAAAGTGATTACCAAGAGCTCTCAGTATTAGGGTAGAAACCCTTAACAATTAATGTACCTCTCTCTTTGGGTACATATCAGGTGGTCGCTATCGAGGCACATTACTGTAGCAATATGATATCGCGTTATCATGGTATACAAGCGCATCTTAGGTTGACTGGCCACAATAATTTTCGGCGCGGCTGCTCTGCCGAGCTCTTCAACTCGCCTCGCGATTTGCTCCTCTTCCAGCACCGGTGGCTGGTTCCTGAGCTTCGCGCCACGCGCTCAAACGAGGCGATATGCGACGCCAAGCCGCAGCAAACGTTTCCTGCGCGTATAATAGGCAGGCAATCGCTGGTGCTCTCAGCTCTGCCACCGCAACGCATCCAAGGCTTCCCGCACCTTCTCGTGTTGGCCTCTTCTTTGCCACGCAGGATGGGGCTCGAGCATGAGAAGGCCGCGCCTCAGCTGCTTGCCTCTCGCTCACTCGAGTATTTGCCATATCAGAACCACCGCCTCCATCCGTCTCAGACATGGGCGACGTGCACGTCATGTACCACGAACTGCAATTGCCCACAAAAGGCAACAGCCGCCCAGTAGCCGCACCAACCGATGCGTCGAGACCCCCGGGCTTCCGCTCCGACAGCGGTCGCTGGGGGCCATGCCGGCCATGGCTCGCTACCGAGCAGACTCGGCCACGCGGCTCAACGTCTGCAGCACGTCGGGGACCGTCTACGAGAGCGTCGTGGTGGTGGGTCACACGCACGGCTCCGACAACGTCGTGTACTACTTACTGGAGGTTCGGTCGTGGGAGATGCCGCTCGAGGGCTACGTGGTGCGTCGCCGCTACAACGACTTCCGCGCGTTCCACCAGGAGCTGGCAAAGGTCATGCCCTCCCAGCGCCCACGCAGCAAAACCAGCGTCGGTTTCGGACTCGACTACTCGTCGCTGCTGTGCAACCCGCTGACTCGTCCGCTCTGGTCGCCCACACGGACGGACGACGGGCGAGCGGATCGAAGAGGCTCCTGGTTCAGCGACAGCAGCACGCAGCAGGTAGCCGACGAGAACGAGGAGTTCCGACCGAACGCGGGAGTGTCGAGCTACAACAACAACGCGGTGCTGCCGATGGACAAAGTCAAGTTCAACATCGCGGGGCGGCCGTGGCTGCCTCCGATCCCTAGCGGCGGCGTGTACACCTTGTTCACGACGCGCAACGCACTCATCACCCACCGCATCCAGCAGTTCAACTGCATCCTGGCCGCTGTGATGAGCGACAAGTCGAGCGACGTGGCCAGGCTGCTCATGAACTTCATCCAGGAGAAACCCGACGCCCAGGCTCAGACGTACACGACTCTGTCCGAGTACGCGCCTATCGACATTCCGCTCAACGTGGAGCGCCGCGCGCGCCGGCGAGCCATGTCTGTGGGCAAGCGCCAGCCCATTTCCTCCCCTGTACCTTGATGAAGCGACCAAGATGGTGCTGTGTAGACTAGGGATAAATTAGTGAAGTGTACGGGCGGAGGATCTGCTGTATCGAGAAGCGGCGACGTACTCAAATGTAGCCATCGCAGCTTCAACTAGCGAAAAGTATCCGTTTGAAGCACATGGGTTCAAGCTGGTGGTTGAATCATTTGCGCTTTGGATTTGGAGACGACATGGTGCCGCTCAAGCTTTACGGTCTGCTGCTCGTTGGGGTTGCAAGTCTGGTTTGCAGTGTCTCGGGTGGTGACGCGTACGATGTGATCGTGGTGGGCTCTGGTCCTGGTGGATTGGTGGCGGCCGAGTATTTGACTCGCGTGTCAGACGTGTCGGTGCTTCTTCTCGAGGCTGGGAACGTGTCGCTGCAGGTGACGGGAGGCTCGGACGTGCTGCCGTACTCAGCAGCCAAGGGCTGGACCAAGTTCGACATCCCAGGCGAGTTCGACAACACCATTTACAATGACGAGAACGACGCGTATCGCGTGGATTGGATCGACTCTTCGTCCATTTGGCTCGGTAAGCTGCTCGGTGGCTGTTCCTCGATCAGCACCGTGCAGTATTTCCGCACACCCAATGACTCCGTGACCAAGGCGACGTGGCCATACAGTGCAGACGTGGTAAACAGCGGCTTTGAAGCCGTTGAGGAGCTGTCTCCGTACACAGAGACGCCGTCCGCGGACGGGGAATATTATCTTCAGGAGGCGTTCGACATCGTCAGCTCGGCCCTGGAAGGCATCGGATACTCTTTCAAGACGCTCAATGAAGACGAAGCCAGGAACAGCAAGAACGCCAGATTCGGACACCTCCGTACACCGTCAAGGACGGATTGAGAAACTCGCCTGCGAAAACCTGCCGAGAAAACTTCAAGCTGCTTGTGAACTCGAAGGTGCTGTACATCCAACAGACACAGGGCAATGCTACTGGTGTCGTGTACCAGAGCGAAGCGGGGGATACGACCGAAGTATTGTTGACTGGTCGCGGTGTAGCGGAGGTTGCGGCTGGAGCACTGAGCACCCCCAACTCCTGATGCAAAGCGGGATCGGCCCAAAGACCAACTCGAGGCCCTCGCCTCGATGGGCTCTTTGCTGGCGTTGGCGAGCAGGACTCGTGGGTTATCAACGAGGCTGTGGGCAAGGCTGTCTTCGACGCTGCGGTGGTTTATGCCTCATTCACGCATACTGATATGGTGCCATTCCTCAACTCGGAGCGACCAGAAGACGCCATCGCGCAATTTGTGAAGAATCAGACAGGGCCATGGGCCATACCTGGCCCCGTGCTGACGGCCTACGAGACCATGCAGATCGGTGGCCGCGAGTACAAGTTCCAGACGACAGTTTTACCGCACGGATTTGGAGATGACTACAAGACCGACGAAGCCTACATGTTCGTGTTGCTCATCAACAACCCGGAGTCG
Source organism: Phytophthora syringae (assembly GCA_012656105.1). Lineage (NCBI taxonomy): Eukaryota > Oomycota > Peronosporomycetes > Peronosporales > Peronosporaceae > Phytophthora > Phytophthora syringae. Next base: position 10,421 of record JAAKBD010000554.1, on the reverse strand, counting down.
CGGGACTATATCAGCGTCGAAGGGGCGCTTTCAACGTAGCAACCAATGGATCCTGGTACCTCTCAACTTCAAATGACTTCAAGGCAATGGAGACGTACGCCGCCAAGATGATTTCGACCATGACTGACGCTGGGTCGGTCTTCCTTGGCGGTGATGTGGATATATCAAGATGGGTCAGCGAGAACGCCGGTAGTGTCAGCCACCACTTCGGAGGAAACTGTTACACTGCTGCAAATGAAGCCGACGATGCTTCGCGGTGTGCGGAGACTTCGTTCCGAGTTGTTGGTACACACAACATCTACCTCGGTGATGCCAGTCTCATGAAGGAGGGCACGGTCAACCCGTATGCGTTCGTCATGTACATTGGCCACCAAGCTGCCAAGAATGTTCTTGACACGGCATTCAGGGTCGGTGCCGATACTGAAGTGCAATCATCTGGTAGCAGCAACAATGTGGCAGGCAGCCGTTCGCCCTCGACTAATGGCCGCGCGCGGATATCATCAGCACGACATCGCTCTTCGTCGCTATCGTTTTAATCTTGCTGTTCGATTAAAGAGCAAGCACTGAACGAGCGCGTACACTTGGTTTTGCAGTTGTTAGTCTTGTCTTGCACTTGTAGCGACGTTGAAGTTGGTGGTCTGGTCGCGTCAATTGTACACAAACGTTGTAATAGGCTCGTCCAAGATGAGAATTGTCGTGCCGCCAGCTGACGTCGATTCACCCACCTTCGTGGACGCCTCGATGAGGCACTTTGTTGTCTTGTGCACACGTCGCCATTGAAATGAGTCGAGCAGAAGGCAGCAATTTCGTCCGAGCCCCACGACGCGCTTTGACTTCGGCTGGCGACCAAATTTGCTTTCCCTGGTCACCCGCGGCCACATGTTATCAATGCACGGTGGACCAGACCCACTGCGGCAGTTTCAGTACATTGAGTGTTTTCAAGCTGAGCTCCACTTTGGTTGCTGTCCACTGTTCGTGTCTCGAGCGTCGAAACGTGGTTGTTGATTCATACTGTACCCGCTGTAGAGCTCGTGAGGCAAGTAAAGGTAAGGCTAGTAAACGCAAATACAGACGCCCTATTCCTTCTCAACTTCGTTCTTCCCTGAGGCAGTTGGTCCCTGTGTGTTGTGTGTGCGAGCCAATGCAGAGAATATTGTAGGCGACATTGAACAATGTGCCCGGAATACAGATAATATCTGGTACTTATATATTATATTCACTCAGCAACATCTTGTTTCCAGGACTCGTGCGCTCACTTCGCCCTCAGTTTAAGCTTCAATTCTTAACAGCGACGAAATCCAAACCGCACCTACCCGATGGAAGCCCGCTGTGGGAGGAAGGAGTGAGTTGGTCCGGCACTGCGAATACTTCCAATAGATCTCAAATGCAGTTACTATGCAGCCCACAAGTTACGTAGTGAACGATAAACAGCTCAAATCACAGGATAACATGCTTTGACACAAGATAGACAGGCAACATTCGGATTTGCAAAGTCACTTAGTAAAATCCTCGGCATCTTCTACCGAGCTGCGAATCTCGCGAACTACGCTACAGTTGCGTTTGATCGACATCGTCGTCTGATCCGTCACTAGCACAGCGGTCGTCTAACGACATTCGCTGGCGAAGACGTCGGCGCTCACGGTAGCGCTCTTGAGAGAGACGCCTCTTCTTCTGCTTCTCTCGACCAATTGACACAAGTCTGTTCTGGCGCTGACGATACTCCTCACCGTTTGTCGTGCGAAGCGGGTAAAACCCGACGTGGAAGTTCGTTAGCGCCGCGCACGTCTGGAAGATGCCATCGTACATGTCCTCAGCCCACCTGAACTTGTCGGCGCAAATGCGCCAAAGACCACAAAGCCTTCCAAACCAGTTCTCAACAATAATACTATCGCTAGAAATGTCGGCGTTTTGCTGGACGGTAGCAGCAGGAAGGTTGGTGTCCTTGGTTGGGTGAATGCAGCGCACATGCTGCTCAATACCCTGGTAGCTTTTGTCCGCAAGGACTGCCCATTCATCGGGAAACTATCTGGAGAGGAGCCCGCTGTCTCGCAGCGTGCGGTCGTCGTCCGGTTTTCGGCGAGTGGCGTGGTGGAAGGCCTCGTTGCGCCTGAACATGGTGATGTCGGCGGTGTTACCGCGCGCGTGCTCCGTACAGTTGATAGCAAAGCCACGAGGGCTTACCAACACTTCGACCTTGTATACATAGAGCTTGTGCTTCGCGCTGTAGAAGGGAAGCGCCTCCGCCATGTTGCCAGCGGGCCTGTTAGCCTGTTGAAACGTGACATCGGTCGCGTACAACGCGTACGGATGATGCACGAACGTCCGACCTGATGTGCGCAGCGTGCGCATGTTCTCCTCCTGGGCCTTCTCGCTGACCCAGTCGTCGTAAAGGCGCGGGGCAACAGCACGGATGAAACTCGTGATGGTCTTGATGAAGGTAGGCGTTTTGACGTGGAAGATGTTAGACAACATCTCCCACGTCCCGCCGTTCTTCAGCACGACGAGCAACATGAACATGACGTCCTTGCCCGTAAACTTGGAGCGACGTCCTCGCCCGACGTTCCAGTAACGCACAACGTGGCTGCGCATGGATGCCCAGAGCGTGTTAATCTCACGCGGTGTGAAGTTCGTGAGACGCACGATATCATCGCCGCCGCCCTCAGCCACGAAACCCTCAAAGATAGGGTGTTGCGGTGCTGAGCGCTCGTTTTCTTGAGGGACGTGTGGGTAGCTGGCAAGCTCTTGGCGGCGGCGATTGTCGCGTTCCTGGAGCTTCAATAGCACGGACTGCAAGTGCTGGCGACGGGAGACTTGGGGCATCGTGGTTGTGATTTGTTCGGAGAGGAGGTGGGTGAGCTGGCGCGAGCTTATCTTTTCGGAAGTGAGAACCCGGACAGGCAGTGTAGGCGGGCTGCTTCTCTTCGGTTAGTTTTATTCTAGAAGCCCAACACTAGTACGAATGATCTCGAAAAGCCGAGAAGACAATAGAAGTCGGCAGTCCGAACATCACCAATATGCGTCTCGGATTTGTATAATTCCATATGTACCGGTGATATACTGAAATAGCGCGCACCGAACCGACTTTATTAAAGCAGAGCCAGTTTTCAAAGTCTCTGTTGGGGCCCTTTGCTGGCCGCCATCGCCTCTCCATTAGCAAACCTTCCCGCTTTGCTCCCCGACCATACCGTACACCCCGGTCTTATTTCGACAGTTTCTAGGGGCACCACGTATCGGAGACCTTCCTCCCTACATCGATCGCTCCATCTGCACGTCGTGACCCGCGACGTACTGCACCCCATCACCGCCTCGCTACAAGCCGCAGAATGTTAGGACGCAACATTTGCCTCGCTGCATTAATCGTCGGTGCGTGATTTTGTTTTCCAGTTGTTGTTGATGAAAGGCGACTCTTTTACTGACTTTTCGGTGGTCTTTCGACTTTGTAGTCGCCGTGCAGGTAACGGCGGTGCATGCGGCCTCGTCCATCTGCAGCAAAGCCGAGGTGCTACGTGAACGGATCATCGTCCAAGGTCTGCAACCGGATGGAGAAGAAGTGCAATCGCTGCCTGAGCGAGAAGGAGAGTGACTCGATGCTGGCAGCTCTTGGGGCGTGGACCGAGTACAACTGCTACGCCTACGACGACGGAGAGTGCCCCAGTGGCACCACCGAGTGTCCTGCCAGTACGTCTCGATATGTAGGCATTGCCAACGTGAAGGACGACTGACTAACAGTTTGTATGAATGGATCAGCGCTGACGACGTCCGACGAGGAGGAGAACAGTGCAAGCAGCGACGGGTCTGAGGAGGCAGGAACCAGTGATGAAGACTCGACTTCGACTTCGTCGTCTACCAAGAAAAAGTCGTCGTCGTCCAGCAGTGACTCGTCCAAGTCAACGAACAGCAGCACCTCAACGAAGAAGAAGACGACCACTTCGTCGTCGTCAGAGGACTCGTCGAGCAGCAGCTCCACGACGTCCAAAACGACAAAGCCCAGCACTACGACGAAGCCGACAACGAAGCCGACGACCAAGAAAACAACAAAGCCGGCCACGTCGTCTTCGTCGAGCAGTGAAAGTTTATCAGGAGACTCGTCGAGTGCTTCGGACAGTGTTTCTGCTTCTGCTTCTACCTCAGCATCGACTTCCTCATCAGGAGGATCCAACTCCACGTCGAAGAGCTCGGCTGGAAGCTCTGCGTCAGAGGACCATTCCGCTCGAACTAGCAGTGTGAGCGCCACGGTGGCTCCGACTCAAGCTACCTCGACCAAATCCACGACCGCGGACTCGGCACTGAACGACGACAACTCCAAGTCTGCAACCACAGCGAGCGCAGACACCGGTGCGGGTGGAATGAACTGGGGTTTGATTCTCGGCATTGTAGGAGGTGCGTGCGCTTTGGTGGCCGTCGCGGGTTTTGTCGTTTGGAAAAAGAAGCAGGACGAGGACGAATCTGATGACGAAGATGCCGCTTTCTCGCCCAACAAGCCACCGTACCCTGCCGGCCGCACCATGGCAGCTCCGCCGACCGCTTCAAATGCTACGACGGCGTATACAGCGCAGCCGAACTACAACAACTACGGCAACAATTACAACAGCAACTACGCTGAAAGTAACTACAGCAGTAACTACGCCACGTCGACCCAGTACGCTGCCGGTGCAGGAGCGGCCGGAATGGTGGTCCCTGCCAGCTACGGCAGTCCGTCCTCGATCGACATCGACGCCGATAATACTATTCGGCGCACCGATAGCATCCTGGGCGGCACTGGCATCATGTCGAGCACCACTTCCAGTGAGCAAACCCCGTTCGAGTTCAGCGGTGGTCCGAGCCCCGCAGGCAACAATGCCAACCGTGAAGTCTGGGGCACCGAGCCTAACGACTTCCGTCAGAAACGTACGGCCAGCAACGTGTCGGTGGAGTTCTAGGGTGGAAATCGGTATGAGGAGCAACGGAGACGGCGCGTGTTTTGTCTGTTAGTAAGAAAGTATCACGCGCATGTAGGCTGGAAGAGGCTAATCAATATGTGATCCATGTCCATTGAAAGCTACCGTTGTGACGTGTTCTATGATCTGCTAGGGGTTTTCAAGCTACCTGCTCAGTTTTCGAGCGTGTAGAGGAGAACGCAAGTTGCGAGCCGAAGCCTGCAGCAAAACGTAGTGCGTACTTGTGCACATGGGAACCTCCTGGAGCGAGGCGAAGCGGAGTGTCGCCCAGGTTCGGGTCGTGTGCCTCAAAATGCACGACAGGCGGTACGCAACCGTGACGAAGACCTTCGATAGCTGCAACGTCCTCGAAAGCCACAGCCATCGGGTGTCCGGTAAAGCCTTTCGTGTTCGCGATCAGCAACTCAGCCAGCAACTCCGAACCGAAAGCTGTACGAAGAGCTGTCACTTCCGTGTAGGCACACGAAGACTTGGCAGATGCATTGGTGCCAGTCTCATGACTATAGTAGACTCCGTTGCGAGCGATCTCTTCGCGAGTGATGCCAAAGTCGCTCTCGACTCGCTGCAAGAAACGCACGAGCTCCTGTCCAACGTGGTTCGGCTCCAATGCAGCTCCGTGGTAAGCCGAGTTGCTGAATTGCGTGGCAAGCAGACGCACAGTCTTTTTGGTTGCCACAGGACGCTCTGCAAAAGCGTGCGGAGACTCTAGCACCAAACCGATAGCTCCACTACCGACAATCATCCCACTACGCTTCACATCAAACGGACGTGCCGCTGCATCCACCGTCGGTGCGATGCACGAAGCCCCAAGAGCACGGAAACCACCACCAATCAGCGGCATCAAAGTCTCTGAACTGGCAGTGTCGCTCGACACCACAATCACACGTTGACACTTGCCAGCGTTGATCCAGTCTTGAGCCATACCAATGGCCTGTGTGGCACCTGCACATGCCGCGTTAACTTGCGTATTGGGTCCACGAGCTCCCGTGATCTGAGCCAGCTGAGCGTTCGCAAGTACCAGCAGCCGGAACAAAATCTTGCGATCCATTTCGTACATGGATTCACCCTCCTTGTTGTTGTTTTCGTAAAAGCGGGAGGTCTCCGACACGGCTGCGTTCATGGTCGGAAAGGATGTGGCGTAGATGACACCTATGGAGTCGCGCATGCTTTCAGGCAAGCGCCAGTTGGCATCGACACCGTCCACGAGGCCAGCACTACGAAGAGCCTCGAGACCAGCAGCCACTGCTAACTGCGTAGGTTCATCCATCGAGCGTGCAATGGTGGCAGCGATACCGTAGTCCTTCTCAAGGTCGACATGGCTCACAACAGCAGACACTTGGATGCACTTTTCACGTGGACACCGGGTCACGACTCACGTCTCCGGTGGCCTTATCCTTACTGACTTGCACGATGTTCTGGGCAATCATCTTGCCCTTCTCCGCGTCAGTGAGCTCGTGGATGCAGTTCTCACCTTGCAACAGCTTTTTAATTGACTCTTCTCCCTCGAACGCTATTGCCTGGCCGGGTAGACCAGCGCTCGTACCAGTGACATACACAGCACCAGCAAGTTCCTGCGTTGTCTTGGACATACAATGCTGCTCCTGGTTGTCACTCTCAGAAGGAACTTGTGGCTTGGAGCGAGCGTAAAATCGGCGGCCCATATCGTCGATACGGTCAAGGTAGAACTCTCCTTCCGGAATGGACGCAATAGACTGCGTGAGCTTCAAGCCGTTCTTGGCACCGTACATGCTCTGACGCAACTTCATGCACGCTGTATATTCCCCAGGTGTCTTCTTGTTGCGACGTTCAAGACGGGCAGTGAGGTCTAGCGACTTGGCCATCTTCTCCAGTGAAAACTTGTCATTGGCCGACTCGGTTGGTTCGCGAGTGCGGAGTACAAACATGGTGGCAAGACTTCCCGAGCCGTACGAGAACATGAGCACCCGCGCTCCAAGAGATAGATCCTTGGCACGCGCGTGCACCAATGTGGCCAAATTCATGTAAACTGCAGCCGTGTAGCAGTTACCAATCTGCTGGGAGGTGGTGCAGCTCGGTGACACTTTAGTCTTGAAGTCCTCCTTCGCCACGGTACGAACCGCCAGATCTAGCTCGCGGTCGTTCAGCGTGTCTTCCAGCGGCGTATTCGCCCACTTGCTGAGCGAAGCAAATTTCTCCTTAGCCGTCTCGTCGCCACTGTTCAGTGCGCGTCTCGAATCCAGGAACCGCAAGCGAGCGAACGACTTTTGCACCAACTTGTTGTACGGCGAGTGGAACACCGCGTAGTCGACGGACTCCACACCAACTTCCTTACTACCCACCAACTCGCTCTTCTTGCAAAGAGCTCGTAGCACTTGTCCAGTGCGTGGAGATAGCACGAGTTGGACAACTTGCCGTCCACCGTCGGGTACTCGCTGCTCACATTGGGTTTGTAGAAGTCCCAGACGTTCGTCGCGTGAGTGGCTTTAGTTCTACAGTCCAGCACCATGGGTGCATCCGGTCCAATGAGCATCGCCACAGCTCCACACCCTCCACTGGGGCGTGCAGGGCCTTTAGCATACACTGCAATGTCCGTAGCCACCACAAGAGCGTATCTTCCGTCCCAGAAAGAGCTGTCGACCCACGCCACGGCGTTCAGCAGCGCTGCAGTGCCGCCGTAACAGGCGTTGATGACTGTGGCACCGTCCACATCGGTGTTGTCCCCAAAAAGCTGCATGAGGACGGTCTTGGTGGACTTGCTCTTGTCCACCAGCGTCTCTGTGCCCACCTCCAGACGTCCAATTTGGTCGGGGACACTTGGAACTTGCTCAAAAGCTTGGAAACGACCGTCAGCGCCAGTGCGTTCACGTCCTCGCGGTCTCCAGGCACCGCCATACCCAATTGGCCGAGCCCCAGCGTGTACTTGCCGCTGCCGACGCCGTCGAACGCCTCCATCTCTTTCTGGTCCACGTAGTCCGAGGGAAATGCACCTCCATGGCCAGGATGCCCACGTCTCGGGGTCGTACAGAGCTCACCATTCTTGTGTCCGTCACTTGGGTTAATGGGCAACAGGCGACCAATGCGCAAAGCTGTTGGCGGTTTAGAAGACGAGCTGACGAGCTGCAGACACGTTGTGGTGCGTACAGCTTGTGTATCGGGCTTATCCAGTTTGGCTCGCAAAAAAACGGCGTATAAAACATACGTCCAAAACTACCGTATAATCGTAGTCCTAAACATCGTACAGATTTCGCTCTCCATTCCGGTATCGCGTACCACTCCATGCCTACCATATGGTTATAAGATATTGGGGGTTGCTCATCGTCCTTGACGCAGCACCTATTTTATAGCGTAGCTACAGCTCTATAAGGCGTTGCTAGGACGCGAAGAAGAAGCCAAGATGAAGGTGTACCTCCGCGAGTCCGACGGTATTTATATGCCTTGCGCGGAATGAGCAATACAGAGCGATGTATACTCTCGTCGAGAAACAAGCGGACTGGACGTCCATAGCGCGATTTTTCTCTACTGCCATCGAGCAGGAGGAAATCCTCAGCGCACTCTCCGCTACTAAGGGCCGCCAACAGCGGCACCATGCTAGTGAGACGTCGACGGACGCATCGCTAACCGACGTTTTCGGACGTCACTACCAACTGAAGATGCCATTTGACAGTACCAGTGAGCGACTGCCAAATTTCTTCAGGGATCCCTGGCGGGAACGATTGAAACCCTGTTCGACGTGGCCCACAGAGTCACCGTGCACTGAAGTCCCGTTTCTCTTCGTGAGTAAATCTAAACTGACTGTCATTCAAACCAAAGCTCGCTAGCTACAGACTGTTTCGGTCAACATTGAACTTGAACTTCGTCAAACTTGAACTTGGCCTCTGGTGGAGGGAACCCAGCGGATCACCCTCCAACTGCGGATGTTGTTCCTCGTTGTTGCTCTGCGCTAGCTAGTCCGAGTCCGGGCACCGGCGCGGCAGACTCGGCGACATGTTGGAAGAGCCTGGCGTATCAGCGCGTGATCCATTTCAGCACGAGGGCTCATTGGGCTCAGCATCCAGGAACGCCTGAAACAACTGCGCAGTCTTGCTTAATGTTTTCGGCTGGTTCCCATGAGCTCTCAACGTCATCAAGCCCGTACCACTTGACGAGCATTTCATACCGGTGCGTGTCCGAGCTCAATCGGCAGTCACGCAGCGCTTCCACGAGATGGCCGCCTTCGCCATATATGGCTTGCTCTTGTAACTCCTCAGCAAGTCCACGCGCAGCCTCTCGATACAGTTGCAACCGTGACGCGTGACGCACGGACACGTCGAACGGCGAAATGATATCTGCCACTTCGAACGTGAAATCATTTAACGCTTTGACGATGCGTTTGGGACCTCGCCAAACCAGTGCTAGCTTGTTCCCACTGCGTCCTGTTGCAGTTGCGGCAAGCACAAAATCGCCTTCGCTGAATTTCTGCAGCTTGACACCTTGGCGGCGAGAGTGATGCTCTGTGCGGCGCGACGGCGCTTCTCGCTCGTGTCCACCATTTCTGCATGCAGTCGACTAAACGCCACACGAACCTCCTCCAGATGGTTCGTCATCTCTGAGCCACCCACTCAACGGCCGTCTTTTCAGGGTCGTGGGGTGCAAGATGCTAGTCAATTGCGAGCCACCTGGCAAAGCGGTAAACGCCGTGAGCGGGGTCGCCCCCAGACGGTCGGCTGGCATGGTGTTTAGCGTGCTCTGAACGACGGTAGGTCGTCAACGTGGCCAACTCCAGCTTCACTAACAGCGCCTTCACGGCCTTAAGCACTTCACGATTCACGACCTCGACTGTAATAGGGCGGAGCCCGGCTGATGGTTTGTGACCAATTCTAGAACATGGTGTGGCACACATGGCTACACTGGTACATGGATACATGATGTTGAGCACACACATGAGGTACAACCATTAGTCGACTAAGTACGATTCGTACTTACGAGAGACGACATAGCTTGAGAGCCACTCATTTCGAACTAGTGACTTCAGGGAGGCATTAATTAGGCAGTTTACAGTATCTAGGAACTTTAGAGCAAAGTAAATAAAGTTCAGTTTAACTCTAACCTGAAGTTCGCAAGTCGTTTGAACGACCCCGGAAAGCAAGGCTTTCCTCGTGCGATAGACGACAGAGACGCCAGGCGTCTGTCGCGGTTAGAAGCTTCGCTTCCTCAAAGCACAAGGTGCGTGTGACCCCCGTCACACCTGGTAGCACTTGTAGTCAATCCCGCGACCGTCGCGAATTGCTACACGCTCAAGACACTCTTTGAGTATGGAAGACTCCGAGAGTCGGATGCCAGCCCGCCAGGACTTTCCCCATCTCTCTGAGGCCACGCTGACTGAGCAGGCTTTCGCTGGATTCCTCGCTTCCTCCGGAAGAGCAGAGGGCCCGCGTTGAGCGGTTCGACAAGTATGAGTCGTCCCTCATCGCTCACGTGAGCATGGCTGCTCAAGAAGCGGCGCGCGCGACCGTGCGTGCCGAAGCG
>JAAKBD010000553.1:0-14313 GCA_012656105.1 Phytophthora syringae | reverse complement strand
CCTTGGCCCGCTATATGTCCCAGGTATCTTGTGCTCGGAACCACCTCTATCAAGTCCGCGTTGAGACTCCCTGGTGCCAAAGTTGCCGGAGTGCCTTCCTCCACATTGCACGTAGTCAAGGAATCGTTCTGCTCTCCTGGTGATCCTCCGAGATGGATGGCGACAGATCTCTTAATATTTAATCGGAGCCCCGAGACGGCTGAAAATTCAGCGACCGCAGCAATGACTGCCGCCTGCATGGCACGATTAGCCAAGTAAATTGCCGTGTCATCTGCAAATCCTGCAATTTTCAGTTCCGCGAAACCGGAATCACTTGTGAGCGGGATCCCTGCGAGCTTAGTCTCATTCTCAATAACATCGTAAATTAAATCCACAGCTATGATGAATAATGGCGGTGCCAAAGGGCAACCTTGTCTGATTCCTCTGGTCATGTGCACCTTGTCCGAGAGTCTGCCATTAATCTTAAAGCGTATAGTCGTATTGCAGTGCGTGCCCAGAATGATCTGACATAACTTGGGGGACCCTTGACCCTCAGCATCGCTAACAAGAACTTCCTATCCTAGGAATCATATGCCTTGGCAAAGTCGAGTAGCAGCACCTGCGCTTTGCTGAGTTTCCCATTGTTCGCACAAATTTCTTTCGCCGCTTCAATCATATCGATTACTTCGTGAATCGATCTACCTGGCACGAATCCATACTGCGAGCCGTGAACGAGCTGTGTGATAAACTCCTGACTCTCCACGCTAAAATGCGTGTGAGCAGTTTGTAGTCGGTGCTTAACAGCGCTATAGGTCTGTAATTGAGTGGGTTGGACATGTCCCCTCCCTTGGCAATGCTGCAAATGTTGGCCTGCAAGAAACTGGAAGGCGTGATTCCGTTCTCTATACAAACGTTGCATAGACGAGTGAGTATTGGCACCAACGAATCCTGGAAATCCCTATACCAACGTTAGGTATTTCGTCAGGACCGCAAGCTTTTCCACTCTTGCATTTGCTGATTGCCGCCTCCACTTCGCTCTCAGTGATGGGCGCCTCTAACTTCGAGAGATCCATTTGTCTCCATTTTCCACTGTATTTACTGATAAAGTCGTCAATCATGCCATGGTCTCCTTGCTCGCCTTTGAACACCTCCTCCCAGCTGTCCGCCATGATATTCGCTCTTAGCATGGGCATCACGGTGCTTGCCGGTCTGTGTGGGGTTCAGGGTGGAGATGGTGTTGTCGCCTTGTTTAGTGGAGATTCGACGATAGAAAGCCTTGGTGGTTTCCCCAGCACTACATGCGTTGCTCGAGACAAGGGTTCGTCGTCTGAGCGCGCGCCTGATATCTTGCGTGTTGTGGAGTTCTTCTACTAATTGCTTCCGCTCTTCTTCTCAGGTACACCTCTCTCATCCAGTTTCCGGATCTTGGTTTTGATCCGTCGTATTCGTTGCCGGTAGCCTTGGGCCACCCTGAGTCATATAGTTTTTTTAAGTCTGATGATTTTGACTCTTAGGCTCTTCTTGAAATTGTCCCACCGCTGGATGGTTTCCTCAGGCGAGTCCTTGGCCAGCTCACGCGCTAGGTCCTTGAGTTCATTTTCGACGAGACTTCTAGTCGCTGCCTCCGCATAAGCCGGAGGGGGGTAAACTTTGTTGTTTATTTAACCCTGATGGCCCCTTCTGGTGGATGGAGTTCAAGGAGTACCGCTTGATGATCAGTTCGACACGGCGGGTCATCCGTCTCCACCCCTGACCATGCGCTTCATCCCCATTCCAACATAAAACCTGTCCAAACGCGATGTGCCTACACGTCCGGCCGCACTCTTATGTCGGTGCGTGTGGTGCAGCCGAGCATAGTTCCGCTTCTCTGTTTCTCCAGGTCTGCCCGGAATGTTGTAATAACCGGCATCATAAAGTCCCCACGCGTCAACCATTTTAGCCAGGGCTTTCGCCCACATGTCATCACGTCTGCACCCCCGTTGTCGATCCACATCTCGTCTTATCACGCAATTGTAGTCACCACCACAGATAATCTCCGTGTCAGTGGGCAACTCCATGCCCACAAGCCTGTTATAGAATGCAGAACGTACTGCACCATTGATTGGGGCATAGATATTTACAAAGAGAAATTGTTTACCTTTGAGCTCCCCATCGTCACGATGAGGTGTTCCGTCCACAGGTGCTCATTCCAGGGTCTCATGTTCTTTACAGCTCCGTACGGGTTGACCAGTATGACAACTCTGGCTCTCCTCTCATTCGCCGACGCCCAGAATGAGTAGTTTGATGAAGTCGTGTGTTTAAAGCCCCACAGGGCTACATGATGGTTTGCTGCTTCAGTATGCTCACTTGGAGTGAGCCAGGTCTCTTGTAGAAAGAAGACATCGCGGTCTCCCCTCTTGTGCTGCTCTTTGAGTCCTTGCAGTTTGTTACCTGCATTGTTGATAAGTGAGGCCAGTCCTCGAACATTCAGGGTCATGACTCCTATCGTGCGATCATGCTGATGTTGATTATTCTTGACCTCTTGCTGTTTCATTTCCTTCTTTCTTCGTTCCTTGACAACCCTCCTTCTCTCCGTTCTGAAGGCTGCCGCGATTGTCGCTCCTCTCTCTCCTGCCTCCTACCTCCGAAAGCAGTTCAATAGCGTCGCTGCGTTTGGCTTCGCTGCTGCTCTACCTTCCTCCCTCCGTGGTGGTCTACTAGAGACCCCCACCTTGATTTTCACTGGTAGGAGACTCTGCATCGCCTGGCGAGGAGTCGCTCTTGGTCAACTCCGCTGCTGCAGTGTCCAGTTTCACTGCCTCATCCGCCGGTATCGGTATCTGCCGACCACTAGTACGATCGTCACCCTGTTCGTTGCTGCATGGTGGTGTCATCTTTGCTTGGAGAGCCTGAACTTCCTGTTTGATCGTGCGTGGCGTCCTCACGGGCTTGGCCCCTTTCGCCTCACTATCGACGGAGTCCTTGACCAGGGGCGCTCTCTGCTCCTCTCTTTCTGTCGTTCTCAACCTGGCCAGCTGTTGACTGATGTCCGCAGAGACCTTTGCAGCTGCCGTCTCAGTTTTCCCGTGTCGTAAGCTACCGAGTCGAGGGTTTGCCAACCATTCCGCCGGAGAATGGAGTTGCGCTCTTCTGCCAATTTTACCAGATTCTGGGCATAGAGATCATGGTGTTCAGACTTGTACGTCATGGCCTTGAAGTGATTGCCAGATGTCTCTTGCCATTCCAGGACTAGTATTGGAGGGCGAATTCCAGCTTGAACGAGCTCTGCCATGAGCACTAAGGCCTGCTCGGTAGGCATTGGGCGTACCGTCCCCGTCTCGATGGTCTCCCCGTCTGCTGTATTCAGGTCTTGATAAGCATAAGCTTGCATCCAGGCCCTTTTGTCTTCTTGGACGTCAAGCACGTAGACAGTTTCCCTGGCGTGCAGGACCATTGCTTTGATATGCTCTGGCCCCACCCAGTAGTTCAGCGTCACCTGAGATCGAACCGATTTCCCCTCTGATTTTCATAGTGCTTGACAAGTGCCGCTACTTGTTCAATCCATGTCCCCTTCAGCACATCTGTACGTCCACATCCTTTCAAAGCTGCTTCCATGTGATCCGGGTGGAGCTTTGTTTCTTCAATGATATTGACGATCATTTCATTAATCACGTACTGCTTGAGTTGATTTGTCGCGTTTGCCACCTCCAACGTGGGTTTCTCCAACCCTTTCTGAACGTTGTAGAGCGTAGCGTAGAACGCGAGCCATCCACAGTTACCATTTGCCGCAACATCCGTAATTTGTCCTTGTAGGACCTCGATCCATTTCGATAGATGCTCCCCAGCGTCCGTCGGCTTCGTGGCCCGCAAGAACTGGAAACCATTCCTTTACAATGGGTCAGTCTCCGTCTTGGTTCCCGCGATGAGCTCCAGCAGCCGACGTTCTTCAGTAACCAAGTCATTGATGTCCTGCTGTATGTCGGCTGCCTCCTTTGCAGCGTTGGCTTCCATCTCTTCTGCCTCCGTTGCTGTCCCGGTGTGCTGACTGATCGGTGCGTCATGCGGGTTCGTTACTGCGACCAGGAATTGGTGTATGTACTGCTACATCCCAAGTTTGTCCACTTTCGTGGTCGTTGCCTTTGCTCTGCGCCTAGGCGAGAGAGACCTGGCGGTGCTGCACCCTCCAGTACTGTTCCCTGAGACTTCAACGCTGGATTCCTCTATTCCCATACGGTCATAGGTCCAGCTTTCCGGCGCCTTCCGTTTCGGCGACACAGACTTGTGTTTCCCCCTCTGCCTTGGTCCTGCTTAGCCGTCTTAGCCGTCTGCCTATAGTCTCGCGCACGGCATCCTTCGAGTCGTACGCAGCAGGTGCCTTCGATGCAATTGGCTCCGTCTTTATCCTGTCCGCCGGTTCCGGCGGGTCGCCTTCCCCACGCTCTGTCCGAACCATTTTCCTTGGTCAACGTCTGAGCTGAGTGTTTGTCCTTGCTTATCTCCACTTCAACGTCAGTACTTGGCTCCTTCATCTCCACATCCTTGTCAGGGACATGTGGTCCGGTGCTGGTTGCCTTCGCTGCGTCCGATTCGGCATTGGTCGCCGGAGTCTGATCCTCCTCCGACATTGCGTCATTCATGTCGTAGTCATCCACATCGGATCCACGTGGACTTGCTTCCACTTCATCCTGCCTGGCTGCCTTCCTGGCCGTGGATGCCAGTGATTCTTTCCATCCGTCCGGTAGGGATGGCTTGTCCCCCACCGTCGCCTGATCTTGTTTGCTGGTGACAGAGGTCGCGATCCATGCTTGTCGCGTTTCTTCGAGTCGTCTCCATTTTTGGCCGAGATAAGGTTGGTGTGCTGCATCAGTAGTACCTGCAACTGTTCCCAGGTCTTGGGCTGACCCTCAGTGCGGTGTCTCCTGTTGACATCAGCTGTCTTGGATGGCAGAGAGCCTTTGATCGTTCGTGTGCCTTTCGCTTGGGTGGCTGCCAGGTCATCCTCCACTATTTTGCACCACTTGGTAGAGTGCGTGGCCTCCCTGCAGGACCTGCACGGCCAATTAAGATTCACCGTGTGGTGGTGAACCACAAGTTCAACCTGGTCAACCAGAATGTAATGCAGACCCTTCAACTGAGCGGGGCATCCATCAGCCTTTACGCGAACAACCCATTGCTGCTAGTTTATCCCTCCGTTGACAGTTTTCGGGTGCGTGATACCCTGCACCTCGAGTTCGAGCATGGTACTCGTAATCCAAAATACATCCTTAGAGTTCACAATCCCTTTGCGTGCTTCGATTGTGAAGCTGAAGTAGTCCAAAAGCACCAGTTCGTGCGTCATTCGTGCCTTGTCTCTCTTGCTCTCATAGTCGACGAGCGTGATCAGCCGTGATGCCAACGGGACTTGCCATCCTTCCCATTTAGCGGCAGTCTTCTTACCCTTGAAAGTTACAGTGACCAGCCTGGTTTGCATGTCGAGGAGATCCTTGCCATATCCGTTTTGAAAGCCTCAATCACTGCTTTTTGCGCTGGAGCTGCCTCTTCCCCTGCAGCTATCAAGTTGAGAAGCGCTGCCTTGGACATGTCCTCGTAGAACCTGTGTCCGGGCGCCAAGTGCGCAAAGAGCGGATATTCCATATCCATAAAGATATCGGTGAAGCACGCCAATTCTCCTGCCTTCATGCTCTGCTGCAGGAAAGGTGGCACTTGCGGTATCTCAAATTCATAGTTCAAAGCATTTCGATGGCCGTGGTTTCGTCCCGTGTCCGCTCACGCAGTTCCGTGAGAGGGGAAAACCTTCATGCACAGGTCTCGCATGCGTTGCTGTTCCTGGTGAGGTCCTTGTCCGTACTCCCTGCTCCACCTTGTACCGCGGCCTTGTAGGACATGGGTGCGGCCTGCTTCTCAGCCGAGTCCCCCGACTCCTCTTGACGGCGTGTGAACGTCATGAATTGAAGTCTATCCTCAATCTCCCGTTGTTGCAGTCTCTCCGTGACCATCCACGTGTATAGCAGCTTGGCCAGTCGTTCCTCGTTCTCCTCTAAGTCCAAGTCCCAGGTACTGGTTAACCTTTCGTACTTTTTCTTGCCGCTATAGCGGGGCTTCATCGCTCCACTTCAACCGCAATTGCTCCTCTGCCATCTTTTGCGTCCACAGAGAGGTGCTTCAAGTACGCCGCTCCTTGGCCAGCTGACTCAGTCTGATAGCTAAGTAAGCTACGTATTCCGGTAACGCCCCTCCTTTGAGATAATTCCAGAGTTGAGTGTACACTGCCTCCCCTTGATCAACTCCCGCTTTCCCTCCCCACTTGTTGCTTTGAGTCCTGCCTGGGCTCTCGCATGAGGTAGTTGTTTCGCTGGAGTTGTATTCCGTTCTTGTTGGGTCCGGGGCGCTCTTCCTTGGTTCGCTCCTTCCTTGTCCTCCTTCTTGCCTTGATTCTTCGCCTTGCCTTTAGAGCTAGCCGTGACCCACCCGTCCTCGTCCTGCTGACCATGGACCTTAGGCCCATCGTTATCAGGCTTGGCTCCACCTCCACCTCTCGACGCTCCTCCACCTCCCTCGAGCGCAGCCTTCTTGTCCTTGCCGCTCATGTTCGGTGGTTTCACGCCTTTCCACGAAATTGTCTTGACTTTTGTATACCCCCGGAGGTTTCAACGCCCTTCCAAAGCGCCCTCCGGGTTGTTGCAATCTTCTAGCTCCGTTAGCTGCCGTCCGTCCGAAGAGTCGTTCGCAGCCCGTCGCAAATTGGGAAGTGGCGGATTTCTGTATATTGCAATACCACAACTGATGCCGCGACCCGGGAACAGGGTGCGCTTGTTTCGTGGATACCAAGAAACCAAGTTTCGAGTAATTAAGAGCAAGATGATCAAGGGATCGATATCGCCGAGTGGAGGGAGTCCAGCAACCGATGATGGATCACCCGTTGAGGAATCGAACTCAGCTAGTCAGCTGATCACTGACTCGGCTGAGCCTGGAGACCAATTCGAAGATGAGGAAGACCTTGACTATGGAGAAGGAGATGAAGATGATGATGATGAGGAAGTCGACTACGAGAAGTCGACTGGTGAGCTACTCAGTGAGGTCGATGAGTTGTTGTTCCATGTGGATCGAAGGAGGAATATTCGACCAGATGAGCGCAACTCGACCGCTGAGTTAGCTGAAGATACGGACGACGACGAACAAGGTGTTGCTCAAGGGGACCGTCCGCCCCGAATTCCTAGAGTAACACGGAATGCCGATTGGCCGCGTCTACATACGATTGTGGCTCAAATTGGCAAAGATGATACGGATGACGATGAAAACGAATACCAAGGTGTTGCTCGAGGGGAACATCCGCCCCGAATTCCTAGAGCAACACGAAATACCGACCGTCGCTACGAGTCGTTACCCGCGTATGGTTTCGAAAGCGACTTGACCCAGGTTGGTCGCATGTGCTGCACGTTCTGCACACAAGTGCACAGCGTCGATCATTGCGAGGTCTTCCAACGCTTCGAAAGTCTGACCAAGTTTGTCAGGACGTCGGTCGACAAGTCCGCGGTTCCAGCCGACCTCCAAGACATTTATGAGTCGACTGATGATCAGCTCGACTGCTCAACAGCTCTGGTTCGGGTGGATGAGAATTCCATTCTGAAATCAGCCGAATCCATTCGACAGAGCAAATATTGGGGCAAGGTGCCACCGTCGCGGTTATGTGAGGCAATGAATGCTGATACGTTAGAGCCGACGTTGAGCAGGGGATGCGCTCCGAAAGGACGTTGGACCCACGGTCGATCGATGCTCTGCACGTTTTGCACGCAAAAGCACAGCGTTGATCATTGCGAGGTCTTCCAGCGTTTCGAAAATCTGACCAAGTTTATCCGGACATCAGTCGACAAGTCAGCGATTCCAGTCGACCTCCAAGAAATTTGTGAGTCGACTGATGTTCAACTCGACAGTTCAACAACTTGGACTCGGTTGGATGAGAACTTTATTCTGAAATCAGCCGAATCCAGTCGACTGGATGAAGATTGGGGCAAGATGTCACGGTCGAAATTACGCGAGGCGTCGATGGCCGATAAGTTCCAGTCGACCGTCAACATGAGAGACGCTCCGGAAGGGTATTGGACCCACGGTCGTCAGATGCTCTGCACATTCTGCGCGCAAAACCACGATGTTGGCCATTGCGAGTTTTCCCGAAACCTTGACAAGCTCATTCAGTTCGTCGGGACGACGGAGGATAGGTCGAAGATCTCAGTCGATCTCCAAGAAAGTTGTGGACCGACTGAGCAACTCGGTGCTGGCACAGTGGACTCGACTTGTGGATCAGTCGACTCAGTGGTTTCGGGTAACAAATCAGTCGACTCTGCAGAGATGAATGATGAGTCAGCCGACTTAGACGAGTTGGATGACGAGTCAAATGATTTCCTGGATTCGGTCGCAGTAAACATCGACTTGACTAAGTCAACTCAGTCGACCGTTTACAACACCTCGACTAGTTCACTGACGAATGTGATCGAAATGACTGAAACAGTTGACTTGTTGATTGCGGAAATGGAATCTCTGGTAGATCAGTCGACCACGCTTACGAGTTTCGATGAAGAATCACTCGACTGGGGCAGTACTGACGTTTGCAATCACGTCACTGATCCAGGCCAGACGAAAGCCATACGAGACAAGTTGACGGAGCAATGGAAATCGCAACAAACACCGACCTCCACAGTCTAGCTGAGCCCAACGTTCCAAGACATTTGAAGACGTTGGATTCTGTCACGCGCTGTGGTATGTCACTGGAAGTGTTCGCTAGTCGACTAGTCGACCAGGTCGATGAGGTCCAGCAACTGCTCGACTTCATGGAAGAACCTCCGCCCGAAGACATTTGGGAACCAGACAAAGTAGTGGATGGTTTTCAAAGTGGCATCGGCAAGGGGACAATTACGAGGTTTCCCTGTGGCGAGCATCCAAGACTCGATTAGTCAAGACACTCACCACTCTGGCTCGTATCGTGACTGGGGCTGCTGTGATCTAGTGATTGCCAGTTTCAGCAGTCGACTAGGATCTCGGATGAAGAGTCTGATTGTTCCAAGACGGTGAAATTGAAGTGGAGGTCTGCTGTTTGACTACGTGGGGCAAAGGATGCGTGAAACAGTTTGCAATTGGTGCAGGTTGCAGACGAGAATTAAGCTACTGCACCACACAATGATCGCCACCAAATGAAGATAGCAGGTTTGATGGAATGAAATGCTACTGCATCAAACTACATATTATACGATTATGAAATGGAATCATGTCGAAGATCGGATCTTTCGACTAAACTAACAGTCGGCCGACGAAGACCCGGGAAGCGCGCGGTCGGGCAAAGAAACCGAAGGAGAAGCCGCTTGTGACAAAGTTTCTGCGGCACGGGTTAGCAAAATCATCGTCGACTGGTCAGCCGACTGCATCGGAGCTGATTCCTGAGTCGACTCGACTGGGTCGGACGAGAAGTCGGTCGGCGACGCAATGAAACACGAGCATGAGCAGCGGCCAGAACTTGAGGCGAGAAGAACGACGACACATCCAGAAGAAGGCGCCGAGCTTGCTGGCAAGGATGGCTGAAATGGTAAACGTCGATGAACGAGCGAAGTCCAGCCAGAGAACACGGCGTGACTGGAACACGATGCTTGCCGTCGCCCACTTCCATGGGAATATTCGCTGACTGATGATCAATAATCCGCTGTCAACATCGAGACGACCCGAAGTGGAAGAATTTCAGGTGCTTCAATCGCCCCAAGCGATTAGGCATCCGAGTGCCTCGAGAAGACGCCCTGATCGCTCGAATATGAAGGTCGGCCATAGGCATCATAAAAATCGAAGGCAGAACTACCCCAGTCGAACCGAGAGCGCTTGAAGCAGAAGCAAGTGGGCGACTCCGAGTCGACTGGACTGGAGCGCTCGACGAAAGCAAGTCAGCTACTTTACGCGGACGCTTGGAAGTTGGAGAATCAGAGGAAGGTCCCTCCGAATCCAGCGAGTTGACTCGACTACCAGGCTTCCGCTCTCTGCTCGGCTCGAGATTTCTTTGACGAATAAG
Source organism: Phytophthora syringae (assembly GCA_012656105.1). Lineage (NCBI taxonomy): Eukaryota > Oomycota > Peronosporomycetes > Peronosporales > Peronosporaceae > Phytophthora > Phytophthora syringae. The sequence goes on along the minus strand of JAAKBD010000553.1, from coordinate 4,310 downwards.
ACTCCTTGGACGGGCTGGTTGATGACGACATGAGAGTTCGTTTATGAGCGCGGTAACTGCGCACTGTACCCCAAGATGGCCCAGTCGACTGAGAAAGCAACAAGTCGTCCTCCTCGTCCGAATCATCATCGTCATCTGAGCCAAATGGTTGGCGATTCAACTCGGAGCCGAGACATTCGTCATCAGCTGGGCTGGGATCAGACAATTGTTTATAATCAGACGAACCGCCAGTTAAGTTCACTGGGTGAGGACGGGAACCCCGCAGCAAATCGTCACCCGATCAAGCCGAAGATGAATACCACCGGCCAAGTACTTGGTGGTCAGAGGCACTCAAAATTTCCAGATACTGAGTGTTCATCATCCGAGCATTAGCAACTGCTATCCGCACAAGTCGACCCGATGTAGTAGTCAACCCAGCGAAGTTCAGAGTTGGGTGAGTGGTTGACGAATAATGAGGCCCCGTACAGCTCAACAACCGAGACACGGACGACAATCGTAATGGACATCCACGGACGAGTCGACTGTGTCGATTCACCAAGCTAGCGAGAGCCAAGAGGATGCTGACACCAATACTACTGAAGTCAGTACCACATTCGGGGACGTACTCTCCACGGAAGTCAGAGGAAGCGACGCCGCGCAGGTTGACGATGTGCGAGAACTCAAATTGAAATTCGACGCACCACCCAAGTCGGAAGCAGTCGACTCGGTAACGGATTCCAATGGATCACGAGTCGACGAATTTCCACGCGGCAAAGCATCCGCATTTGACAGCTGGTCAGAAGCGGGAGACACAGGTTCATATTCGAATGGATCTTGGTCAACTTCTTCATGATCACTGGATCCTGGGGCATCCTCTACTGAAATGGTGATCGGCGGGACAGTAGCTGACGACGAGTCAAGACAATGTACAGGTGTTTTCTTGACCTTGCAAGCGGGCTGTGGAGTCAACGGAGACGGCTGCTTGGACTTACGAGTCGACGTTGGAGTCGAAACCGAGTCTTCACGCTGCCACCAGGTCAACGTCCCCTTGGTGCCGATAGACAAGATCAGCATTTGCAGCAGCCAGAGCATCGAGTCGTCTGACCACTTCGCGCTCAGATCTTGAACGACCTTGAGTTCCACGCGAAGACCCGCCAGTTGACCAGAGTGATCATGGACTGGGTAGTTGTCGTGAAGCAAGTGCGTCAACTCTCCCGTCGACTGAGCCCGCATCATAATAATGCGCGAGACTCACGTGACCTTCATTGACACGGCGAGTCCGTGTGTGCGCTTATAGTGGCGGCGGAGACTCTTTACCTTGTTTTCCCGTTCTTGGATTCGCACGCCGGACAGCAGACGAACTCGTGTGATGCGCTCAGGACGGTCTTCATGTCGTCAATTATTTGCGTGAGGTGAAAAGTGGACAACAACTCTTCGAATTCAATTTTAGCATGTGAGAAGACGGCCCAGAATCAGGATCAGCCTCCTGGGAAGTTGCCAGATCGATGAACGAGCCATGTCGTCCATCGCCAGCCCAGGAGCACTAACCCCACTGACCGTCGACTCAGCAGATATCTCCTCACCTAGAAGGCGAACGGCCGTTCGGAGAAGTCGAGCAGTCGGGCGGCTGTACGAACATGATGAAGAGTTAGCAGATGCATCGCATTCGACGAGAGACCAGGAACATCCAGACCTACAGCAGCCGCCGTGGCCGCGTACGGGTCATCCAGCGGAAGTGCTCCCTTTCGATGAGCGGCTTGCTGAGGCCAATAAATTGCCGCTCGTTGATTGGCGATGATCCACTTGGCTCGTCGAAGAGGGAAGCTGCCTCCAGCGATTACGCCTTGGCAGCCACTTGAAAGCCCCGAAATTTTGGTGGCCACACCCTGCAATGCAGCGTCTTGACGAGCCAACTCGACTTCGAGATCCTTGATGTGCCGGTCTCGGTCGTCGGCTTACTGCTGGACGGCTTCAAGAAGGCGCTGATTAGAGTCCAGCTTCTTTGGATTCCCTCTCCAGCATTCAACACTTGGTCTTCCGAGAGAGACAAACCCTTGCGGGGTGAAGTCAACAGACCAGTCGACTTAGTAGTCTCACGTTGCCACAAATCGCGCTCCAAAGTGTCGGCCTCACGTTTGCTGGACAAGTCGACGTTCTCAGAAGCCAGTGTGTCGAGACGACGGGCCAACTTGGAGTTCAAGTCTTGGGCAGCCTTCAGCTCCATACGCTGCGCCGCCAGTTGACCAGACTCATCGGTGGCCGGACAATTATGGCGGAGCAGATGCATAAGCTCCCCAGTCGACTCGGTCTTCATGATTGCTTCACGCTGGACGGGGTCCACGATAAGCGGTAGCCCCGACAGACGAAAAGCCAGCAGCCAAACCGCAGACGACATCTCGGTGCGGCACAACTGAGCATCCTTCTGTATCAGCGCTTCAAGGAGGCAAGGCTCGCTGGTCCGACTGTGGTCGACTGAATAACGCCCGAAGTAGTGTCGTCTTGCGAACCCAGCGGACCAGGAGGAGGCGCGCGAGAAGACGGCCCAGAACCAAGGCTAGACTCGTGGGAAATTGCCAGGTCGAGGAACGAGTCATCTCGTCCACCGCCAGCCCCAGAAGAACTAGCCTCACTGACCGTCGACCCGGCGGGCATCTCCCCACCTTGAGCAGGAGTCGGCGAACGACCGTTAGGTGAACTGGACGAGCTGGAAGGCTGTTAAAAACAAGGTGGCGAGTTAGTACAAGCATCACCGCGAGCCATGAGAGGCCAGGACGTACCTCAGCAGCTCCATGACTCGGCGGAGGCTCCGTCATATTGCGGAGAAGATCCAACTGGCGGGTGCTCGACTTGAGAACGAAGAACAACGAAGAACAATGGCTACGACACTCACCAGCTCGGCTCGTATCATAGCCGGGGCAGTTGTAGTATAGTGAACCCAAGTTTCGGCCCAGACCTCAACTAGGCCATCCTATGTTAGGCCGGAATCAGGAACGACCCAACTGGTGTAGCCACACTTCGGACTTAAACCGACCAATGGACGACAGACGACCGGAATGTTGGTAATCCGGTCGTTTGGGGCAGCTGACTCAGCCAACCGTCGGCGAGCACCGTCAACCGCCGAGATCTGGTCTGAAGAGTCGGGTTGCCCGTTGAGGGTGGTAAAACGCCCTGCCAAGAGTCTGGTTGCCCGATTAGAGCGCATGCCGACCATTCAAGCCAAAACGGCTCGGCGAAGAGGCAATCGACTCGACATAGAGGCATAAAGATCTGAAACGATCACATTTCACTTGATATTTGTATAGAGAACTAGGAAACAATTAGAAAGAGCTCCACAGAGCTCTAGAAACAATACAGAGCAGAATTTTCCAAGTCCAACACAAGCGTATACTTCCGCTAAGTCCCTGCGCCGGCTGGATTATGTCTGCCATCAGTCCCGAGAGGCATAGCTTGTAGGGACTCGACCAAAGGCAGCACCAAGAAGACAAGTCGACCCGGGATAGGGTGAACCTCGCTTTGCGCGCTCAACGAAATCTTGCTCAACTAGCAAGTCGGTACGCCGGATAACCGGTTCCGTGACACTTCAAGTCGAGCAGCCTTTGCTCTCGACGCCCTGTAAAAGCTCGCGCGCTGCCCCCACCCATTGGTGGCTGGCACAGGTTTTACCGGGGATAGTTGGCTCGACTATACCTCGACGATCAAATTTGACTGGCTTAGTCGGCTGGTTTCTGCGCAAACGAGACACCGCTGGCCTGGAAAGGCCGAACCGCTGGGTCAACTCAGCACCGGCTTTGTTCGCCGACTTGTCGGCGATTGTTGTGTGCTAATTGAGATCATTACGAACGGATTTCTGTATATTGCAATACCACTACGCAGAAGATTGGCTGTACTTGAGGCCTCTTGCGCCCAGTCGAAGCATGATTCAAACTCTTTAGTTTTTAGTGAGCCATCGTCTTCATATGTATCAGCCAATCTTCTGCGTATTATAAAGACAAGTGCACCTGAACAGCCGATCCAGAAACACGACGCAAAGGAACGACCCAATAATGTCTCGGTCTACGCTGACCAGGGCTGCTACATGTACGTTGCGTGATCTCCACGGGGAAAGGTTCAGAGCCAAAGTGGATAGAACTTTGTACCTCCACTTCTCAGCTGAAAACATCAGCGATGTAAAGTCATCAGCATCGTGGTGCCTCGAAACATGGTCAAGCAGTGAATGTCTATAATAATAATATTAGGTGGGTATATTGTGTTACTTCTCTTTCGAGTGAACTCTAATATCCATTCTGCGCGGGGTAAACCATCCCGTGCAGTGTTGTAGTGTGCTGTCCATC
>JAAKBD010000552.1:0-222472 GCA_012656105.1 Phytophthora syringae | reverse complement strand
CTTCGGTACTTCCTCCTCAGCAATGACAGCCGTCTCCGGTTCCGCCACAACTTCAACAGCATCGCCACCTTCAGCAGCAGCAGCGGCATCCTCTGCCGCCTTCTCCAGCGCCTCCTTGGCCTCCTGTGCCTTCTCCTCCTCCGCCTTTCGACGTTCTTCAATGACCTTCTCAATGCGTCGCGTCTCCTTCTGACGCTCGTCGTCACGCTCGACGAAAGCCTCGTCCAACTCATCCATAGGCGTCTTCGCCCCTTCCTCTCCCCGCTTCGCGTTCCTTGCGAATGATCGGCAGCAGTTCGTGCTTGCTGTTCACCCCTGACGTCCGACCTCCAGCACAATCTCCAGCAGCTGCGCCTTCGTCAGCTTCAACAGCCCCAACTGTCTGTAGATCTCCTGCTTGGTCTTCTCCACACGACTGTCCTTCTCCTGCTGCTCCAGTCGCTCCTCCTCGGCTTTCCTGGCCTCCAACTGCTCCGCCATCATCCGCAGCGACGCCGTCGACGCCTCCAGCTGCTGCGTCTTCTGCATCTCTTCGTCCCAGAGTTTCTCCGCCTCCGCCGCCAGGATCTCCCGGTCTTTGATCCCGGCGTCCACCTGCTCAATCAGGTCCTTCTTTTCCACCTTGAAATTCTGCATCTCAACGTCACAATTGACGGAGCAGGACGCGCCACTCGCGTACTCGTCCGAGCCGTCGCAGCAGTCGCAGATGCCGTCATTGACACGCGACGTAGGGACGTCGGAGGAGAAGAAGCCGGCGTTGACACAGTGGAAGACGGCGCTTGTGTGCGAACAGGCGGAAGTTCCTGGCTCGTCACTGCCATCTACGCAGTCGCAATAATTGTCATTGATGCGGCTGCGAGCCAGGAGCTGCTGGCCGTGGTCGCACGTGAACTGAAGCAAATAAGACCATAAGGCCGTCACAAATAAGAATTTTGACGTCATAACATGATAATGTGGATATGCTACAGTACGTACACTGGAGACGGCTCTGAGCTTCCGTTGCAGCGCGGGGAGATGCCGCGCCAGTCGGACGCGCGTACGCACACAGACAGCAGCGCCAGCGACGTCACGAGCTTCGGAACCATGACGTGGCGGAAAAAAGTCAGATACTGAAATAAAACTGCAAAATTTCAGGGTGGAAATTGAAACTTGACTTTTAACGACCGGTGTCTGTAATGTTTGTTTCTTAGTCGACGGCCGAGATGTCCACCTCCTCCAGCTCGGGCAGCTCTTCGTCGTCGTCCAACTGGACGAATCTTTCCTCCTCGTAGTCGTCGGGCAGCTCGACGAATCTCTCTATCTCCGCCTCCTTCAGAGCTTCGGCAGCTTCGGCCGCCAATCGCTTCGCTTGGAGCTTTGCGGCGGCTTTGAGAAGACGTTTACGGGACGGCGAGCGGCGTCTCCCAGCAACGAAGAGCGCGGCAGTTCCGGGTGGAGGGGGCAGAAGCACCGTGGGGGACGTTGGCGACGTCGAGTCAGTTAAAGCCTCAAGCAGCAGCCAGGGCGGCAGTGGCGGCAACGTGAGCGAGGACGCCATTAACACTGAAGTTTCAATACTACGAGTGGATGTAGCTGCGACGCGGCGGAAAGAATTGTGAGAGGCAAAAGCAAGTAGTTGCCGCCAGATCTGGCAGCATCACAACCACTTCAACGTGTTGATCTGGTACCGTGTACCTCTGATGGCTACAAAGCTGTAATGGCTACATGTATCCATTCCATATCCTGTAGACGAAGAAGAGAGTGTTGGGACATGGTGGGCTTCTCGAGTGTTCTCAATAATGGCAGCAATACGTGTTTATATATTGAGGTGATGCTGCCAACTGCCAGTTTCCTGCGACCAGCTCTGCACTACAGCTAAATATTAAATTTTGTACTATCTATCCTGGCATGCACGCCGGGCGATGGCGTGCACGCTCCTTGCGTCACAGCTCGACGTCCGACACGCTCTTTGTATCCGCGCCGCCCGGATCTTGATCGGAATCTGGAGAAGCCGCAGCGGCGCCGCGCCTTCAAACGTTGACAAACGACGGCGACCGGAAATATTGCGGCCTGCTGCAGTGCACGATCGGCGTGGCGTCGCTCTGCTCCTCGTCGCTGCTGAACAGAAGCGCTTCCAGGATCTCCAAATCGTGCTGGTCGAACAGCGGCAGATTCGACTGCTCCTGCTGCTGCTGGGGCGGCTGCTGGAGCATCGTCTGATAGTTCTGCGTGGGCACGTTCATGCAGAGTGACATGTTGGGCGGCGACATGGGCTTGGCTCGGACGGGACTGCGCTGCATTCTGCTGTAGCGAAAGTTCTGTCCTGCTGCGAGGGCAGCTGAGCTGTTGTGTGTCCGCTGCATGTGCTGCATCTGATGGGCCTGTTGCTGTCGCTGTAGCTCCTTCTGCTGCTGCTTCAGGACGCGGCGCCGGTGGTCCAGACGCATCTGGTTGCGGTTGGCCTTCTCGCGGTGCATGGCGCAGAACTTGTGCAGTCCGCCGCTCTTCTTGTGCGTGCGCTCTGTTCGCAGCGCTTGCTCGAGTACTGACAACGCAGTTCCTCCGGAACAGCGTTAACCTGCTCGGAGAACGAAGTCTCCGTAAGGTCCACGGGGAACTTGTCCGTCATGTTGGTGGGCTGTAGTGCGAGAATTTTGCTTCTTGTTCTTCGGTGCGAGCTGTCGCTGGCACTGGGTAAATTGAGATGTGAGCTGCAGATGAGCTTGCATCTCCTCAACACCGGTGTTGGACTAGGGGCGAAAACCGTAAACACCTCGCGCCCTCACTCGGAACACGCATAGCGGAATTGCGAATAACGTCACTATCCAGCGGAATATTTGCGCCTGGAAATCCAGAACATTTGAGGGCCTTTCCCGTCCCCTGATTGGTCGATCGACTAGACATACATTCCGTATAAATATTTGAGTGATGGTGATCTCGTTTTGGCCAATTATACGGCGCAGAAAATCTGCTAAACGTCCGGAAATGCGTGGTCTGCAGTACATCACGTTTCACTGAGAAAATTCGAGACGTTCCAAACCTCCGCCCCTTGTCGCACCGAGGTCAAAGGCCGGCGCTGCTAGCCAGACTATATGGGCTGCGGCGGTATCCGTATAGTAGCTGCTTGCTTGCTACCGTACTAGTGGAATGGTGGCGGGTGCTGCATGCGTCGGTATTTCATTCAGTTGGACAATATTGACGCCCGATGGTGTGGTGGTGGACCCACCGTATCCTCACCACGGTACTCTTCGTTGCTGTAACGTTTCTTGATCGAACGTGGACCAAAACATGCATTCAAACCGTAGCAACCTGGTTAAAAGTCGACAGCGACGGCGATCAAGCATGTACCAGGAGGGATTCCGCCACCGGCAGGCGTTGCACAGCATGGAGTTTTTAAAACTCGTCCGTCGACCCTTTTATGAAAAGATAGCCATGTCGAAGCAGCCACTCTGTTACGAAGTCAAACGTTGCGTCGTCGATACAGTGCAGAAGCGAGCGATGCCAGGATATTGTCGAGAGAATGCTGGTAGGGTCAGCGCGAGCGTACATGAAGCGAGCGTACACGAAGCGAGCGTACGGGAAGCGAGCGTACTGCTTAGCAGCCTTGAAAATCGCCCAGTCCCGTGATATTTGTTTTCAGAGTATCCGTAATCTTGTATTTGTAAGTACACTAAACCACATGTCTCAGTGTCGATATATTATACATTCATACAGGTTTCGGGATGGATTTTCCGAAGTGTAGCCAGACTAAAATTCCGTTTAACTGGCACCGCGCCCTGCAACGGTTGGTCACCAAGACAATGGGTGGTCTGCCATGGACCATGACATGGCGGCATGTCTGCATGACATCACCAAGATGTGGACACCAGCGTTGTCTCGCGAGCGAGCGTGAGTGAATGAAGCCATATTGCTCCAGCGGACAACTTCAACTTTAGTCCTGTGCAAATCCCGCCGTGCAGCGCGACGTCTGTATCATCCGGATTCCGTTCGGCGGCTGCGGCTTGGTCTGCGATGGCCCACAGCACTAGAAATACTAATCAGACAGCAAGCATGATCAGTCGGCGAACCGAATAGCAGTCTCCGACTCGATCATACTTGGCATTTGTAGGAAAGAAACCGCCGTCTCGAATAGTGGCACTGAAGTATCCGATCCTGCTCGGTGAGTCAGAGCTTCGCAAATGAGTGCGTGTCTGTGAGCCAGTGCAGTGCCTCGCAGCCTCTCACACAATACACAATATCCAGGTTGTCGAGCACTTCGAGAATGGTGCTAGCGACTTGGTGGCCACTGGCCAGTTCTCCTCCGGCCTGAGACGTGCCCTTCGCAGAACTCGACACCATTCTGCAATGGAGACCTGGCGCTGTGGTCGGAGCCCGTCCTGGCGCGAAAGAATACAGCGGCCTGGAACCCGTCCCGGTGTCCGAAGCCGCCTTGCTTCGTTGAAGAGAAAGAGGAAGAATCGAGAGTCCGAGGCGTATGAGCAACCGAGCAGAGCGTGTGGAGAGAAGACTGTAGCAGCTCAAGCTGCGTACTTGCTCTTTATTTGTCACTATGCAGGCAAAAACCTTTATGCAGTCCCGACGAGCACTGAGGTGCATCGGGTGTGTTTCTGTTTGTCGCGGAACTAATTTACTCTATACGAAGATCAAAACGGGGGGACGGCAGCTCACCATGGGCGACATCGATCGTCCTACAGCGTCATGTTCCCGGTCACGCCCATAGGGACACCCACTGGGTAACCCGCGGGGTACGTTACGCCGTCGACGGGGCTCGCGTAGTCCTCGCCATCCTCATCGTCGAACAGCATGGCTTCGAGCATCAGCACTTCCTCGTGTGAGAGATCGCAAATGGGCTCCTTGGGCTCCATCATGTTGGTGACGGTGTTGTACTCCATTGGGGCCTGCGTCGCGTCCAGGAACCGTTTCTTGCGCTCGACCATTTGCTGGCGAATAAGTCGACGCTTCTGCTGCATGCGCTGCTGGTTCACGTTGGCTTTCTTGCGGTGGAAGTCGCAGAGTTTGTGGAGGTCGCCGTTGTCCTTTACGGCTCGGTGGTTGTTGCAGAGCTTGCTGGGGTACGAGCAGCGAACCTCCGTGGGGAGAAGTGCAGCAGTCTGCTTGTCGTCGGCGGTGGTGGTGGTGCTAGTGGTTGGCATTGTTGTGTGAAGTGGTAACCAAAGCTCGTCGAGATCAGTTCGTGATTTGTGTTTTGCAGTCGGAGGCAAATTGCGTAGTGATGATCCGCTTCTGCCGTCTTTATTGTTCTGGGTCCTACGCCGGCCTTCACTTGTCGTAGACGCAACTACACTCCGCTACTGCACCAAGAGTAATGACGATGCATCGACCGACGCGGGGGAGCCTCAAGCCCGAACGTACTCAACTGAACCGGTGGCGCCAAGCTTCCGCGATTTTTGGGCGGTCAAGTTGCTGTTCAGACAGGCTCTTGCTCGCTTTGGCCCTACGTTGGTGTTTGTTACTTGGGTCGAAGCTGGACCTCTCTGGGTCTAGTCCGAGTACTGCGATTGCTCGTGTTGCCATGCCAATGCTGTTTGGACAGTTGCCAGCGCTTCTAAAAAGAAGCAAGGTCTCCGTTGCAGGGAAAGTGGCCGGCTGGCAAGTGCTCAGTACGCAGGTAGGCTCGTACACGGACAGGGATCCGTGCAGGGCTTGCCAAAAGCGAGATCTCTTTTCGCAGACGCTGAAAAGTTTATCCTCACGGACAATGGCGCTGTATCACCTAAGGTTGCGAGCAGCATGATCTTTGCATGCCGCCGCTGTACCACCAATCGGTGGTGTTGAGTTTAGATCAGACCGGATCATTGGTCTCTCCGAAAGGGTCCAGCAAGCGACAGTTCTAAAAGAAGTCTCCGTACCAAGAGGGACTTAACCAGGTGGAAGTGAGCAGTAGGACGCTAGTGGTAGCCAAGCTACAAGGGGCTGCTTGGAGTGGTGATACTACCGTTGTTGCCCGCCAGCTCGCGAATGGACTGCGTCCGCATGACGGCTATCCTAAATGGCAGGAGCTCTGCCATGTTTTATCCCGACTCAAATCTGAGGCCACGCGCCGAGTTTTCTAAGCGACTCGACAACGACAATTGCCGGAGCCGATGAGAGACCAGCACTGGCTTCGGCGCAGCGCTCGTCCTTTCGCGGCATTTTCTAAGTCATTACTGCTTCCACCGGGTCCCGAAGAGTTCGGACGCCGCGAGTGCGTGCGCGACTTGTGGCCAAGTTAGGCAACAGAGAACTACCGGTAGATGCATCAATACCCACTGCACCTCGGACGACCAAAGCCCTTTAGTCTCGCTAATGATTAAAAACGCGAGGTGGCCTCGCGTGTTTGTCTTTCAAGTCGTTGCGTTAGAGCATCGCTACGTTTGTACGAGCGTGTTTCCTGGCATACTTTGTTGTCCGTCTCACTTCATGGTAGCCATTGCAAAACCTGACGACTTCACACTAGCCATGAATGGCGTAGCACGCATGTATATGCGAAGCAAGCACAGCACGAAATGGCCAGTAACTCATTGTGCATACTCCGTCGTCCTTCGGCGGCCGAACCCGCTGGCTTCTAGTCGTCTCAAGTCGTTTGAAGCTACAACTGTGCGGCTGCATCAAGCGTAACACAGCTCGGTGCGGCTGCCTTTCGTCGCGAGTACATGTAACTCCCTGAAGCCATCGGTGAGGCGGCTTCAACTTGACGCTGCCATCTTAATACCTCTCGCTCACAAACGCCACGAATACGTCGCCATGTGGTCTAGGAAGCTATGCCAACTCGCTGGATACTCTGCGTAGGAGCTGCTCCGCCCATGGTGCTGCAAATTGCCTTCTGAACTCCAACTTGCCTTCTGAACACATTTCAGTGGTCGCGCGAATTCTGATTGGCCCATTCACTTCAACTTGCCGCAGGGATACCTGGGGAGGGTGAAGCAACTAAAATGTTCGGAGAGCATGGCGATCGGCTCTGTTCGCGGGGAGGGCGTCAACCACCCGCCAAGTGATCGCAACCTCTGCTGAAAGGGCTTGAGAGAAGCACAGAATTAACGCTACGTTAACGGCTACCTTGCGTGCCGAGTCTTATTCTTCACTCACGGGCTTCTTCTCGAGCATTCAATTATAGTAGCTATAACTTCTGTGCGTCGATCCAAAATCGTCATTTTCGTAGCGGTAATTTGGGAGTAGAATCTGCGAAGGTGGCTGGCTGGCCACCTTTAGATGAGACTTTGCTGCCCAGCGCAGCTTCGCGCTCAGAAAATAGCGCTTTTGGTTGCTGGTCTGCTGTCTATTGTTGCCCTTGCACAATCCCTTGATGCTTGCATCTTGTCGCTCGTTCAGACCCCACCACATTGCAATTAGCACTATCTCTACCAAGCCTCCAAGCTCACCCCACCAGAGCAACAATGACCTTGATAACTCTTTGCGCGGACGATGCGGCAGCTTCGAACTCGATCTTTGAAATGCTCTTCAAGCAGAAAGAGAGTCTGGATAATCCACAGGAGGAAGACGAGAGCCCCATTCCGACAAAAGAGAAGGAGATCGAGCAACATGTTCCACTACCAGTCAAACAGCTTCCACTACCAGTCAAGCAACCAACTCTGCTCGCAGACCTTCATCTGCTCCAGCAACTTACACAGCAGCTCCAAGCCGCAACGCTGAAGACGGCTAGCAACAACCACGACGACGAAGACGCTGCAATTAATGCGGAGACGGAGAACCTCGCTATTCTCTACTGCGGCCGAGCTGCAGCACTTCTGTCATTTGTTGACTACGACGCGGCCACCACAGTTCCTCTCGACATTCTCGCCTCCGGTCCATCGTCCGTGCGCGACGAAGCGAACCAACCAGCTCCAATGCTAGAAGCTGTTCGTCAGGCTCTCCACGACTCGCAGGCTGCGGCGACACTTACGTTGAACAATGCCACCATTGCAGAGGCCCACTTACTCTCGGCTTACTGCTCGCGTAGTCTAGGAGAGCTTTCCCACGCTCGTGCTTTCACTGCATTGGCTGCAGCAGCCTTACCAGGAGGCACCGCGATCACCGACTTGGCTGACCAACTGGATGTTGAAGCGCGAGCCGACAATGCAGACATGTTGCCCAAGTTACGACTGACTTCGGCAGCAGTTGCGATGCTGACTACGAACAGTCCTGTTCAAGAAGTTAATCACCAGCATGAAGACGACGGAGACAACAACGATCAGCCTGAGGAAGGAGCGACCAAGCAGTCCACCGAAACCCCAGCACCAACTGCCTTACCAGCCGAACAAAGCTCGTTCTGGAGCCAGATTGCAACGCATTTTCTAGTGCTCGAACAAGCAGCGCAGTCGTTATGGCTGGAGAAGATCGAGCGCATCATGCACCAAGACGTCCACCACCGCTGTGCGTTTCCCGCCGAAGTGCGTCAATTAGAAACGGCACTTCAGACGGCACTTGCAATGCTAGCGTTGCTTCTCCAGAGCAGCATCGCCTGCTCTACGCTCGGTCTCGACATGACAGACGATGCTGCTGCGCGGACGCTCGAGAAACTCACTCAATCAGCTTCGTCTTCCTCGCACTGCCTGGTGCAAAATCGCACTGCGAGGAAGTGGATTGCGCACACTTGGGCTCCTGCTGTACGTCGTGCAAGGGAGGCATCTACCTCACCACTTGCTGACTTGTCCAGCGACGTCATGCTCATGCTGTCGCGTCTTCTCCAAGCTTCAGGAAGCTGGAGACGCTGCACTGCAACGGCTTTCAGCTTGGCGTTCACAGAGATGGGGCTCGATCTTGCAAAACAATTGTGCAACAACAAGTCGGACCCAGCGAGCTGGTCGCGGCTGGAGATGCAGTGCGCTGAAGCTTACGGCTCGGCATTATTGCAGCGGAGCACAGGCCACAAGGAAGCCTTGAAGACGTTCCGCGAGCTCTTGCAGGCAGCACTCCACGTCGGAGACCAAGAGTACGAGCTTCGAGCACGCGTACACGTCGCCAAGACGTTGCGTCTCATGCAACAGCGTGAGGTCGCGCACGCTGAGCTCGAGCAGCTATTGACACGCAGTCGTGCTCTGAATGACGTGCACATGGAGGCGATGGCAGAGTACGAGATGGGTGAGCACTTCATCCAAGCCGAAGACCTCGACGCAGCGCAAGGACACTTCCACGCGGCGCAAACGCTGAGTAACCGCACGGGGAGCTTCACCAATAATTGGCGCCCGCGCTCCATCCAGGAAGCCATCGCCTTCTACGCGCGTCTGCGGCCAGTTGCGCGTCGCGGGGCCATGCGCTGCAGCGTCTCGAAGCTTCTGCGGTCTGTTAACGACGATGAAGACGGACAATATGAAGTTCAAGACAACGCGGATGAGGAAGAGCAGCAAGAAGACGAAGAGGGGAGATCCAACGCCCCAAGGCCCGGCGACAGGCGTTCTGTGTCAAGCCCATATCGCCGCAACACCGCTCGGTCATGAGCACGATCATGGACACGTCGGGTTCTCTGATCGGCGCCAAGCCGACGCGTTCCATGAGCTGGCGTGAGTCAGTGTTCGCCACAGCCTGGCCCAGCGAGCAGCACCTAGTCTAAACTAGGAATGCACGTCGTTGAAGTTGCCTTTATGTGGTGCACCTTCGCCACACGCTTTCCTCCAATCAAACGCGCTCTCCATCCCCACTATCATTGGTCAAAACCCTCTCACTCGTACCACTAAACCCATCATCAATACCATCCCTTCATTGGCTGAATCACATTACCCTTCATACACAACCTTCCACAACCTACTAAGGGGGCCAAAACGAGCGGCTCTGAACCACAGACACCCAATTCGCCGCCCCGAGAGCAGAGCAGGAATGGTCATGATGATCCTCGTCAAGAACCCGGCCGTCCTCAAGTGCGTCTCCTGCAATCCATTAACCTATCAATCCATCGTATAACGGTTATTTAACCCTCTCTATTAACCCTATTGTCAGGACGGTCGGCCAGCAGGCCCGCGGCATGGCCACGGAGAAGCAGATTCTGCAGCGCATCACGGCCACGTCCAACATCGCCAAGATCACCAAGTCCATGAAGATGGTCTCGGCCGCCAAGATGCGCGGCGCCGAGAACCGCATGAACGCCGGCCGCCCCTTCACGGCCTGGCTGGACCGCGTCCAGGGCGCCGAGAACCGCACGATCGAGACGGACGGCGTGGCCCCGCCGAGGCGCTGGAGGGCCACAACCTGTTCGTCGTCGTGTCGTCCGACCGCGGCCTGTGCGGAGGCATCAACTCGGGCATCGCCAAGACGGCGCGCAAGCAGATCGCGGCCGTGGCGGACCACTCGCAGATCTTCGTGATCGGCGACAAGGCGCGCGCGCAGCTGCGTCGCGACCTGGGCAGCAACATCCGCGGCAACGTGACGGAGACGTTCGCGTCCCCGCCCAACTTCACGGTGGCCAGCGCCATCGCCGAGGGCGTCGTGGCCTCGGCCGCGTCCGAGACGGAGAAGGTGCACGTGGTGTACAACCAGTTCAAGTCGGCCATCTCGTACCTGCCGGCCGTCCGCTCGCTGGCGGTGCAGCCCGACTCGAGCGCCTTCGACCTGTATGAGATGGAGCCGGACAACAAGGACGAGCTGCTCGCGGACCTCAAGGAGTTCGAGATCGCCACGGCCATTTTCCAGGGCATGATCGAGAACTCGACCAGCGAGGAGTCGTCCCGTATGGCGGCCATGGAGAACGCCACGACCAACGCGCAGGACCTCATCGGCTCGCTCACGCTCGTGTACAACAAGGCGCGCCAGGCCCGCATTACCACCGAGCTGATTGAAATTATCTCGGGTGCCGCCTCCCTGGACGGCTAAGCTGCTGGTTTGGAAGAAGGACCAAGGAAATGCTCGCGAGATGAACTTACTTACCCCAGTGTAGCTAGTGAGGGACGGCGAGCTTGAAATCAGAGCATGTACGAGCAACAAGCGTGGTGTCGACGGAAATAAACAGCAAAACCATCTCCTCGACTGCGGAATACGACGTGGAGTATCTGCTTAATAGCTTGCTTGTGGGTCGATGTCCTCGTCAATTTGAATGTGGTTGCGTGGCTTGTCGACCGGGTAGCTTGTTAAACAAAACTATGGCTACACCGATGAAAGCTCTGGATGATAATCTAATCGAGTGTATCGAGCTGCTTTTACCAGGGGAACAGCTACCGGTAGGTAGAATAGTGTTTATTGGGTATGGAATAGCTTGCTGTTCCAGGTTGTGGCCGACGAAATAGGTCTCTATCACTGCTGTGGCATGAAGCAGCGTGAGTAGTAATAGCTGGCACATTACACCGGCAGTTTTTTCTTACCGATATTTTACCACGAGAATAGGGCTAAGCGTTTCTAACGCGATGCAACGTGTTTAGCGGCACCACCTCTCGACCACCTTAGAGCGAAAGAACACGCTATCGCTTCAGAAGGTAGTTTCGAAACCTCTCATCAGCCTTAGAAGCGTCATACAGTGGTTTTCAACCGCACGCCCCCTCAAGTAGCTGAGAGCTTAAGGAGCAACCAACCCTGCAGGAGGAGTTTCAAAGCCGCAGATAAAGATCACAAACAGCTCATTCCGCATTCAACCACGACCCAAGTCAAGATGGACAAGCTTGAGTACCGTATTTCGCATGTAGAGCGATACACTCGTGTTAAAAGGGGTAGGTAATCCGTCAAAAACAATGCTTCAAGATTGGTAAAGTTCATAAACAAAAATCTCTATCTTTAGACAACTGCCTCTTCGATGATGAACTTGAAGTCGCTGCTTTCGTCGACACATTGTCCTTCTAGCGACAGTTTCTCTAGTTGCGCTATCAGCTCGCTCGACGCAACACAGCTCGCACTTGGCTTGAGCTTGCTTCCTCTAAATCCATTGGAAATAATCGTGGCAGACAGAGAGGCCCATGAACCTTCAATCCAGTCGCATATCTTGGCCCTATCTGGGGCAATCAGCTTGAACTTCGTGCCAGCAACTCGAGGCCTCGTGATCTGGTCTTGCATGTCGGCATGCCAAAGCTGACGCAGACGTGCCTTCAATGGAAAGTTCCAAGCCACGTCAGCTGGCTGGGAGACAGACGTCGCGCTTTTGGGGACTTTCATGAGGACTACGTTGATTGATGTAGCGTAGTCGACCACTTGTTGGGTCCAATGACCGCTAAAGTCATCCCACAGCAGCAAAATAGGCTCGTTTGGGGAGGATCTGTGCCCAAAGTGGCGTTCTAGAAAGAGAACCGACAGATCTTGGTTCCACCACCCTGAAAAGTATCAAAATAAATATTGGTGAGTCACTAAATAAAACAAGCCTTCAACCACAGCGTACCTTTGGTATTACCGTAGACTGCCAAATCGTGGCTCGCTAAAATGACTTTGATGTCATTCCAAATACGAACGCCGAACCCATTGCGTTCCTCAATGTTTTTTCTTGGGTTGCTTTGTTTTTTGATGGTTTCGCTTTCATCACAACGAAAGGGGTGTACTTATTACCGTCGCTGTCGCCCAGCAGCATTGTCGTGACGCGTTCCTTCGACGCCCCACTGCAACGAACCCAGACGGTCTTTTCCCCGCGCTTGGCAATAGTCTTCTTGGCTACGTATTCGAAAAATACCGCTGCATCAATCAGAGTTAGAAAGCGGTAATTGCGTGTAAAATTAGTAAAATGGGCAAAATAAACTCTAAAACTTCGTTACCAGTCTGATCGGCGTTGTAAACGCGCTTGATGCCAAGGTCTTGCATTGTAGCAGCAACACGGGCTGAAAATTCTTCTGCAATCGCGGCGAGGTCAGGAGGACAGACTTGGTCCTGGCGAGTTGGAGCGCGTAAGCTAAAACGGTGGCGTTTTTAAAGCCGCCGACCCATTTGTCGGACGCTTCGAAGTCGTTGATGTCGGCGGCTTCAGCGAGCTCACGGGCTTTCACAGTCAGCATCTGTACTGAGACAGGAACTCCCTCGTCTCGAAGCTGGTTGACCCACACTACAATGCTTTCCTCTGTTTCCTTACATAGAATTGAAGACGTCCCTACCTCGCGAAGCTTCATGTGAGTTCCCTTGTGAGCACAAGCAGCTTCCTCCAGCTTGGTTTGCTCACGTCGCCAGCGCAGAATTTGGACCCGCTTGCTTTGATACGACTTATCTGCTAGGTTGGGGTAGAAATGAGCAACCGTGGCCTTCATATCACCCGAACGGTGAAGTCTCCCCAGAACCGCTAGCTTCTTGTCGATGGATTCCGCATGGAGCTTGTACTGCTGCACGTGGCGGCCACAGCCGCCGCGCCGGGGCGCCCTTTAGGCTTGACACGAGCCATTCACTTTTTGCTGTGAATTTTCTAAATCAAGTGTCACTGTTTTCAGTTTAGTGTCATGTGTCGCTCAACATGCGATGTTTTGGGATTGCTGTTCTGAGCAACGATTGGCTAGAGGAAGGGTGTATCGCTCTACATGCGGTATCGCTCTACATGCGAAATACGGTACTGCAGTGTTTCATACTTGACGAAAGTTGGTAAGCTTAAGCTCGATCATCTGCTTCTCCACGACGAGAATTTCCTTCTCTATCTCGAGCTTCTCAATCTTTGCATTGGTTAGCTCATGGTGTGCGTTCTTCTCAAGTTCGGAGAGGGCTTCAACTTTCTGATCCGCCGCCTCGATCTTGGCTTTGAGAGCAAGGAGGTGTTGAGTACGTAAGACTTAAAGAATGCGAGTTTTTACCTGTCTTTAATTGTTTTTTTGATTAAAAAAAAATGCTCACCTACATCAGCTCATCAATAGCAGTACATAGCTTCGGCGCCTTTTCAGTTGCGAATTTGGATGCACGCAACCACTGTAGATATTGTTCATCAATAGCAAATACTTGCTTTACGGACTTGCCTTTGTACTTTCCGAAATTTAGTAAGTACGATCCATCATCGGATCCATTTGCGAACTTGCTCACAAGAAAATTGACAATATCCTCATCTAAATTTGGTTGATTACGGAGCCAGCGACAGTAGCTAGGATCCTTTTCATACACTCTCTGGATAGAGCAGTCTTTGTACTTGCCGAACGTAATAGTTGTGTCCATGGTATCTATATAGATAGCTTCCATACTTAACCAAAATATTAATTATTTAAGCCGTAGTGAAATCAAGAACCTCACCCGTTAGACGATCGTAGGTGAGCTCTTGCTCACTCACAACCAAAACAAGCATGTTGGTACCCTGGCATCCACCATTCACACCTTGTACCTGAATCGCTTGCGGAACATCACGCTCCGTTAGGCGACTTACATCAGCAATGAGTACGCGGTTAGTTAGCGACCACGTCTGATAGTCAAGAAGACCATTCACAAGCTCAGGGTCAGATCACCATTAATAGCCGAAATCTTAGCGATTTCATTAGTGAAGTGGTGGAAGTCATAGTCATGACTGATGTCAAACGTCTGCTGGGAACCGATACGAACGTTGAAGTTGCGAATAGACGAACCAGGGTGTAGAGTCCAAGGAGCCGAATCAAACGGACTCTGGAACTCTTGTACAGCCGCGGAAGCAAAACTACCGGTCTGCTCAGCAAAAGGAAGTAGAATAACGTTCTTGGCATTCTTAACAGAAGCCGATAGCTGAAGATCAAATGCGGCATTAAGCTGAGTCGTCTGCTTACCAGTACCAGCACGCTGGTAAAACCACTGAGCATAGCAATCATTGTATCGAACCTTTTTCACAGGCTTGGAGATAATTGTCTGAGGGTTCTCAAGATGAATGAACGGTACGTAGAGACGAGAAGTAGTGAATGGGATGTAAGTACCATCAATCGTAGGCTCGAGAGCATTGACAACAGCACCCCAAGAAATACTGAATGGAGCAGAAGCAGCAAGAACACCAGCCGTAGGATTACCGGTGGAAGAAGCAGCAACCATAACATGACACACATTACCACTCGCGAGAGTAGTACTGGTTAGCGACATACCCTTCGACGCATCTACAGCAACAGACGAAGTACCCTGATTGACGCGGAAACGGAGACGAATTTGAGGATTAGCCATGAGGTCGAGTTCCTTAAAGATGGGATGCAGGTCGGTTAGCTTAACCTTTAGCATGTAGTTCCACGTTCCCATGATAGCGCTAGCAGTAGCAGCACCAGATACGAAAGCACCACGAGCCGTTTGGTTAGCAATTGTGGTAGAAGCAGCAGCTCCACCTATCGAAGGCCACACCGTAGAGAAATCAGAACCAGCATTAGGAGGGTTCGACAACAGTCGCTTTACAAGACCATCGTTAGGGATAGAAGCACCACCAGCGGGTCCTGTGGTAGCAAACGAAGATAAGAATGCAGTAGTGTTGGTGTATCCATCTCCAGTAGTCGAGCTTGTAGCAGAGCTGTACAAAGCGGACTGAGCTGCATCAGGGAAGAGGAAGGACTCCGCTCCATGCTTTTCAACGTACTGAGGACTATAGCTTGTCTGAGCACGGACATTGTTCCAAAACATCTTGTAATCAGCCATCGAAACGATGGTCTTGCCATTTAGTTCCAGAGACATGCTATCAATGACATTCCAGTTGCCGCACTTTAGAGTAGCACAGAAACTATTGGCAGCAGCGGTCTGAGCAGTACCACCATTCTCCATCGATACCTTGTATGGGAGCATGATGTAAGCATCGCGAAGACAAGCGAATCCTTCAGATCCATTAAGCTGAGCAGTGGCATCGATAGTAATAACACCATTCTGGTACGATCCCTGGTTTAGATCGATTACAAACGGTACTCGTTTGCCAGAAGATACTTTGATTTCCGGGTCGCTCTTGAGCGAGCTCTGGTACAAATATTGGTCGGATAGTTGAGTTTCACTCATCGTTGATTGTATATGGTTTCTAATATAGTTTGAACGAAATTAAATATTATGAGCGACCTTATCAAGCCAATCACGTCCGATCATGATCTGATCGAACTCGCGAAAAAGCTTGGCGTACATCTCGATGATATCTATGAATCGAATGAAATAACAAAACCTATCTCAAAGAAAGGGTCATATCTGGTTCTACTACGACCACCTAACCTTGATGTAGGACACTGGCAGGCTGTCCATAATGGTGAATTCTTCGATTCAATGGGAGAAGCAGCACCAACGAAGTATGGTATCGGGAAGTATAATCCCAAGCAATTCCAAGGTACGTATGGAGATTACTGTGGAATATGGTGTATGCTCTGGCTATATTCCAAGCAGCATAAGAAACCACAAGTCTTTTCAAAGATGAAAGATTTAAATTTAACTATTCTTTAGCTCAGGAAATATAGATTAATCATGTATCGTGAATTAACGATCTCCAGTGGTATTCCAGGTCCCAAGCTGACCAAAGCTTTCAAGACTGGTAAGCTAAGTCTTACAGCTGACCAACTCAACGGTAGTGGATCAGTTATCCATCTTCACCCCGCTTCATATGAGAAGGCACTCAAGGCTCGCAAGGCAGGACGCGGTGTGCGGCTTGACATCACAAGACACGAAGTCAAGAAAGGATACAAGTGTGCTCAAGGAGGTTCCATCTGGTCGAAGGTATGGGGAGGCATTAAATCAGCATTTAAGTTCGCAAAGGACTCAGGTTTGCTATCCAGAGCTGCTGATGTTGCTGTCCCCGCCCTTGCAACCGCACTCGGAGCCCTGCAGGGTGCTATCCCAGCAAGAGCTGCAATCCGCTCAATGACTGGTATCGGTATTTATGATTCTGATAGTGATAAGGAAGGAGGTCGTCTAACTATGACGGATGTTAAGAAAGGAGCAAAGCGTGCTCTTTCGTATGCTAAACGTAAAGGTGTTCTAACTGATGTTGTTGATGCTGGAGAAAAGTTCCTCCTATCCAAGGCGACAAAGCCTGAACACGAAGACCTAATCAAGTCTATTCGAGGTGAGGTCCGTCGTCGTTATGGAGTTGGCGTTGTCAAGCCAAAGGGTAAGAAATTTGCAAAGGGGTCGCAAGAGGCTAAGGATCACATGGCTAAGATTCGTGTAATGCGTAAGTCTGGTGGCTCCTTCCGTTTGTGAGAAAAAAGAAGCATTAGCCAGCTTATTGTTTTGGCCGGAGCAACAACATGATTGAAACTGAAGTATCACGGATGATTACCTTCTTGTCGTTTTGATTGTAGATACTGATAGTGATCGTTGAGCGAGAGCCATTGTGGCAATTCATCCATGCATACTGACTCGGTTGTATGAAATTAGCTGACCAATTGCTGCATCACCTCTATCAAAGGCACTGACAATATCACCAGATGCAACGTACTCATTTTTGATCAGATCGCAACGTACGATGTATGAACTGGTGGGGTGAATCTGAGGAATGACGTTAGACAGCTGAGCACTGGCAACGATCGCTGATGTGGCAGGGTATGTGCCTGCAGTCAGACCAACAACCTTTCCAAACTCAACATTATCGATAATCAGACGAGGGACGCGAGTTGTGGTAGGCAATCCAGTACCACCAGCTGAGTTGCAGGTCTTGTCCAAGTACCTCCGAGAGTTGGCAACGTTGTTGGCGTAGGGAGAAATCCACCTGACACGCGTAATAGACACTGTTTTCACTCAGCTTTAGGTAGAATACGTTGTTTCCAGATGGATCGATCAAATATGCTCCAGCATTTACAAGGGCTGTCTGAATGCTGCGATTTACATCATCGTAAGAATAAATGCCGTCAGGGAGAGTAATACTGATAGTAGAGGTAGTAGCCGCGGTCGGGACTTCGACCTTGAAGCTTGTGTTTTGGAACTGCATCGAGTCGATATTATATTCCGAGTTGTACATGCTGATGCTTTGGACGGCACATACTACATCGCGAAAGTCAGCAGCAGAACCAGGGAACGAGTATTTCCAAGTTGAGTTGTAGTTATCTTGAACGAGATTAGTACTGTCGAGTTTCAGGAAGCTCGCCATTTTAGTTGTATATTTATGAAATCATATTTAAGCGATAATCTGATAAATATAAGACTTTATATAAATATGATAGGCCGCGTATATAAGATTACCAACAAGGACGAAAGCATCGTCTATATAGGAAGCACTACCTCTACACTGAAGAAACGATGGGGTCAGCACAAAAGTGCTTTTACCGCATGGATGGAAGGTAGAGAGTTAACGTCGTGTTCCATCTATATACACTTTAAAGAATTTGGCATTGATAACTTCATGATCACTCCCATAAGCGAGCATGATATCAGCAACCGTGATCAATTACGTGAGTTTGAACAATTATTAATCAATCGAACTAACTGTGTAAATCAACAACGAGCAATTAAAACAATTGAGGAACATCAAGAATATCAGCATCAGTATTACGTATCTAACGCCAGTAAGCTTCAGGAATACCAACATCAATATCGCGCTTTAAACAGAGAAGCTGTGTTAGCTCGTAAGAATGCGAAATTAGAGTGTGAGTGTGGAACTACTTATTCAAGAGATAACAAGGCTCGACACAAACGTTCTAAGAAGCACCTGCACTGGATGGAGGCGCAAACTTAGAGATCATCTGGATTGATTACTTCGTTGAAATTGTACCTGAGCTGACTCTTCACGCTATCTAATAGCAATATCTGACCTTTTCCACGACCGATTGCTCTATTGTATGCGATCATCATTTTTTGTCATCGATATTATTGATATTGAAATCTTTCACAACCATCTGTAAATCACGCTTCGAATTGGCTCTTAGGATAGCTACATACTCTGAATTCAAGCGAATCATCTTGTCTGTTGCAAAGTAGCTGTGGCTAAGGAATATGGTACTCAATCTAAAATGTCGGCCCCTGGTCATATAATGTGAGAAGATATTCTTCTGGAGTAGCTTATCGTTGCTGTAATCGTCTATGATGACAAGCTCAGGCTTATTCGAACTCATTGGTGTATGACGTACTTGATCAACTTTAGGTGGCGTATCTGGATCAGCAAAAGTAATGAAATCTTCCAGCTTATCTCGTAGGTACTCATAGAGCTCTTGGTGTGGATTGCGTGCGATGATCGTTAGATGAGCGAAAACATGAGGAGAATGCTTGAGGATGAACATACATAGATTGTTCTTCCCGCTGAATGAGGGGCCAAGCACGACCATTCTAAACAGCTTTTTAATGTCAAGAGCAGGGATATCTCCCATGCCCGCAGACTTGAATTTCTTTGGCAAGGAAGCCCCGAAGTCTGGAATACCGCTCATGATCGTGTCTTTAATCACTCGATCTATATAGCTCGAGACAAAAAACAACTATGAGATCTGGTTTCTCTTATCCCCAACCAATTTTTACATCGCCTATCTATAACCCTGCATTCTATCTAACATTGGATGCGAGTGGATATCTCACCTACGAGTATGCGCAGACGCTTTATCTCGATAAGGATGATTATCGCATGACTTACATCACAGGAATTACCCAAGGAACTGCAACACAAGGTATAGCCCTCGTTCCAGGTACTAATAATGATATTAGTGGAATTGGGGCATTATCATGTAGCAGTCTAACTGTCAATGGTTCCACTGTATCATCTGCTCCATCGTATGTTGTCGATGTCATCCCTGGAACAGCGGCAAACAACAAGGTACTCGTGCTCGGAGCATCTGGAGAGATTGCTACGATCAGCTCGCTTATAGCATCATCGATCACTGGAACGCTACAGACGGCAGCGCAAACCAATATCACAAGTCTTGGAACGCTCTCAGGTCTTACGATTGGAGGCAATCTAACATTTACGGGAGCATCTCGAACGATTTCCGGATTGAGCAGCATCTCGGCGACAACACTCACAGGAGCCGTTTCAGGATCGCAGACTGGTATTACAGCAGTAGGAACGCTCTCAGGGCTAACGATCGGTGGTAATCTCGTATTCACAGGTGCTTCGCGAACGATAACTGGCTTGAGCAGCATCTCGGCGACAACACTCACAGGAGCCGTTTCAGGATCGCAGACTGGTATTACAACAGTAGGAACGCTAACTAATCTCACGCTCTCTACAGCTGGAACCGGATTACAAATCCCGAATCTCAAATTCTGGAATTCAACTACATCTCTGTATGATAATTTCGATCATTCATACTATGTGGGAATCACCTTAGGCGGCGCTGTGGCTTCAAAGGCTCTCGTCGTGGATTCGAATAAGGATATTGGATCGATCAGGACCCTCGATGCTCAAAACTTGAATGGATCGGTAAAGGTCAGCGGCACCCTGTGTGATGTTGGAAGCATTCAGATCGGCGGGACCGATGTTATCACAAGCTCAAGGCATATCCAAAATATTGGTAATATTGCTTGTAGCGGAACGATGAACGCATTCGCGGGGTATCAAGTCAATAGCGTAGCATTCGTTGATGCGAGTCGAAATATATCAGCAGCAACTCTTTCTACAACTAGCGATATAACCTGCTCTGGAAATATAAATGGATTTTTAGCATATGGAAATCAAGGCAATATAACAACAGTAGGAAGTCTAACCGAGCTTGGGGTTAATTCAACTCCAACTAACGAATATTTTTCCATCACAGGTTCAGGGACTGATTATTTAGATGGGTCATATACCCGGATGTGCATGTTTGCCGGATCGAATATGACGCCTGTTAAATTTCAGATCGAGGTCAATAATGGAACTAATGCAATATCTACGAATGCTACTTGGATAGGAAACTACACTTCGAATGATCTAAGATTTGGAACAGGAGCAAGCACGCGCATGACTCTAACTAACTCTGGTCGCCTTGGGATCTCAACAACTACCCCGATAGCTCCTCTTCAAGTAAGCTCAACCGTATCATATACCTGGAATAGCGCAGGGAACGTAGGATTGAGCGTTTATCGACTAAGAACTGACTCTGGGGTGACAGAAACTGCTACCGGTGTTCCCATAACTTATACTAATGTATGTGCGATATTCAATGGTTATATTGGCTGTGAAGCCATGGTTATGCAATCAGACCGCCGCCTGAAGCAAGATATCAACGAGGTCCCCATTGAGCGCGTTGCATGCCTCTACGAGTCAGTGAAAGTAAAATCCTACAACTGGAAGCAACATCCAGACTAGCCAAAAGAGCTTGGTCTAATCGCTCAGGATGTTCTTGATCAAGGGTTTTTAGATTTAATTGCTCGGATTCCTGATGGAAGCGAGGAGCTTCAAACCAGTACTGATCCATGGCTAGAGCCATTAGGCGTCAAGCTTCATGTAGATTATTCTAAATTAAGCGTCTATAATGTGAGAATGATTCAGGCATTGATCGATAGAGTAGATGACCAGCAAAAGCAAATCGATGAGTTGAAAAATCGCTGAGTGAATATAGACTATGGTTGCCTTCAAGTTCCGCATTTCTCGTCGGAAAGATAAAAAGTATGACGCTGTGTTTGCTGATGGCCACGTTGTATCTTTTGGGGTCTTAAGCGGAATGGTGAGCCTTATGCTCAGTACAAAGATCGGACGATCTTGAAGGCTTACAAGCCGTACGATCACAAAGATAAAAAGAGACGCGAAGCGTACTACAAGCGGCATGGGCCCATAGATGATGAAAATCCATACACAGCCGACTGGTTTTCAAAGAAATATCTTTGGTAATGATATACAATGGGTTGCCTACCAAGTAAAGATCTCAAAACCAATCTAACTACTGATGACCCAAATCAGGTCATAGGTTCAACAATGCTCAGAGCTGATCAAATAGTCGTCTTAGGGGATTCAGTATTCCTCCCAACAAAAAATGCTGATGGCGAGGATGCTATACTTGAAATATCTATCAGCGATAAAAAAATCGAGGTCCATAGAGGATATCGAAACAAACTCATTCGGAGTGGTATAGCTTAGAGAGCGAACGTCTTTACACTTTTAGTCTTTTTTCGGCTGGTAAGCCCACATACGGCCACCTTCGGTTTGGGTCGAAGCATCTACCTTCCTGATTGACTTATCGAGATCAGTGACCCATACGGCGGCCTGAGTCTTCTGATGTTGATCGTGAATGATTAGATTCTTCATGATAGCTTTGAGCTCAGCAACGTTGTTATCGGCGTTATCACCATAGCTCCCACTTGAGGCTGAAATAATTCTTGGATTGAAGAAGAACATGTTATAGTAGTCGAGTGATAATCATTTTGAATTCTGTATCATCAATAAGACGATTGCTGTACATATCCACCGTAAGCGACTTTAGCTGCTTGATGATACTTGGATTATCGTTTCCTAGTTCGATCTCTCCTTTTAGCTTGTCATACTCAGCGCGAAGTGTTTCAAGTGGATCCGTGAGCTTATCGTGGACATTGTACTGAAGATGAGTGACCGCAAGGATCTCCTTGAACATTTTTTATCTTCGACACTGAGCTTGTCATACGTAGGCTGATCAATTTGCTGCTTATACACAAGAGTTCTGATCATACCTTGAAGACTATCACTGATTTGACACTTTGGCCCACATTTACGACGGTTAGGTTGAACAATGACGAGTGTCTTAGCATCAAGGTCAGGGATACGGATGTACTTGCTACCAAGCTGTCGATATACGTAGGCACTCGGTGTAGCTAAGCCCTGAATCTCATTTAGGTTGTAGGTTCTTCCTCGTCTGACAACGCCTTCCAGTGGAGCTACGCCTGCCCCTCTTAGACCACGCCCTTTAAGTCCCTCCCCGCGAGAACGTTTAGCAAACACATCGGCAGCACGCTCACGTTCCTCTTCTTCCGCGATCTCCTGAACCAATTTACTGTATTTCTTATACTTGGTACTATAAACGGACTTTGTAGCCATCATAGCTGATGTTGCTGCCTTCAGTGCTGATCGTACGGCTTTTGAATTATTACCTTTCACTGCCTTCTTAGCCTCCTCATGTCGCTTTTGAGCCTCTCCATATGCTTGGTAAGCGCGTTCGGCGTCATCGTGCAGCTTGTCCAATTCACTCTCCTCATAGACATCCTCGCTTTGTTGCTTGACATCATCAGCATTGTTGAAGATGACCTCGCGAATAATCTTGAGATTATCATTCACATTTTTAATCATTTTCTTCTCCGCTTCAGTTGCAGGAGCTTCGATATCAGTTGCAGTACGATGAGCATCTTCTAACCCACTTAGTAAAGCCATGAACGTATCCATCCAGCGCATCACCTTCATCAGATCAGACCAAGCATTTCCTGAAACAATTTTATGGCCCTTGTTCCTAATATTGAGATATTTATTTTCGATTGGTACGCTAAAGTAGTACGTGTCGTGGGCTTTTACACCATCCTTAGAATCGACAATGGGGTGAAGACGAAATGGGATCACGATCTTGTTATCAAAGAGGCCCTTGTAGTACTCATATAGAATTTTCTTAGCCTCACTATCTGGGATTGATAGATTCCTATCCATATCTTCATCTAAGCCGGTTTTCGTACCGTGTCGTGCCTCACGCTCTTCATCATCATCATAAGGCTTGTAGTCCTTGATAACTCTTTCAACATCGCTATCTCCAACCATTGTTAGCTTTAATCCTCTATTCTTGACCATTTTCAAAAACTCGCTAAGTGTGGATTGCCAATCAATCTTCTTCAGTGCTGCTGTGTGCTTCAGGTTTGACTCCTTTCCAAAGACATCAACGGATCCATCCTTGACCCAAACATACTGCTCTAATGAGCTTTTGTCGGATTTATACTTATCCTTGAAAATTGGTATGATGCTCTTCATTAGTTCGTTTGAATCCAGCATCTCCATGTTTTTGGAAATAATCCATAGCATCTTAAATCTACTACCATTGTCGTCGGATGTGGTAGAAGTAATTTTTCTATCAAAGGTAATATTGGGCAGTCTCCGATCCTTAAGAACTACATCAAGCTCTTCTAATTCATCACCTGCTCGCTTATTCTTTTCCAAACGCATAATGGTTCGCGTTAGAGTTTCTTCATCACGCATCGCTCCAACTTCATCGATCGATTGGCTTTCACCTTCGTACCAAATATCTCGAATCTTGCTTTCGGTAGCTATCCAATCTAGCGAACCGTAGGTTTTTGATTTCTGCCCTGTCCTCACTGCGATTAAAGATCCATTTTTACCAAGAACATACCTTGGATCTTCTCTATTAGTTTTCTTTCGGATAGGTTGAATCCGGAGTGCAACCCAATTGGGGTACTTTTTGTAGAAATCTCTGATCCATTCTCGAGATTTAACTTGTTCCTCCACGTCAAGGTTATTATCATCGATCGGTCTTTTACTTATAACACGAATTTTACCATCTTTAATCGAAAGATTGGTATTAGTTCCATTTTCTATTGTTCGAGCGCTATTACCCACTCCAACATCTGTTATATCAACTCGTGCCTGAACGTTTCGGTCTGTTTTATCAATACGAAGCGTGTTAGTTGAATTGTCTGACATTCGTACACCGTTATCCACTCCAGTATTAACCATAATGGGACGAACGTTTACTTCAGGATCAGTTGATACCTCAGGGTTTATACCTGAGTTTTCATCACCGAGACTTTTTTAAGTCAGACTGAGCAAAAGCCTGATCAATAATATCATTCAGGGTTTGCTTCACTGCATCAGGGATTGGTTCATCAGGACCAACACTGGCATCAGTTTGGGTTGTCGATGTCGCTTTCTTAGCTATGTTAGTGATAGCATTGGATACATCAGTCGCCCACGCCGCACCCTGATACATCTCACGCTTAGCATTAGCCTGTCGAACGCGTCGCTGAGCTTTAGGGATGTGAAATTTGGGAACATCTTTGTCTATATGTGGTTAATCATAAAAAAATGAGTACTCAAATTACCAATAGCTCGGCATGACTGAGTCATGACGAAATGTGGTATAAGAATGACAGATGCGATTTCGCTCATTTAGAAGGCTAGATAACGATTCTTGATGCGGTGGAATGGAACGCCAAATATTGCTTCTAACTCATCTCGATACTTTCGATTTACTACTGTTTTTCGAAAATTGGCTACTGCATCAAGATTCATTAGTTCGTTCTTGATTCGGCTTACTTCCTGGATGATCCACAACTTTCGCCGTAGCTTAGCAAGCTCACGGTCGTTTTCTAAACAGCGGGAACACATTATGAAGGATTACTATATATCAAGTCATATATTTTTCCAAAAATATCACAAAAATACATCGAATGATATACTTGAGTCAAACGCTTACAGAGGATGTCTCTATCGAATTTATTTACAAGCTGATTACGACTCAT
This sequence comes from Phytophthora syringae, assembly GCA_012656105.1. Classification (NCBI taxonomy): domain Eukaryota; phylum Oomycota; class Peronosporomycetes; order Peronosporales; family Peronosporaceae; genus Phytophthora; species Phytophthora syringae. The sequence goes on along the minus strand of JAAKBD010000552.1, from coordinate 197,401 downwards.
TTTTTGTTGCCTCCCAGTACTCCTTTTCAAGCGTCGATCTCCTGTTTTTGTTTATTAAACGGAGATTTGAGACTGGCTCCCAGGAATCAGGTTCATTACCAACCCACTGAACCAAGTATCTGTACTTTCCAGTTCGCAACTTTTTGTGGTCTAAGATCTTCTCTGCTTCAAGGATATCGCCTCGGTTGATGGTTGCTTCAGTCGTCGCCGATTGCACCATCTTGAGATCATTGGGGGCCTTGTAGAGTGTGTGCCCATTTTTTGACTTGATTTGGACGCGATATCCATCCATACCTACAATCGAGTACACAGCTTTACTCCACCTAGCAGCTTCCTTATCAAACGTCCGCTTCTTTAGTCGGTAAAGGACATTGGTTCCAATCTCGAGCTCATTATCAATTTTTTCAGCTTCTGCTTGGTTATGGTTCAACTCAGCCTCAATTACCCTGCCTTTGGCTTCATTGGGTGTCATTCCAATTGATCGATGAGAAGTGGTGTTGTAGTTAGTAATAACGTCGCTGATGAGCTTTTGCGTAATCCTCTCGGGAGACATTTTGGTTAGTCTCTGCTTCAGTGTTCTATTGAAGCGCTCGATTTTCCCCATAGTACCGTGATCACCAGGCTCATTGTTGAAGTGTTCGATCTTCTTTGCTTTAAATAGTTGCTGAGCTTTTGAGTTCATGAACTCAGACCCGTTATCGCTTGTGATAATATCTACCTTATAAGATCGGATGAAAGCTTTTAGTGCTATCAATACTGTAGCAGCTGTCTTATTCGATAATAATTTTGCGTACCCGATGCGGGAGTTAATGTTGATACCAGTCAGAATCGGTTGTTTTCCCCGGAACGCAAGGTCAATTTGCCAAGAATTCGGGTTATGTGAGGCGATTTTGAACCCATCGAATCGCTGCTTTTGCTCTTGGAATCTCTGAATTTCTGACTGTGTAGCATACCAATCCTTCACCAGTTTTAGAGTTATCTTAGGATCTAACTCACGAGCCTTCTCATGTAGAGCCTGAGCACCGATATAGCCGGTTTTAGGGTCATAGTAAAGTTTCGTAAGTATATCGTCCATGGTATATGTTAGATGGACATAAAAAATGTGATAGCTTGGATAGCGATTAGATATCAAGAGCTATGGTAGTAATACCATCCTCAAGCACACGCCGCTTGTCATAGAAATATGATAGCGCTGTCTTTGTCTGACTGTAGGTGATGATAGATTTAGTCTCTTTCGATAATCTAAAACCCTTGTTAGTGCCTTGAAGTGTGATACGATCTCGCACAACAGATTCGAACCCATTAGGACTAAGAACATCACTATTGCGTCCACGACCCTGTTGCACACCCTTGGCTGAAACCTTGACCTTGTACGATTCGTCTGGTAGATAGCAGATGTAGTTCTTGGAGGACAATGAGACCATAGCATCACCTGACCATTCATCTTTGAATAGACCAGGGGTACGACGATCAAACTTAGCCACATCCGTGCTATAATCACGTGGGAACCAATCATACTTGTGCTTTTTGAAGTGTTCACGTAGATCAGGTTTGATACAGTCTTGAAACGGATTATCACAACTGAACGCGATGTAGGCTGAGTCCGTATCCATCTCTTGATACTGGAAGTCGGAACGATCGAAGTAAAAGTCGATGCAATCATAGTAGAACTGGAGCATGCGTAGCTTAGCGAGCTGGTAGATAGCAATCGACAAATGGATCGGGTTCTTGTTCTTAAGCTTGCGCTTCATCATAGTAAGTTCGCAAGCGTCGTTGAGCTCCTCTAACCCATGAAAGGTGAAGTGCTCAATCTTTGAAGCAATTGCCTTCTTATCCGACTCATACTTAATTTCTTGTGCTTGCTCATGTCCATTCCAGATCGACCGAAAGCACTGTTGCCTACTAGCTTCATCATCTCAGCAATCATAGCCTTGGACTTGTCAGCATCACCCTCTCGTCGAGCGCTAGACACCGCTTCCATGAATGGAGCAAATGCCTTGTGTGAGCTAGCTTTGATGAAGCTGTATGTCTGGGTAATTTCCATACCATGAGACAGGTACCACTTGAGCAAAGGCGTGTAGATTAGGATCTTCTCACCAAAGTAGCTACCAATCAATTTGCGAGCTGGCTTCGATCTGCTTTTCTCTCGTGTTTGGTTGTAGTCGTACATATGCTTACCAATGATACTCTCATCCGTACAGTCAATCAGTGTATTCTTGAAGATGGGGTCATCTCACCAAAATACTGCTTCAAGTTTTCAGGTGTCTGAATATCACACTCGAGAAAGCCGAAAATCTTTCGTTCTTGATGTCCTCAACAATGCCTGGATAAGCTTCGATAGTTGTAAGTCTTCCGCATGGCATTTCATTACCGAGAGCCCAGAGATATAGAGCATTAGCATCGTACCCGATTACCTTCTTACACAGCTTCCCACCACGAATCTTCGTTTCATTGCGCTTAGCGTAGCGGTTGAAGATAATTGATGGACCACCAGCAATGTTAGCTTTCATTTTTCCGTAGAAATCCTTCTCCTCCTTGTCAATGGAATAGACCAGTCGCTCTGAGTTGAACTCGAGCAGCTTCTTGTAGCGGAACCCCTTGAGAGACATATCCTTGCGAGCGGTGTTGCATAAAATGCAACTAATCAAGATGTTGCCGTCGATGTGTCCAAGCTTGTTATTGATTCGATCAGCTGAGACAGTTTCAGTGCTCAAAGGACCGTAGCAAAGACCACAAAGATACTTCTGTTGATTTAACAGTATATCTAGGTGCCCTAACGTCATACCAAACTCGCGCTTAGCCTCAAGATCCTGAGTCTTGTAGCCACTCATACGCTTGCTAGGGAACCGAAACGCTTGAGGAGACGTCTTACTAGGATATTGGAGATTGTCGAAGCATGTTTGATACATGACTTTCTCCGAGAGACCGGGCAGGGATACACCATCAGCAAACATGTCAAGCTCAAAACGTTTGAACAACTCACGCTGAGCCTTGATGGCCTTGATGAAAGGTACCACATCCAAGTTATTGTACCAGATCAGTAGGTCCTTGATCGACTTCATGCCATAGTGCCCCCAGACGAATTGCACGCGCTTATAGTCATCATCGCTGATGCTAGTTCCACGGAGATCGCTATCGAAAGCTGACTTAGGAGGAATCGTAGTCTGGCTAAGAACGTTGAACGAGGTAATGAACTCGTACGGGAAAATCCCTTACCCAAGCCGCAGACACATCGAATCTTGTTGTCGCATTTGCAGTCGCCTAGATATGTGCTGAGGTACTTTGCATCGCTCGTACCAGCTGGTACATAGTTGCTAATATCGAGCATTTTCATGTTCGAGGTCGCAATGCACATGTAGCTAGGATTTTTGATTACCGATTTGATGTTGTCTGTCCCAATAACGGCGAAGAGATCGTTCTTAATCAGATTTACATCGTAGCGTCCGCTGTTGAACCCAAGCACTGGAACTTGATCAAGGTGCTGCTTAATCCTACCATAGTCAGACCTCTGCTTACCAAACCCGAGGGTGCTATGGAAGTCGAAGAAGCTGGCATATTTCCCTTCCTTAATCCATCCATCCACATCAATCATCTTATAGGTCTTATCGAGTTTAGCACCTGGAATCTCCATACCAGTCAGGCCGTGAGCATCGATAATTTTCCGTAGGAGGATCTCGTACTTGTGCACGTTGTACTGCTGGATCTTGATCGATACCTGGTGAATATATTCGAACATGTCTGTTAGTAGCATCTTCGGTTCATTACTGACGAAGCAACGCACCTCCTCGGTTAAGCTATCAGATACGGATACTGATACGGGAATATGCTCATTAGTGAAGACAGTATTCTCACCATGCTGTGCCATAACTAGCTTTAGCATGGCCTCAAAGTCATACACGAGATAATGATCTAGGTACTGATCAATACCCTTGATGGAGTACTTGGTTAGCATTGATCGAATAGTGTTCGGGGCTGGTCTATAGATAGTTGGTTCAGCTGGAAAGCTCTCGATGTTTACAAGCTCACACTGATTTTTGGCATGGTCGCGTAGCTTAGTAGAGCTAACGAAAAGCATTTCACACTTCGAGCATTGGTACTTGAACTGAAGCATATCAACGTTCTTGATGTACAGAGCATGGTTCTCATGGGATAGAATATCCATAGCTACTCCTTCTCTCTCCGAACGACGGATACACTCAACATTACCGGTCTCTACATCCATTGAGTAGACGTTAATACCGAAATGAAAGCATTCCTCAAGCTCGTCGAGCTGTAGGAGGTCAATCGGCTTAAAGCTACGGAAGAGACTAAGCGTATAGCTGATACCCTTGTAGAAGCAGTAGCGCTTGAATACTTCCTTCACTTGGGCCTGGATCCGACGAGGATCTTTCTTAGCATGCTGATGTAAGTACCATGCGATACAGTGGAACACGCACTTGTTGTTGGTCTTAGGGAAGTTGATTACGTGCTTGTTATCGCGGATAATCTGTGAGATAACATCTTCGCTATCGCCAAGTGCATGCTCGCGAAAGTAAATGTAAATTTTGAACCCAGTAATTGACTTCAGCTTATACCCCGATTTGGGGTAGTTCAGCGTGTTAGCCAACTCCATCGACCTGATCTCTGAGATAATTTTCTTACGAATGTCAGATCGACTGTTGATAGCAACAGGGGTCTTAAAAACGTAAGTGTTAGCCAGATTCGGGTGCCAGTACTGGGTAAAACTACCATCCGTTAGACTTACAAGATCGTAGCCAAGAGCAATGTTGACCTTGAAAGCATTAGTTTGGCTAGCAAGCACGTTTTCGAGCTTGTCATAGAACTCAGTGGGCTGGATACCTTCATACAGGTGCGACTCCATGTGTTTTCCGTTGTAGAAACGATACTTGGGGTCAGTCTTGTAATTAGGGGACATGTGCTTCTTCAGAGTCTCGACAGAGATTTTGTATTGCTTAGCTAGCAGCTTCTGATTGGTCGGACGGGAAACGTTGCTAACATAAACCATCTTACCAGTTCTACCACGCACCTTAACGCGATAGGTGCTGCCCCAGCGAACAGCATCAATATTCAATCTCTTTAGACCTTCGAGCTCGTATGCAAACATGTTGCCTATATATTCTTGGCGATATTATTCCCGTGGAAATGACTTTATAATTATTGGATCTTGTATCAGGATCGACTTTATATCCTAGCCTCACACAAAAAATTTCGAAATTAATTAATTCAAATACTTGGCGTAGGGTCTGTCGCGCGTTTGCAACCAGTGATAATATTTTGGATCGTGAGCCTTGACCCAATTGAATGTCTTATCACTGTACTTGTCTTTGCCTCCAATAACAGTTCTAGGGAGTAAATTACGAGCTAAATCCAGCCTAGAGGCTTCAGATACGATATCACACTTAAAAAGAAGTGAATGTAGGAGTCATCCACTCCTAATAGCGACTCTGGCTTTCGATTTCTGTACTTGCCAAATGCTAACCTCGTCTCACTAAAAGAAGTCAGACCACGGTCTCGACACTCCTTACAGTATTTGTAGCTACCTCGGTACCGACATTGGCAGCCAAGGCATAGCTTATAGTGTCCACCAAAAGCTTTACACACTCTGAACCAACGAAGTGATGGTTCTCATCCTTGTCAATGATAAGGAAGTGTCGCTTGATAGGGGTGTTGCAATAACACCGTGGGTTAACATTAGGTCGATAGCCAGGGCACGAATAAACTTGCGTTTTACCTCAAGCCATCCATTCACCCTTGTCCTTTACTGCATGCCAGAACCACCCAGACGAGTGATACTGGCTAAGGTCGCTGAGGGCACCCTTCAAAATCGTAAGCGTGGTGGCGTCAGTCATTGTCTATATGTGGCTTGACTTTCTATGTGGTCAAAAAATTAATTAATTAGCTAAGTTCGGTTTCTGTGTTAAGTTCGGCTTCGTTGCTGTTAAGTTCGTCTTTCGGCTTCCGCTTGCGTGTACGAATCTGGTCCCTATTCTTATCGTCATACACTTTTTGATAGGATAGACGAGCTTCACGTGTGCGCTGATAGTAGCGCTTCTGCGCTGCCTTGATGCGTTCTTTGTTAGCGAGATATTGATCGGGTGAGTACGTCATCTTTATATACTATTAACTTTATATTTGTCAGGATTAAAACATAAATAGTTTCACCTTACTTGATTCAATCCTAGAGTTGTGTGGTGCGCTCTGTTGGTCTCTCCATTCTTTAGTTTCACCGGTAGCTTGACTTTGTGAGGATTACTCTAGATGCTCTTAAGTGCTATTGTTGAGCGGACGATCAGTGATACCCTTAGATGCCATGATTAAGCAGATGAGTGCATGCAAGAAGATCTCAAATAGAAATAAGCAAAAGGAATTAACATGTTCTCAATGATTGCAACGCTTGGACGATCATATGGAAGATATTTATTGCAGCATCGCGTAAATCTTCCCGACGATTTCTTTCAATCCTTCAAACGTCGGTATGGTATCGGTGAGTGGAAGAGTACACTCTTGCTGTCGGACCCTCTCGTCTTCACTGATCAAGAACTTCCACTCGAGAAAATTGGTCACAATGCCATACACCACATTGAGATCTTCGACATCAGCAAGAGCTTCCAGCCCCGTCACATTCTGAACCAGTCCTTGCAGCATATCTTCACGCTTTGCTTCGACAAGTGAAATTCTCTTGGTGCCACGCTTGAGCACGAACTCGAATCGACCTTTCAGGAGCACGTTCTTCCCAACCACGTCTTCTCCGACTAATATGCGGACGTTCTTGAGCAGACGACTGACTGTCTCAAGGATCGGGGCGATAAAAAACAATCTCTTGGCTTCTTTCCCATCCGAGATTTGTCCATAGAGTTCCCGCACGTCAGCAATACGAGCGAGGAGTAGCTTGATGTCAGCATCAGGAATATCGCTGGGTTGAAGGTCGTAAGAATCGCCGAAGTTGTAAATAGGCTTGATATCTTCCCAACAAAGACTCGAATAGCCCACAGTCTTGTCGACATGGTGATTTTTCCGCTTTTTGTTTATTTTCTTGGCGTCTTCACTCGTCGTCTTCTGGTTCGCCTCTTGATTCTTCTGACGAATCATTGCATTGATCGCAGCCCATCGTTTGAGACGTTCGGGGTGACGGTGTATTGTAGTTGGTGGCAAGAGGGTGCCACGCCGAGAGCCATGGCTGGGGAGCGGGCGTCTTCTTGCTTCGGAACCACCACCAGCACGTTCACAGGACCTCTCCCTTCTGCTTCTTCTTCTTCATCCACTCCGCCGACATCTTTATCCGACAATCCCACACGCCGTAGCCTCGCTCGCGCCGCTCCCAGCAGCTTCAGATCAGTGGTGTCACCCACACCGCTCATCGCTTCTTCTTCCGTCACCCACGCGCCGCGGCCCTCGTCTTTCTTCGCCAGGAAGAGCTTCAACTCGTCCGGATCACACTGGATCTTGTTCTGCTTCTCCGTCTTGATCGCCTTCTTCAGCGCTGATACAGACGCGCCCTCGTCGATGTTCACCTCGAACGCGCTTCCCGCCACACCAACAATCGCACAGAAAAGCTTGACCATCTTCCTCGAGCCGGCAGATTCTGGAATGAGGAAGAAGGGGGTTCTGGACGTATTTAAGAGGCGTGTCACATAGAACTTCCAACCAATGGTGAGACGCCAGCGTCACGCTGTAAAAATATGCCTGCGTAATTTTCTATTGCATTTTCAATTTAAAGTTTGGTTGAGCGGTTCTAAAACTACCCTATGATCCAAAAGACGTTGCTTTCACTCTCAGGTGGTCGAGAGGTTGTCCTCGTTGAAACCACCGGCTGTCGCTTCTAAGGAGACGAGAGCATTCAAAACTACTTCTGAAGTGGTGGCGCTTTCTCTTGCTCTAAGGTGATCGAGAGGTTGTGTCGTCAAAGTCGTAGCATTGCATTAGAAACGGTTAACCCTATTCTCCTTGTTAAATAAAGCTAAGAAAAAAACTGCCGGTGTAATGTGCTGGCTATTACTACTAGTGTGGACGTCTGCCTGGTCTGGTTAGCAGAGCGCTTTTAGACTTAGTTTTTGGAGAAGTGCTCAGTGACCTTGTCCATCACAAGCCACTGGATACCGTAAGACGGACAGAGACGAGCAAGACGCGGCACGAGACCCTTGTACAAGGCGGCGACACCCTCCTCCTTGGCGATCAAGACCATACCGCTCACCATACCCGAGTACTTTCCGGCAACACCCTTAGCCGTCTCCTGCGCCATCAGACGCGTCTTGACCACATCCATGGGGCAGTTGATGCACGGGCCAGGGATAGCACCGATCATACCCGTAAGTCCGCTCTTCCACGCCGGCAATGAGTCGCCATCCTGGAGCTTCCACACGTGCTTCTTGATGAAGTTGTTAGACCAGAAGCTACAGGCTTGGTTCAAACCCTGACGACCAATAGTCGGCACCAGACCCTTCCACAGTGCCAACGGACCCTCCTGCTTGACGATCTTCATGGTAGTGTGCACGGGTCCCCGGTACTTGGGGATCTCTCCCTTGATAATGTTCTGGCCCTGCAGGCGCGTCTTGATGACCTCGAACGGCGTCACAATGAGCACCGCCTCAGTAGCACCAGCCAAAGCACCAGCCAGGAACTCATTAGCTCCGCTCACCTGCCCGTTCTGGTCGGCCAGCATCCGCCGGAAAATGGCGTTGAAGTAGAACCGCGTGCCGTTTTTCAGCACGACGTGCACCGTCCAGGGGTGAAGCCCTTGAACAGTCCCTTGGGGCCTTCTGCCGCCACGAGCTTCTTGCCGCAGTCAATCATACCGCGATATTGGCCGGTCTTGTCCAGCTGCATGCGGGTCTTCGCCACATCCAACGGCGTGAGGATCACCGCCTCAATGACCCCAGACAATGCACCGCCGAAGAACTTGATCACGGGCGACACCTTCTTCACCTGTCCGTCCTTGTCGGCCGGCAGCGGGACGCGCAGCCCTCCTTCGCCCACTTCCACACTGGCCTTCCACCAGTTCTTGGACAGCTGGCGGACGTCCGGGTCCCACAGAAAGTGCTCGAGAGCAGTGGGGGACGCCATCTTGGAGCGCAGCAGCAGGTACAAGTGCTTGAAGTCGGCTTCGTGCACGCAGTGCGCGTCCCGCGGTGCAGCTGCTGGATCATGCTGGTGGCTTCCTGCAGCGTGACGGTCACGCCCAGCGCTTGCAGTCCGTTCTGCAGGTCTTCGTCCACGAGGTAGCCCTTGTTCTCCTTGTCGAAGGACCGGAAGGTCTGCGTGATGAACGCCTCGTGCAGCGCGTGGAAGTCCTCGTACGCCAGCTGGCCCTGGTTCTTGGGGTCCAGGCGCGCCATGAGGCGGCCGGCGTCGTCTGCGGACAGCTTGACGCCGGCCACGCGCAGGCCGCGCTGGATGTCCAGGGCGTCCACTTTGCCGTCCATGTCGACGTCGATGCGCGCGAAGGCCTCGCGAAGCAGCTGGTCGACGGTCACGCGCGAGTTGCGGCGCACGAGCTTGGCGCGCTGCTCCTGCTCGGCGGCGATCGGCGGCGTGGGGGTGGCACTAGCGTCCGCCATGGTCAAATTGGGCTGGTGTGCGGAAGGCGGCGAATTGGCGAATGAGCTCCTCTGGTGGTGGTTGGTGCTTGGATTTCGAGCGGTTGCGGAACGGGTTGTATGCTAATTTCGGGTACGTCGTACCAGAGGATTTGACGAATTTAGGGCGAAGATGGGGAAGGTTGGAAGAGTGCAATGGGAAAGTATACGTGCGGCAAGTGAACTTGTGCTCTTGTGCCGGTGGTGACTGCGTTTCTCGCTGCAACCGAGGCAAGCGCACGCTGGTACGTCTACAAGCGCGTGATTGTCACATGCTGGAGCTGATGGCGGCGAGACGCACATCCTGCAGGAAGAGCTTTTCTGCTTGGAGCGCAGCAGCCGCGAGCAGACGCCGGAGTCGCAGCAATCCACTCGACTGTCAATGCGAGCCAATGCTCGCAGCAAAGTGCCGCCCTGATGATTCATTTGATGCCGGAACGCGGTGTCTACTCTGCATTTACGAATCTGCTTTAAGGTGGCGGTCTTGCCGAAGATCCGCTTCCCCCGTGCAGTTATATTTGAGTTCTCTCATTAGTCATCACCGACCTCCCTCCGACATGAATATATCACTAAGTACGATATCAATGTGTCATTATTGTAGCCAATCAGCTTCGGTGGTGCTTCAGTCACGACAGCGCGCCCACGTCACAGAGGACAAGTTGCAGTTGTTAGAACAACGATTTGCAGTTAGGAAAAGGACAGCGGAGGACAGCGTGAAGCTGAGGAAGATAGAGGTTCTTGAGGAGGAAGGTGCCTGGAAGGCACTTGTGTATTGGAGGTGAAAAACAGAAGTGAGGACTTGGGAGTCCGGAGCGGAGGTGGAGATGTAACTCTTCACCAACCAGTCCACTAAGTACGACTTCCTTAAGGCTAAACTGTATGGGACGGTACTATCTTGTACTCGTAGATAAGTAGTCGCACATCGGAGATGCCAACTTTGACAGCAGTCTCAGTTGCAGACGTTTGGACAGCACGTGTTGTTGTCTTCAAGCAGGCAAAAATGCGGGGACTGGCACGTTGGCTTTGCTACGCTCAATTATTGCTTGAAGTTGGAGCCTCGTCACAGGTCGAGTAAGCCCTGCAACGCCGTGTTCGTCACATGTTCCATTTCGCGACTACAGTACAGAAGACCTACAGAATCAACAATCACCAAAATGGTCGTCCAGATCAAGATGTTTGTGGCTCATTCATGAAAATAGGATGAACACATTGTCGCAGCTTACATCCATGGTCGAATAACTCCTATAGCTCCTTTCGACGTTGTCGTCGATACAGATCGTTTGTTGGGCTTTCGTGGTGCAGCTGATGGCATTTTCTTGCGACTGAAAGAGGGACGACTACCACATCCAGGCGGACATTCCCCAATCGGTGGCTGATAACGTGACGACTGCGGTGCAAACTGCTGCTGACCCAGTAACTGCTGTGCAGACTTCCGTCTCCTTGCGGCCGAGCTCGTGCTGGTCGGTGTAGCCACTCGTTCATATCGCTGCGCCAAACTCGGTGACGGCACCAATCGAATGCGTTCAATTCGCTGAGGCTGCTGCTTCAATTGCGGATTTCGCTTCCCCCGACTTCGATTGGATACGAGTTTCTGAGCCACGGCCGAGTTGGAAGGCGATGCGTGCTCGTATACACCGTCGCGACCAACCTGGACGAACACCTTGGGAGTCCGCACCGCGTACTCCTCCTCCTCTTCTTTGTAGTCGTCATTGTCTTCCTGGTTGTCCGAGTACTCCTCATTGACGAACGGCTCTTCGTCCTCCTCCGTATCGTCGTATAACGCCGGTGTGTTAGTTCCTCGACTCGAAATCATTTTCAGCTTTGCACTCTGACGCTGTTCCTCTTCCGGCTCCTCTTGTGTTTGCGCCTGATTGTCAGCGGTTCCATTGGACTTGGTACCACTGTTTTTGCGAATGACGAGGTTGCCGCGTAGTCGATGCTCGTTGATGAAGTTCTGCAGGTCAGCCTCACGAACGCACTGCCGAGCACACATCTCTTTCAGCTCGGAGCACTTGACGTGGGTCTGCCGCAGCTCTTCCTCGCGCTGACGCAGTCTCTTTTAAGAAAGAGAACAGCGTCTGCCTGATCGTCTGACCCGGGTATCGATTGCCGCTGCTGCTCGGATGTGTCTGTGTCCTTCTTCGCGGTTACTCCAGCAAACTGTGGGAAATCCAACCACACGTGCTCTAGCATCGCAGGCATCTCGAGCCTGTCAACACAGCTCTCCATCGTCTCCTTACTTTTGGACTTCCAGCGTTCGATCTTCGCCAAAAAATCTTCAAGACGTCCATTCATTTCGTCAAGTTTTGCTCTCAACACCGCAGCTTCCTCGCCATCTGAAGGCCGCTCGTTAGATAAGCTGTCCCCCGCCTTTGTCATCTGCTTTAAAGCAGTTTTCAGCTGGTCCTTGTCATTCTGTAAACGAACAATTTTTGCCTCTTGAAGCTGAACTTGATCTTCTAGGGTCTTGATGCGGTTTGCTTGCTCCTTTTCTGTCGCTTGTCTCCGTTCCTCTCGTTCACGTGCTGCTTCCTGATCCCTGATGCTCATATCGCTGCTTTTCGCAGCTAATTGTGTCTCGAGAGCCTCAACTCGGTTGCGGAGCTCCTGGTTCTTTCCCTGTTCGTCAAGCAAGTGCGTCATCTTTTCCAGCACTCGCTTCTTCTCCTTCTGAAGCTCCGATTCCAAGCGATCGATCATTTTCGCCTTTTGTCTTGAATCGGACGTGGATCTACCCTTCGGTACTGGAGTAGGCTCTTCAGAAACTAAGTGACTGACCTCCATCTTCGGAGAGCGTTTGGTTCGACGAGTGGGTACATCTGTACCCTCCGACTGGGACACTTGCTCCAGGGGTGCTGGCCGTCGACTAACGGTAGCTCCACGAAACACAGCTTCACTAGACGATATCTTTTCACGCCGAAGTGATTTCTCGCGCTGACCACCACGATCCTGACGCGTAGAATGGTCCGAAGCCTCATCTTCACCGCGCAAGTGGTCCAGTTTCAACGAGTGCGTCGGTGTGCTCTTCGCACCATTCCTCGTCCTAACACCAGAGTTCTTGCGACTTCTGCCCTGGTTCTCTGCATTTCGAGTTGTTGGTGTCCTCTGTCCGTTTGCAGTGCGTGACCTCTCTCGTCTCTCCTCAGAAACCATCAAAGACGCCTCCGCCTCACTCTTGCCCGAAGAAACATCAGCGTCTTCCGACTCCGACGACATCGAACGCCCGGACGAAGAAGAAGAAGAAGAAGATGAGAACCCCTCGTTCAGTTGCTGAGCCACTGGTTCTCGAGCCTGTGGCCTCGACATCTCCACCAGCTTGGTCCTCCTTCGAACCTCCGTCTTGTAACCTGAACGCTTGCCCTGCGTGTCCTCCCAGTCACTCTCAGCCGCTTCTTCGCTCTCTTCGTCCGAGTATTGCAGCTCCAGCCTCGTCTTAAGCTGTCCCTGCTGCAGCTTCGGCAGTCCCAAGCCCGGCGGACAGTCTTCTCTCGCTCGGATCTCGCCCGAGGACAGGAACACGAGCTCCATGGGTTTCTTATCCTGTCCCTTATACTGCACCAGCCTCTGGTCTCCCATTGTGCGGTGCAAAGCGCGTTTGCGCATGCGGTGGGGATGTTGCGGGTGCAGCTGCTCGTCCTCTGCGATGTCGTTCGCTGCGTCTGAAACTGGAGAGCGGACGCGCTGACGGCCACGAGAGGACGTGACAACGTCCGCGGAGCTCTCGAACACGCGTGCGTCCTCCACGCGGCTCAGCATGGCGTAAGGGACTACGGAACGGACTGCGCGCGGTTTTTCAAAACGCTGCCTCGGTGTGGCGCACACCATCGTGGAAGGTCACCTTGTCTCTTCGAGTAAGTACGAGTTCAAACTCTCGTTTTAAGTACGATTGCCGCCACTTCAAGAAAAACATGGTGATTGGTGCGTGTTCGCAGTTCCTTAACCCCAGCGGGCCATTCCGTCGGACAAAAGGAAGGACCAAATGTAAATGCCACATCTCGACAAGAGTTTTACAAAACAATGAATTTCGGAACCATAAATACAAAGGCCCATCCTCGATAGTTCTGTGGTAGAATTATCTTAGTGTCCTTCATCGTCCACCATGACGAAATTGTAGCTTCAAAAGTGTAGCTAATAACATATCGTATTTCTGATTTGTCCTTTTTCCTAGGACAAAAAAATGGAGCGAGTTTGGGTTTGGCTAAGCCAAAAGTACCTCTATTTTTAGAAACCGAGTCCAGTAGACGATTTGTTAAACGTGACATCCGGCGATTTCTGGCGATAAATTCTGCCCTTACAAATTCCAAGTATGTTTTTGTCCTAGCACTCTGTCCGTAGGACAAAATGTGTTATGTACGCCACATCAAAAACAAGTTTGGCCCTTTTTCCTAGGACAAATTTCACTGGGGTTAAAAACTGTCGTTGCATGCATATACTGTCAGATTACCGACGAGGGTTAAATTTATAATTTTAGGCCAAAAAAGGTCTAATTTAGACTTAAAATGTACGCTTTTACGGTGTTCGGGCCCTCTGACGTCGTTTGAGTATTGGATGCCGATTTATACAAAAACCTAGTAGTCGCGATTTTGGCGGACGGTGCCAGCCCCTGCCAGGTGGGTGTCAGATACCGGTTTTCACTTCATTGCATGTTTGTATGCCGCTTACCAAAATAGAGTCAAAATCAGTCGTTTCCGTAAGTACGATTTTGGCGGACGCTTAACTACCATGTGGCTCACTGTCAGATTACCGGTTTTTCGCGAAGCCTGATGCGAGTCGTGCAACTCACACACAGATCTTACACGAAAAGGACCAGTCAGCTTGAAGTGGGCGGCTTCCATTTTGGCGGTGGTCCAATCAGTGGCTTCCGGTTGGGCTAGTGGGTGTAGTGGGGGTTCCATGAAAAGCCAACACCCACTCATTGGGCAACACAACGGACTGTGATGCCAAGCTGGTAACAATGAAGCAACTGCAAGGACAACGGACCGTGCCGAGCAGTTGGAGAACCAGTGCTAGGCCAACGTACGGGCCGCTTGAGAACCAGTCCTAGGCCAACAGACCGACCATTAGGAGACCAGTGCTAGGTAGCCGCTAAGAGACCACTGCTAGGCCGTGCCTGGGAGGCCGTGCCCAGCAGCGTAGGATTCATTAGAGAATTTACCCACTGAGACTCACAATAGACATTGAGTTTGCCTGGAAGCGTCAGCTTCCCTTGCAGTGTGTTTTCGGCTAAACCCACTACAAAGAATTCTTTAGTTGCGAGGTTTTGCGACTACAACTGACTGAAGAAAAACAACATGGTGTTCGGTCAAGCGACGACAATATCAACCGCAGCCAGGCTGCCGACGGCTCTAGCGGACCGGGAAGGACTCCTACGACAAAGGTTCCGATTGGGGCGAGTTCCGACAGTGATTTGACTGGTTCAAGCTCCAACAACGTCCCGCGTATTCCGCAGCCGATATTTGCAGTGATTTCGCCGCCGATGGTGAAATCCACATCACGTGAAGCCTTGGTCGAATGGCTGAAGCTCCGCGAGGAGTATGTGGAGGCGACAAAAGAACGTTGCAAATCGTGTAATGAAGACCTGAACGCTGTACTGAAGAGTGTGAAAAACTCGTTTGATAGTGACTTGCTGACGACGCTGTGTGAGGCGACTTGGGGCGTCTCCAAGAGCGACCTGACGGATGAATTTCTGCTGGAGCAGATTCACGCCATCACTGACAGCTATCAGAATCAAGCGCTACCACCTGTGAACGATCTTTTCCTGAAGGAGCTGAAAATGAACATGAAGAACGATGATATTCAGTCTCGCGTAACCGACTACTTCATGTTATGCAACAAAGTGACCAAGAAGTACGGACTCTCTAGTTTCTTCGAAGGAGACAAAGGAACTAAGAAGAAGTGTAAGCTTTTGGTTAACTCCTTGCCAACCATACTGAAGCAGAAGGTGAAGAACGAGATCGACTACCGTTTTCCCGAAGCGCAGACCAGTGTGTTGAAGCTGTCGAAACTGATTAACCAGCAGGCGTTGGAGCAAGCAATTGAAGACCGTGCTTTGTCGAGGACTAGACAACCAGCACGGCATGAAAAGGCCCACGCCGCACCAAACCAGTTCCACAACAAAAGACGCGCTGCCCCGTTGCAACAGACACCCGACAAGCGTTTTAAGAAACCTGGGACTCGGACATTCGAAAGGCCGATCAAGACGGAGGATGGCGCCCGCAAAAAGGGGCCGCCAAGACTGGGTGTTTCCATTGCAATGGTGAGCACTACTTGAATGACTGCCCAACTGCTTCGAAAGAGGATCGCGAACGCCTTACTGCGCAGTTCGGTAAGAAAGGAGGAGCAGCCTCAAAGAAGACCAACTTATGACGGTTAGGTGAATGCCTGCCTGTGCACACCCGCTCAATAGTACTGGAAGACGCTTTCTCTGTGGCTTTCTGTGCGGACAGTGGGGCCGACAGGTCTGGCATGAGCATGATCGTCTATGAGAGTTTTGTAGAGGCGTGTCCTGAGGTACGAGCAGTGAAGCTGGAGGAGCCGCTCACGTGCAAGGGTGCCGATGGCAAGCTGATCGAGGTGAATATGACTGTGCAAGTACATTTGAGACTACGGACTGTCGCTGGAAGTGTTCGGATCGCTAAACCAGTGGAATGTTTGATTATTCCTGGAGACACGGACGAGTTTCTGCTTGGCAACGACGTGTTAACGATGCTAGGTATTGATGTGCAAAGACAGTTAGATTTGTTCGTGGCTAACGCCATGCAGAACGAGCAGGACGATGAGTTCGATGACGCGGATGAACCGCAAGTTGGAAGCAGTGCTGTGCTAAGTCAGGAGCTCAGTGCTGCCGTGGAAAAACTAGTCGAGATCGCCATACAGAAAGGATTTCCGAAGGAGCTCGCTGCAGAACTTCGACGGATCGCAACTCGCTTTGATATCTGGCGCCTCAAACTAGGTGACGACCCGCCTGCGCGTGTACCTCCGATGAAAGTCCGACTGAAGGATGGTGCGAAGCCATATAGGTGCAAGGCGCGGCGATACCCACCAGAAGTGCGCAAGTTTCTAGACGATTTCAATGCCGAGCTGTTAAGACTGGGGTGGGTGTATGAAAACACCGAGAGTGCCCAGTACTACCTGCGCGCAAGAGTGGTGCAGACGTCGGACTACAAACCGCTGAACGCTTTCGTCGAGGCAATTGTGGGAGTAATGCTGGACTTGCATGTCGATCTTGAAGATGTAAAAGGGGCTCAGGTGTTTGGTCTCTTTGACTTCTTGAAGGGCTTTTGGCAAATTGCACTAGCCGAGGAATGCCAGGAATGGCTATCATACATGACGCACCGGAAGGTGTACACGCCTCGACGAGTACCGCAAGGCTGTACCGACGCTGCCCTATTTTTCCAGTCGACGATCCAGAAGTGCCTCGAGGAGTTGTTGCACAAGCATCTACTGGTGTGGATTGACGATTTGTTGTTGTTCGCCCAGAGTGTGACGACTTACTTGGTCAACCTCGAGAGATTGTTTGAACTGTTAGATTTATTTGGTTTCAAGATCAGCCCAAAGAAATCGAGTCTTTTCGAGCGCGAAGTGCGTTGGTGTGGGAAGCTGATTAACGGTGGTGGTGTTCACCATGATCCAACAAGGATCCGAGCACTACAGGAGCTCCCATATCCAAAGACAGCAGGTGAACTTCAGCAATTTCTGTGCGCCACGAATTGGATGAGAGATTCGTTGATCGACTACGCAAGGGTAGCTCGTCCTCTGCAAGACGCGTTGGATGTCGCACTATCGCATGCAACGAGGCGGACGAAGCGTGTTGCATCTGGAATTGCAATCGGTTTGAGCGGGACCGAGAGAGCTGCGTATGATGAAATGAAGACGTTACTGTCGACAAGTATGACTCTCGCATTCCCAAAGGAAGGATCTGTCATGTGTTTGCTGACCGATGCAAGTGATTTGGGGTGGTCCGTTCTGGTGACACAGGTTGTGGATTGGCAGCCTAACAAAGAGGTCCATCAGCAGCAACATGAATTACTCATTTGCTTGAGCGGCAGCTTCACTGGCTCGCAGTGCAATTGGAGCATTATTGAAAAGGAAGCTTACCCGATAGTGTGTGCTTGTGATAAGCTGAGCTATCTGCTGTTTTGAGACCGGGTGGCTTTCGAATGTATTGCGACCATCGTAACCTGGTGTACGTTTTTGCGCCTGGCAAGGAGGTGAAGAAGCACATCCGGGGCAAGCTCATGAGGTGGTCGACTAAGCTCATGGAATAACGATAGGACATTGAGCACATCGACGGTGAATCCAATGTATGGGCCGACATGGTATCCAGATGGGCGGGGAACCACGACCCTGTTGTGCACCTTAACGCGATGCAGTTGAGGAAACGAGGTCGTAAAGAACAAAGACAGCCACAGCCGCGGTCGAAAAGACGTAGACGACAGCAGAAGCAGGTTGTCGTCTCGGCCACGGAAGAGGAACAAACTTTGCGTCCTGCGCCACGACATTTGAGACCTTTGGATGATGCTGACTTTGAATGGCCGACACTTACTGCTGTTGTTGCTGCTCAGAAGCAGTACACATCAGACCGACCTCGGAGTGCGATTGGGGATGACCAAAATGGGTCGTTCATCCACGACAAGTTGTGGATACCTAGCAAATCGGAGTCATTGATTCAGAGACTGTTGGAAATATCACATTGTGGATCCCAGGCACATCGAGGCCGCGAAGCTATGATTGAAGGCCTTCGACGTCACTTTGAGGTGCAACATCTCCGAGCCCGCGTTGAACGTTTTCTCGCTGCGTGTCTGATGTGTAAGCACGTAAAGGAGCCAAGGTCATTCAGCGTCCCTGGGGACCGACCTATCGTACCAATGAGCGGAATGGTGCATTGCATTTTGATTTTCTCTCACTTGGAGATAGCTTTGAAGGGGATCAATATCTCCTGGTGTTGAAAGACGAAGCGACACACTTTTCCGAGCTGACCCCTTCCAGCACAGTTGTGGTAGACGCGATGTTAGCTTGGCACAGTCGCTATGGCTTGCCACATCTCTGGATCAGCGACCAAGGATCACATTTTAAGAATGATGTGATGAAGGAACTTTGTCGACGCATGAAGTCACGCCACGACTTCACGGTAGCGTACTCCCCTGGATAAACGGAAGCGTGGAGAGGGCGAACCGGGATATTCTGCAAGTCTTACGTGCTCTCTGTCTTGAGTACAAGGTATATACGCAGGATTGGACATTTTTCGTGCCACTACTGCAGTCTAGTCTGAACCACACACCAGTTCCGTCGCTCGGGAACAAGGCCTCAGTGGAATTATTCTGTGGATTGCCGATTCCCCTGCCATTGCAACTGTGTTTGGACTCACGACAAAAGAAGCTTATAGAGATACCGCAGCAACCTGAGGCTATTGCATCTTGGTTAGAGCAACTTCGAAGCAGTATTCGTGGCCTTCACAAGCCGATGATTGCTGAACGAGCTCAGCAGACCGCGCGCAACCAAAGAAACAGCGCTACGCGCGTCGACCTAACTTTGACATTGGAAACTACGTGTTACGGTCGCGTGTTGACCAAAACCACTACGACAAGCTTCTCGCCACTTGCGTAGGACCATACCAAGTGGTGCGTGCTGACGCACACTCTTTTGCTGTTCGTCATTTACTGACGGGGAGGATACGGATGTGCACTCCTCGAGGTTGAAGTTCTATTCGGACCAATCACTAGAAGTCACAGCAGAACTACGAGACCACATTGCTGCGCAAGGCTTGGTTCTTTCGGTTAAAGAGCTACAGAAGGCCAGGTGGAGCAAAGCAAAGAACGACTATGAGGTGCTGGTCAGCTGGAAAGGTTTGGAGGCGATTGAAGACTCCTGGGAACAGACAGCACAACTCAGCAACATAACCTTCTTGCTGACACAGTTTGCGGCAAAGTGGAACGATGCAAAGTTCTCAAAGCATATTGCCTCACAAGCCAGACCGAAGCCAAGGCCAAAGGAGCGGCGGCCACCACACGCACAACAGGCTGTGCGAGAACAACATGTATGAGTGGTGAAGACTTTGGGTTGGGCAGTGTAGTGGGGGTTCCATGAAAAGCCAACACCCACTCACTGGGCAACACAACGGACTGTGATGCCAAGCTGGTAACAATGAAGCAACTGCAAGGACAACGGACCGTGCCGAGCAGTTGGAGAACCAGTCCTATGCCAACAAACCGGCCGTTAGGAGACCAGTGCTAGGCCCATTGGGCCTAGCCGTTAGAGACCACTGCTAGGCCGTGCCCAGCAGCGTAGGATTCATTAGGGAATTTACCCACTGAGACTCACAATAGACATTGAGTTTGCCTGGAAGCGTCAGCTTCCCTTGCAGTGTGTTTTCGGCTAAAACCACTACAGTGGGCTAACAAATTATATTTTGGGACAGTAGGTACCGCTCCCCCGAAAACCGTTCGGCGGGCCGCGCTCGCAGCTCTCTCGGGGTCATTTCGGATTTTGCGTCGCAGGAAACTGATGCCTCGGAAACGCAAGAATGAGGGCTCTATTACCCCATTCAAGCGGCCCAGGCGCAGTACCATAGCTGGCGATGGGGTTCGTGGCGTTCGTGACGGCGACGGCAGTGGGCAATTCGGAGCCGGAGATTGTGGTGTTGGGGTGCATGGCGTTCGTGTCGGTAGTGGACAATTTGAAGCTGGGGGTTGTGTTGTTGGGGTGCATGTCGTTCGTGACGGCGACGGCAGAGGGCAATTTGGAGCCCGAGATTGTGGTGATGGGGTGCAAGGCGTGGGTGCAGTAGATGACGTGAGGGTGCGAAACGTATGTGCTGCGCTCAAGAATTAGACGTTCGGTCTATTTGCTCAGCCGCAGTTCAGATTGTAAAAGCCAGGCAACACGACTTGGCTGCTGGTTTGCATCTACTCCCCGCAATGCACACGTCACATCCTCGGATGAAGAAACAGATCTGCTTAAACATTTGGATGCAGCTAACAAACTGGAAAACGCTGCGTCAGGCTGCGCGGAAAGCTCATGTAATTCCTGTGCAGACCAGGAGACCATGAACCATGGCGATGAAAGTAACTTTTGTGGAAGTGGGGCTGTTGATGATCGCGGTGCTCATTCAACTCGCGCAGCCTTTGAGCGTAATCGAAACCGAATGTACCAGCGCAATTGCCGCCGTAGGGCGATGGCAACACATGCCACTACAGGCGGTGGTCTGCAGCCTATCAGTGAAGATGATCGGGCGAAGGCTCTGAGGCGCCTACAGACAGCATTGGGCCCACGAGGCCTCGACGAATGCGTGTGTGTATCTTGCGATCGTTTGGTGCTTCGCAGTAAAGCTCTGCGCAAGGAGGCGTCTGACTGGTACTACATGTCCAAGATGAGGCGCAGCCTTGGTTGTGCAGACCCGACAATGCCACAGACGCTACAAGATGCCTACCGTGCACCTGGGTGGATCTCAGCTCTGACGGATGTCGTCGTTTCGCCTCGAAGCTTCCATACTTATACTAATCGCGACGGACATCCGACAGCTTGGTTTAATGTGTGCAAGAAATGTAATTCAGATATTGAGTGCCAAATTCGCGATTGCAAATGGCTTTTATATTGGACATCTTCCCGACGTTCTTGGAAAACTCACCATACCGGAGCGAATGATGATTCAGCTCGTAACAATATCGGCCATGACGCGCGTAATGCGAGGGGGCGACACCGTTGCATTCGCTCCCATTGCATCACATTCGATTGTACGCCAGCGCCAGCAGTCTTGCTACTACCCCGTTCACTCTCAGATATCGCATCGTTCCGAGTAGCCATGGTGGGCAGTTTCACTGACGTTCAGGTTGATAAGGTGAAGCAAATGCATTGCATTCGCGTGCGCTATGTTAGAGTGTTGTTCGAGTTTTATCGGAGTAATAACTGTCTTTATTCTGACGTCACTCCAAACAACAGCGTGATTGATGGTACTATCGACGCCGACCTGGTGGAGCAACTGATTTTGGATCACATTGAAGAGGAAGGTGGGGTTATCGAAGCAAGTATGCGCGCTGAACATGAAAACATCCGCGGTCGCACTGATGCGTGGCAGGTGGATGCAGGACAGGACGAATCGTAGTCGAGCGGAGAATTGGACTTTCGGATGCATCTCGTGTTTTACTTTCGCATGAGCATGAAGCTGTGACTAACAACGGTGAGGCTGCAGCTGGCAGTCGAAATTTTTTATCAAGCGCTCAAATCAAATTTTAAGAGATGTTTCTGGGAATCTAATGGCCAAGATGTTTCCTCACTTGTTTCCTTATGGCCACGGCCACCCCGGAGAACCTCGGCGGGTTAGTGTTTCTTTCAAAGAGTGCAATAAACACTACACACTGTTATCTGGACGTCAGTTTGCCGAAGACGAACTTTTGCGCTTGTCGCCTTTGATCGAATTTCAATGCAAAACATGCTTGTTCAAAATTCTTTTGCGATGCCAGCGGTTTCCGGACATGTACCATGGGTATGAATCGATCAGTGCGGATGAATTAGGAAAGGCACTGCTTGCAAATGAGCAGCGACTGCAGGGTAGGCGTCCCCACAGCTCACAGCCTGGATCCGTGGCTCACAAGTTCTTGAAAACAGTAGACATTGCGTCTGGTGCTGTACGGGGCAGCAATGCGGAGCGTTCAAAGTGCCGACAAAAGCTTATGCGTACCAAACACGATTTGGTCAGCCTTCGCTTTTTATTACGCTTACGCCAAATACTGATAACTCCCTTGTAATGGCACACTATGGTGGTGGTGGGTCAGTGGATACCCTTTTCGATATTTTAGATGCTACGTTACCTAGTAAAGCTGAATTGCGCGAAGCAAGTCTTGGAAATGACTGTGCTTCGGCTCGACTGTTCATGCACAATGTGGATGCATTCATTGAACAGTTCTCGGAATTGAACCGTCGTCGAGGAAGCCTACGTCATGCAAAGGATTACTTGGTGATGTTAGAGCTTACTTTGGGATGGTTGAAACTCAGGGTAGAGGGACACTCCACATTCATTTTTTGGTGTGGCTGCTAAAATATTCCGTCTAGCACACACGGATTGGAGCGTGCACTAGAAGGACTGCGGGCCGCGATGTTCCGGTCAGATATAGAGTCTTACGTACGCAGCATTGTGACGAATGATCTACCTCTTCCGGTAAGCACGTACTCGTGTACCAATTGTGGGGCGCCTTACTCCAAGCTGATTGATTTGATAATTCCCAGTCATGCCCGGCAAAACCCACGATGTAGACTGTATAGTGCTCGTGCACACGCTGCTGTTGTTGAGCCGGCTCTCTTACAATCCAGTGTCTGTTCGACAAAATTTAGCTCGCAGCACATTTTGCGTGATGTGTTGCTAAAACATCGGCCACTGCATTGGCCTCCGTGGCAACGTCAGCTTTCAGCTAGTGAGATTGACAAGGTGGCGACGCGAGAGGGCGAATGTCGAGATACTGCTAATCACCCCATTGATGTTGTGTATGAGCGCGAGCAAGTACAAATGCATTTGAGGAGTGCGTCTCGTGATCGAAGCGATACCTCTGGACTTACCACTGCGCATGAAACGGAGCTACTACGAAGAGCAAACCTTCCCCGAGCACCCATGGGCAAAAAGACGATGACTTATTTCTAAATGACGAGTTGACGCGTTTGATTGAGGTACTTCCTCCTATGCTATCAGACGACCGACTGGGTGACACGAATATGGATTACATGGTTTCGTCTTTGGTAGGTCTTCTTAATCAGCATTGGTGGTGTCATACCAGTAGTTGTTTCAAGACATCTAGATCTACTGTGAACGATTCTTTTGTCGATACCTCTTCCCGCGCGACCGGGTGCCGCAGACGACTTTTGACTTATCAGGATTGACGTTGAAACGAAATCTTGCACACGAATTTATTAATGGATATAACTATGAAATCATGGCTGCCTTTAAGTGCAATCATGACATTCAATTTTGCTAGGTGGAAAAGATGCAACTGATCGTATCCACTACTGCACCAAGTACGTTACTAAACAGCAGAAACGTCTGGACTCAGTAGTCGTCACTGCACTGGCAGCTTTCCGGCGACGACAGGATCGAGAAGCCCTAGCGGATTCCCTGACCGATGATAAAGGCTCTGATTTTGTTGCTATATCGCGGAAACGGGTGGCATCTATGGTCTACAGTATGACTAGTCGTCAAGAGATCGCTGGTCCTCTGGCATCGCTCTATCTCTACCGTGGTTCATGCTGCTACGAAAGTGCAAACTGTTCTTATCTGCCGCTCAACGATATTGTTAGGCAGCTGTGCTCAGAGGAGGAATACGCATGCAATTTGGTCAGTGAAAGCTCATAGGGTAGTTCCTCTCGATATGTTGCCGTTTCGTTCTTGGATGACTACATATATCACCCTGATACGCTTAGTGAAATCAACGTTTACGAATTTGCCATGCGGTACACCCGCAAAAAGAATGCGCAGCCAAGTAAGCAAGGCAAACTACAGTTCAAAACACCCCACCCACTGCATCTCTCTCATAGTATTACTATGCGGCATGAGGATGCTGTTCCGATTGTACAGGGATTCCGCGTGGCGTATGTGATTGACAACTCTCCAGAAGCAATACGATATAAGCGTGCTATTTTGACCTTGGTCCTCTTCAAGCCATTTAGAACGCTTGTGGATTTAACTGGTTCGGCGACGTCTTCTAATGACCAATGGTTAAATTCGTATACAGCGTGGGAACCCACTCGCAGTGATTTTGTCAAAATGATAATGAATCATGTTGATAATTACTATTGTGATGCAGAGCGCACGAAAGCGCATGCAGAGGAAATGGCAGGTCAAATGAAAGAACATCCGACTGGATCAGCCGCAGCAAATGTTGGGGATGACAATAAAGAAAGTGATAGTGGCGATGATAGCGATTCCCTGTGCGGTGCTAAAGATTTTGATGATAGCGATGAAGCTATGGAGAGCTGCAGTGGCGATGCTTGTGAAAACCTGATTAATCCGTGGCAAGTTCAGAATTTGCACGACAACAGTGTCCCGGACACACTAACATTAAATCCTTTGCACTGTCCTACTTCGGCGGCGCCTGATTCTCGTATATCCCGTATTCTGGATGTGTTTAAGTCGGAGCGAATGCTCGATAGCAGTGCAATATCTACAGTGGCACGCATTCCGTCACCACAAAATGGCTTGCCACCCGTTGCAAGTATGCGCAAGTGGGTGCAAGATGCTGGGACGGACACGACATTGTTAGAGTCACCTGTTGCAGACATTAGTAAAGCTGATACACAGGTAATCGAACTTGTGGATGACGCACTGCTTGAAAGCTCGATGCAGTGGAATTCAAATGCGCACGCGCTAGGCCTGCAAGCGCCTAGGGATACGCAATTCGCTTCTATTGCCTCAATTTCGCGAATGTATACTCTAAATGAGAAACAACATAGTGCGTTCAAGCTGATAGGAAAGGCTTTGCTAACCCGATGGAAGAAGGCTGAAGATTTCTCATATTCGGCAATTGATGGCGATGACGCCCTCAATCGGGACCAACTCCGTTTGTTTTTGGGAGGGGAAGGCGGGACTGGAAAGAGTCGAGTGATTGGTGCTGTGGAGGCGCTGTGTTCAAGCTGGAGCCGCTCTGACTGCATTACCAAGACTGCATTAACGGGGAAGGCCGCAACAATGAATAATGGAAGGACATTGGCAAGCTTTCTGCTTCAGTTGCGAAACAAGAGCAGGGCTGCAAAATGCATCTACCCAGATATTTTGGTTATCGACGAAATATCAATGATGGCGAAAACACAGCTCGCCCAACTCGACAAGCTTTTGCGTTTGGCTAAGCGTGTGACCAGCGTTCCGTATGGCGGTGTGCATGTTGTGTTGGTCGGCGACTTTCTCCAATTGCCGGGAGAGCCTCTCAACAAAAACCCATCCTGGGCTCGTCGGCAGTCTGCTAATGAGATGGCCGGATTTGAATTGTGGCGTGAGTTTAATGATGGCATCGTTTTAGAGGAGTCAATTCGTTTTAGAGCTGACCCCGAGTGGGGCCGTGGCTGCCGCTATGCTCGGCAAGGCATTTGGTTGCCTGAATTTGTGACGCTGATTAATTCTCGGGTCATCTCCCAGTCAAGGTCCCTGGAAGAGTCCTGTCTGGCTGGGACCTTCCCCACTCTCATTACCCCAGACAATTCCACAGGGCTAGCGATAAACAATTTATTTATCTCAACTGCGGCGAAAGTGATGCCGAAAGGCGAATTTCCCTTGCGCGTTGTAGCGAATTTTAAAGGACAACTACGAAGACTTGGAGCGTCTGAGGTAAAATCGATTATGGCCCTTCCAGATTCTAAGCTCGGTCGAATGGCTCCTTATCTCGATCTTATCGTGGGTATGCCGATACAGATCACTCAAAACGTTAGAGCGGAGAAGTCAGCTGCAAATGGAACGCTCGGAACGCTTGAAGCTGTAATCTTCCAACCTGGTACCACATTTTGCGTTGTGTATGACAGTATAGCGGATGTGACCGTCAAAATTCCGAGCGTACCCCACCTGCGCTTATTGTACGAATACATCGAGGACCTGCAGCATCATCAATGCAAGGAAGTACTGATTCCGATATTTTCCCGCTCTTCTACGATGCACGGTCATTTGGAACGAAAGAAATAAAACTGACGCCTAGTGGATCGGGCATGCCGAGGTCAATCTCTCTTCGCATTGAACATTTTCCTCTAGTTTGTGTGGTCTCTTCTACTGTGTATAAGGTGCAAGGCGAGACACTGGAGATCATGGTTGTGACGGAGTGGCGTTCCGAAAATCGAATCGCGAACAAACCACAGCAACCTTATCTACTTGTGTCTCGTGTTACGTCTAGATATGCATTCCGTTCGCTCTGCTCTTTGACAGAAGACATCATCAAATGGGCTCGGCCGTCAAAGGACGCTCTACTTGAAGAGAGTCGGCTACAACAGTTGAGCCAGCAAACACTACAACGGTTGCGGTAAGAAATGCAATTGAGACTTCCAAAACGTCCAAAAAGTATATAATCGCACTCTTTCATGCTACAACTTCAGGCACAAGTATTCCAGTGCGCTGCCGGAGATATCCTCACAGATTTTAAAACGGCTTCGGCACGCCTTCTTCACCAACGAGCGTTTGATATTATAATAACGTATCCTGCCTGATGCAAGTATGGTGGCGATTTTGTTTGTTCGATTCGTGTAGGATGTCTAATGGTTATCTGTGCTTTCACGTCGTTGGCCATCGGCTTAGTGGCTTGGTTTTCTTTGAGAAAGAGCTTGCGGAGCGCCGATTGATGAGAGTGGAGATCGGCAAGCTTTTTGAATTGACACAGTACCGTATTGTGTACCAAGTGTTGGCCTATCAGTTCTTGGGGAACATGTTCCCGTCGGGAAGCAGTCCACGAACACGACTCCCAACTACGCGATCACAATGATCCAGCGCCAATTCCAGTTCAAACCGCATTGACGAACCGATAGGAGCACCAAAATGGAGAGGAACGTGGAGATGATGGGGGCAATGATGCTGTTCACGGGCGTGATAGTCAGCCACACGCTCTGCAGTGGAGTCAACGCCGTCACGCTCATGTACGTTCCCCACCATTTGGGATGTCGTGCGTAGTCAGTGGATCTGACTGGGTGTGTCGCTTCTGGAACAGCTCCCGTACGACGACGGCTTCATCGTGTCGACCTACTGCATGGTCGAGCTCATGGAAGTGAGCAACGAAGCCGCTTTCTACGGCCTCGTTGTGGCCGTCTCGAACCTCGCGTCTCTGTACGCCACGGTCATCACCAAGAACATCGACTCCGATTTCGGCATCACCACGGCGGACCTCCATAACCAGGTTTGTGCTCATACGCGTGCAAGATCTTTGCTACGTTCTTCTTAGTGCTCCTCTCACGCCAGAAGGCCGATACGCAGGAGACGCGTCGCAACGGAGGCAAGAGCAAGGTCGTGGTCATCTTGCTCGCCTTCATGTACGTGTACACGATTATGACCGGGCAAGACCGGAAGCTATCGTGCGTGGCTGAGACTACAACCGTCAGCCAGAGGCCAGCGCGCGGCGCAATGCAGGCGAAAAGGAAGGTTGTGCCGGAGCAAGAGCAAAAGAGAAAAGACGGCCTGAAGTATACCTCGCTCACGAACGAGACGTTGCAGGACGCTCAAACGTGAAACGGTTGCAAGCAATTGCCCCCAGGCAGGATTGGACTACCGACCTTCCGCTTGCTCTGCCACTGAGCTATAGGGGCTCTTACAACCGAACGCAGCACACAATTTACAACACCTAACCACACGCACTACAAAACCAAATAGTCAAGAACACGCACCAACGAACCCTCAAACGCCCTCACGCCATGCCCACGCACCCCTCATGGGACTTCTACCACCATCTGCTCACTCCTCTACCATGCATCATATTTGCCTCATCTCCAGAACACACAAACAGCGACCTTATAGCTCCAACTCATAGCTCTCACACATGCACAGCAGCGTACGTGTGACGAAGGCTTGCCGTTTCACACTGCACTGCACACATGCAGCGCAATCGCTCTACTGAGGACAAGGTGTCTTTCCTTCGCCTAGATGGTCTGGTCGACACCCACGACCCAGGCCAGCCCCAGTCCGCGATCAAGTACCATCTTGCCGCATGGCAGCGGGTCACTGCATCCAATCAGAGGCATACGCCGAACAGCAGCACACCGCAGCCGACTCATGTTGCAAGCAGTCATACCGGTTGTGTCGGGGGTCACACGCACCTTGTGCTTTGAGGAAGCGAAGCTTCTAACCACAACGAGTACCCGGGTCCGTATTACTCGGATAGCTCGGTGAGCGACGACCCGAACCTCGTCCGAGGTGCCGAGGAGGAGGAAAAAGACGACATCGTCCACACCTCCGAGGCGCCTGCCACGGGTGACATCCACATGGAGGACGTCGAGGAGAAGACTCCTATTCCCTCCAAGGCGCCAACTCCTCCGGAGTACGAGGACCCCGCGCTTCAAGTCGATTACGACGACTCCGATACGGATATGAACGCGGGCTGCGAGTCGCCCAAGCTCTCCGAGGCGCTCCGCGCTTGCCATCCCGCGAGTCCCGCAACTCCCCGTCGTGAGACTTCTGTCCTGCGGACGCAGCTCCTTGGGAGGGGTGCCGAAGAGGGTGAAGTACCCAATTTTCCCGCGACGCGGACGTCGGAGCCCTTGGTGATCACCAACGCGGGTGCCGACGAAGGGATTGACCCCGCCCACCTGCGCCCGGAGAACCGAGACTACCTTCGAGGTCGTATCGACGCTGCTCGCGTTGCTGCCGAGCAGGCGCGTGTGCGTGACGCCGAAGCCTCGGCCTCTTGTACTCGGAATCAGTTGCTGGACAGCGTGTCTGGTCCCGCCAGGAGTACTCCGGGTACTTACAGCGAAGCCGACCGCCGGGCGTGGCCGTGCCTAACTGCCAGCAGTGTCCCATCATCGTTGATGAGGATACTGCGCTCGCGCGAGCGACCTACGAGGAGTCCATCCAGGCGTGGCTCCAGCACGTTGGCTACCCCGTAGCAGAGTTCATGAACTCCCCATACCGCTTGGATTGGTTGGCGCAGCGGCGCCTTCGATTTCACATGGCGAAGGCGATCGCCGATGGCAATTGGTTTTACAACTGATGAGACCCACGTCACCTGCCCACTCCTCAGATCATCCTCGATGAGGTAGTGAAGAAGGTGCAGCAGTCGCACGTGTGCATTCAGTGGAACCTAAGAGAGTTCTCGGGCCGTTTAGCACCGAAGACCTACGTGGGAGCGCCCATAGGCGTCCACGAGGTCGGCGCAGTCCTCCACGAGGCGGGATTCCGGCTCCCATGTATTCTCGGACGCGGGGTAGCCGCGCCGCTTTACCAGAAACTGGTACGCGCCCGCGCGCATACGGTGGTTCACCAGTTTCTCTACATGGAAGCGTGGCTCCACATCATTACCCCGTAGGGATGGAGGAGCTCGGAGTGGCCGCTGCCGCACCCGTGCCTGCACCGTCTGCTCCAGACTCGACGGAGATTGCGGGACTCCGTGAGTCGCTGAGGAACTGCCGCGGCTTCTTGAGTATAAGCGGACTGATATTGCCGCGTTGCAGAATGCCCAACGGGCCCTTCAGGCTGGACGGGATGAGGACGCGCGTCAAGCGCTGGGCTCGCAGGGTCCCGCTCAGCGTATTGAACGCGTGCGACGTGACTTGGGCACGCTCTAGGAGCAAGTGCGCGAGGTGGCGACGATCGCGGAGCTCACGGCCTGGATGCGGAGTC
The DNA here is from genome assembly GCA_012656105.1 of Phytophthora syringae. Taxonomy (NCBI): domain Eukaryota; phylum Oomycota; class Peronosporomycetes; order Peronosporales; family Peronosporaceae; genus Phytophthora; species Phytophthora syringae. The sequence goes on along the minus strand of JAAKBD010000552.1, from coordinate 167,551 downwards.
TGTATGACCGCATGGACGCTCTGGAGTGTCGGTTTCCTCCGGACGTTCCGAGGCCGGTTGCTGCCCAGCAGCCAATGCCGTTGACGGAAGAGGCTCTCGCGCGAGCGATGCAGTATGCTCTGAGTCGCCAGGGTCAGAACCCTCCGAATCCTCAGGATCGGCGTCATGGTACACGATAAGTATGCCAACGTCAAACGTTAAATGCGTTGCCATTGCCGATGGCAAATCCTACGTGTAGGCATTGCCGTGAACCCCAATGATCGTGAACGGACCCACGAAACGTGGTCGAAGCTTGGTACTCCCCACCGCAGACACTGCATTGGTAGGGTGGATTTTAGCATTTAGTAAGACCAAGCCTCCAATTTGGAACGCTTGCGTGTTGTTGCGCCCATAGCGATCACTGTTTTCTTTCTGCAAGTCTTGGGCAGCTGCCATGGCGTCTCGGACGCGCGTGCGAATGGCTTCGCCAGTCTCAATAAACGTGAGAAGATTCCGTTTGATGGAAGCCCGCACTCCGTGCAAACCTCTGTCGTCGTCTACGACAATCCCTCCCTCACCCAAACTGGAAGCCGGAGGCAACGCCAGTGGGATCCGCGGTGCCGCAGGCCGTTCACGTAGGAGGGCGTAAAGCCCGTGGGCGCGTGCACTGCATTGTTGATCGCGAACTCCACTTGCGCGAGTTGCGCACTCCACTTGGTGGGATAGGCCACGCAAACACTGCGCAGAATGTCCTCGAGGACGCGATTGACGCGCTAGGTTTGACCATCGGTCTGCGGGTGGTCTGCCGTGGACATGTCCAACTGAGTGCCTAAGAGGCGAAAGAGGTGGGTCCAGAAGTGTAACACGAACCGTGGGTCCCGATCGCTAACAAACGATTCGGGGAGGCCATGATGACGAGAGACATTGTCTATAAAGAGCTGAGCCGCCTTCTTGACCGGCACTAGCCGCACCATCTTACTCAGTCGGCAGACAAAGACCAAACCGTCAGTGTGGCCTCGCCCGTCGGCTGGCAACTCAAAGATGAAGTCCATGCTCACCGAGCGCCAGCTGTCAGCCGGAACCGGCAAGCTCATCAACGGCGCTGCCGATGCCGGAGAGGGTTTCACCCGTTGGCAGGTCTCGCACGTCTTGACGTAAGAGCGGACCCACTTGTACATGTGGGGCCACCAGAAGTCTCTCGCCACCGACGTGTACGTCTTCTCGCGGACCAAGTGACCGCTATGCGCCGTATCGTGCGCCTCATAGAGGATCCTGTAGCGCAGGTCCTCATCGTTGGGGCCAACTAGGGGTGTCACCCTTATCTACTTGATAGTAGAGTAGTCCCTCAAACACGGAGTAGCGATGCAACCTTGCACGCTGACGAGCCGTCAGTTGGGTCTTACCCGTCTTCTCGCGCAGTGCTGTCACTAGATCTCGCAGATCATCGTCGTCGACGTAGGCCTCTCGAAGCAGCTCATGGAGCGGGAATTCGAGATACACGACGTGTGCCAACTCGTAGTCGGGTCTCCTCGACAGTGCGTCCGCCAGGACGTTCTGTTTACACGGCTTGTACGCCACGGTAAAGTTGTATTCTGCAAAGAATGACAACCAACGTGCCATGCGCTGAGATAGATGCGGGGACGAGGTCGCCGTCCTCAAGGAGGCATGATCTGGACTTCTACCATCATCCGCTCCCTCTACCATGCATCATATTTGCCTCATCTCCAGAACACACAAACAGCAACCTTATAGCTCCAACTCATAGCTCTCACACATGCACAGCAGCGTACGTGTGACGAAGGCTTGCCGTTCACACTGCACTGCACACGTGCAGCGCAATCGCTCTACTGAGGACAAGGTGTCTTTCCTTCGCCTAGGTGGTCTGGTCGACACCCACGACCCAGGCCAGCCCCAGTCCGCGATCAAGTACCATCTTGCCGCATGGCAGCGGGTCACTGCATCCAATCAGAGGCATACGCCGAACAGCAGCACACCGCGGCCGACTCATGTTGCAAGCAGTCATACCGGTTATCGCTTGAATTTCTCGCAACGTGAAGTATGGAAACCGACGAGGCCAACATCATGTTTGTGTTCTCTCCTGGCTTTGGAAATGCTGAGCGAACGTCAAACGTATGACAATAATGTATTGCCATACTTTTCACAAGCATATTAATTTGCTTTTACAAGCCCATCTCCAGATTTTGAATTTGCTCCGTATCGAGCTTTTACGGTGAACTCTGCCGCAGTCGTGTGCAGGAAAAATGTCAAATAGTGACGTTCAAACGTAGCCATCAGCACTCGAGTCACTGGGTCGTGCAGAAAAGCACTAATACGGTGCGTGTCGAACATTTCTCCGTCCCAAGTCCCGTTGCTCCACGCCAAACCGTCGTGCCGAGCATTGGAGCGGATGTTGTCGACAAACTCATTCGGGACAGCACCGTAAAGCTGCACCTTGCCTTGGTTGGTCAGGTCCCGACGGGCGTTCATTGCGTTCATGGACACAGATATGAACGACTTATGGAGCGCGGAGAATGTTTGAAAGTGAGCACATATGCAGCGATAAAACGCAATTCCACAAAATATCTTTGTTCTCGTAAACTATCATGCTCTTGGCAGTGCTAGATAGACACAGTAACTCAACACAATCATATTGTGGTGACTACGGGGCGAAGATGCTTTTCCTTTAGCTAAGTACTTCAACTTGCGTGCTACTGATGCTGCAATAGTGATCCTGCAAATTTCTCCGTGCGGTTCAAAAGTACAAATTCTGCTAGCTACTGTTTTCTGATGGCGTTTTAAGCTTCCAAAATTACTGAGCTCGATAGCTGAACTTGCTAATTATCGTTCCGATTGATGAGGATGCCTATTTGGACTCCGACACCCATATTCACCCATGAATATAATAGCCGAGCAAAATACAAACAGGACATGTAGCGATCAGCAAAACTACCCATCGTTGCGTTGGTACGTATTGGGTCAAAATTTAAGCTTTGGGGGCATATCGGATCGCAAAACCAGGGAAGCTCATCTTCATTTGGATCCACCACGGCCAAAAATCAGAATGAAGGACGATTCGAAAACGCAACCATTTTGCAAGTTGTATGTAGAGTTACAGTTTTCACCTTCATGCAGGTACCTACTGGGCTAACGTTTAAGCTTTGGGGGCATAAATCAAGAAACCGCATTATCGGTAGGATCTCCCACGGCCAAGGAATCAGAATGAAGGACACTTCGAAAACCTCAACCATTTTGCAAGTTGTATGTAGAGTGGGTGCCGGTTACAGTTTTCACCTTCACGCAGGTACCTATTGGGCTAAAGTTTAAGCTTTGAGTACAAATAGAATCATTACGCATGAAACAGCATCTTCATTCGCATCACCCACACAACCAAGAAATAAGAATGAAGGGCAATTCAAATAGCAACTTTTGCTGCTTGCTCGAATACGATCAGCAGCGATGTTGCTATCGGATTGTTTTACGGTATATCAATTGTATATGGTTGACACTAGCTCTTATTTCGCTTGTTGCAGCGAGAGTACGTATTTGCGTTTGGAGCTTCGAAGTCAAATTTTAATGCAAACTGATTCTTGACAGACAACTGTGCACAAGATATGGCCCGCATCATATCTGACTTCGAGTTGCTGACGCAACTGGATGGTGCCGTAAGCTTGGTATGATGTGTATGATAACTTCAACGAACGCCACTACCTCAATATTGCTCGACGATATTGCAGCAACCGTCGGACAACAATATCGCATCTGCAATATAAGCGAAGCATTCATTGCGCAGCTTTCCACATCACCGAATTTGCAGGATGGTGGGCAAAACTCGCATGGGGGTACGGGTAGCCTGCCGTTGAGCGTAGGTGCCAATCAAGGCCAGATTCAATCTCTCGAAGCCACCACCGCTGACGCCACCCCCGCCAAACCCCATACGAGCGCATGCGAGAGCTTCTTACGTCTCATACTGACGCAGCTGATGGCTGTACGGTCTCCACTGTCGACGGTAGTGCCATTGTGGGACAACGGATTTTGCGCGTATCTTTGTTGAACTCATTTTGAACTAATATGTATATCTCTAGAACTAAGAGCTCGTCTGAAGGCCACTCCGAAGCCAGAGCCCATCATTCTGCGCTTGAAGCTGCTGTGGACGTCCAGCCACCAGCACAAGCAGTGGAAGTTTGTCCGGCTTCACTTTATCGCCGCTACTGCTGCTGAGCCGCTTGATGAATTGCTAATGGTTCGTTGCTAACAATAACTGTCATCCTCACGTCGACCACACTACTAACACTGTTTTGAGGCTAGATCTTTCGCGACCAGTACGATGCCAACATGCGTGATGTTGACGCTCTGCTTTTCACGGCTACTGCATGGGATGTCGAGCCTGACGATGTCAAGTTACCTCTGACCGGCACAATTGTTCTAATCACGGGATATTCCAACCTTGGTCTCTTTCGCGAGGAGCAATGCCAAGCTACTATCAGGCTGGCGAACCTAACGTGGTCGTGATTGCTTTTCTTTTCGCAGACTTTGTACATCTGCAAGTTGCATTTGGCATAGGAAAAATCGGGTTTTAAATTTTCACTGAACACATCTTATTGGTCATTTGTGTCTATTTCCCATACAAATATCAAACCAAAAGCCAATCGACCCATCGGAGCCCAGATTCGTACTTACACGGGTTAATAGTGAGGTCAAATGATTTTTTGTTTCGGCGAATCAATTTTGACTCTGTCGATCCGTGTAGAACCCACAATATTTCCATCAGCATCACGTGGCTCATTCTTCAAGTTGCGCGAGAGGTAAGCAATCCAAAACTGTTAATCTAACGAATTCTTTTCTAACGCGAAGTGGTGGGAATGTAGATGCCGAAAACACAGGGTTCGCGTAATTACAGCTTCAGCGAGCAGCTCCGCCTCGTAGAGGAAGTTGAGAGGGTTCTTCCGACCGAACCGGTCGAATGGGACCAAGTTGGGGCACGGTTCAACGCGCAAGGGGCGCCTAACAGGCAAAAGCGTTCGGTGACAAGTTTGACACGCAAGTTTTCTAGTATTTGTCGAGTGTGCAAGCAGAAAGGGGAATCAAAACAAACAAGTCTCCAGAGGGTGGCGCGCGAGGTGAAGTGCCGCATCAGTGAACGTTTGTATCGGCGTCGCTATCAGGGCGATGTATTGGGCGAGACACAAAGTGGTGGTGTTACTCCCGCTACGGAGACGTCTGTAAGGCCCAGACCAGCGTCTGGAACCGGGAACATCCGATCGGATAGTAACCTTCCTCTCGAGCGTTACTCAATTGCAGCTTGCATATCGGAGGCCGCATCAACAGGCAAACAAGATGAAACCCGCGCAATTCAGGACTGCACCGAAATGGAGCGCCATGGCAGACCAAGCTGTCCGTGCGTACAGGAAGTCCGTGTATTGTTGCAGCAACTTGATCAATTGCAGGCGACGATGATTCACAGACTTGGAAGATATGCATCAGCCGGAGGGACAGTGTTCAAGAGAGCTGAATCAGGCTGTGGAAGGGAGAGAGCGGCGCACGTTACACTTGTATACGTAGCATGCTACCCTACAAAGCATGTGCAGGAGATGCTTTGTTGGATAATACCTAATAGACAGCGACTTGTTGCATTCGTCTCGTAATGGTCTTCTTTCTAGCATTATTACCCGCACACGCGGATTTGGGACCGATCCCCAAGACGACTCACCCTACCAGGCACATCCAAATTATATGTGAGCGTAAGGCATCGTCATCATAGAGTTATATCCTGCGTTTAAACTCAAATGTTGGGCCAATTTATCACGACTGACCTCGCAACTCTCGAGAGGATATTAACAAGTTGAGCTCTATCATAATTTCAAGACGAGCTCCACCTCATTATACATACTGGTAAACGTATCAAACGAATAAAATATGAGTTGGCATGGTTAAACCTATCGCGGTCATGAAAAAATTGAAGGCCCTTGGCATCGATTCTACTCCAGTTCGCTCTTACCCGCTCCGCTGTCACGACTTGCTCCAGACGAGATTCCACTGCTTTCATCAGACGCCCCCTCACCACTTGCAATAGACGCAGAGTCGGTGCTGTCATGGGGCGAACCGTCGACGCCGGCGAGATTTGCCACCAGCGCATCACGAACCATGTTCAGGTCGAGTTCTTCTTCACTGCCTTCGTTCTCCTCGTCACCAACGTCCGGTACGATAACGTCACCAACACCAGACAAATTCAACCGTTGGGCAGGTGGAGGAGCCATGTCTACGTCACTGCTGGACTCCGAGTCTCGTAGACTCCCTGGTTGTTGGCGTGGCGGATACTGCTGCTGCTGGAGCGGCTGAGGCTGCGGCTGTGGCTGGTGCTGGAGCGACTGCAGCTGCGACTATTGCTGCGGTACCGGCGGCGGCTGGTGGGCCTGCTGATAGGTCTCTCGTATTCTCTGCATGCGCCGACCGTGGTTTCCCGACGAGCAATACGGTCTGCTTGAAATAATTCGTCGTATCTGGCAACAATTGCGCCATCAGCGAGATCCGTCGCATCCATAGCGTCGTTGTACAGTGTTTCGTGGTCAGCCAGCTCCGTCACGAGTCGTTCCACTATGGGACTGTTAGCGTCATGATGTTCACGAGCATCGTACAAACTGATCTGCGCCTGCACAAGCGTATCTGCTGCTGCTGCCTCAGCTTCAAATGCACGTAGCCGATTCCTGATGCGGTCGGTCATAGTAGCCGTCAACGTTAGCTCTGCACAGCAACCAGCTGAATCCTCTTACCATTTTCTTATTTCTCGTTCTTGTTCTCCTATCAACTTCTTTGGAAATCTCCACTTGATGTTAAATACGAAAATGGGACTTTATCGGAAATCATCCACCAACTGTAGCCACTTGTTTAGGATATCTGCTGACAGTGGCCGACACACAATTTGATTGGTACAAATAGTTAAATTCTAGGATTGGTCAAAATCATGACAATTTCGAACACGGTGCGCCATTGCAATTCTTGAGTCCGTCATAAAGTGCGCCGCCCCGGCGCCGCAGCTTACCATGACGCCTGCCACAAGTCCACGACCCCATCCAAGTGATGCAGCACGAAGCGCCGACAAGCGCCGCCCATAACAACCCACGCCACGCAGTCGTCGTGGTCTCCCCTACCAAGTTGGTGGTTGGCGCCGCGAGCCAGGGCGTTGCCAGTCATGGCAGGACAAGACCCGCAGACGCCCATGCAGCGCTTAGTGCGAGTAGAGTACCGACGGCGCGGACACCACGGACGAGACGGACACAAAGGGCGAGACGGAGAGCGTGGACGCCAAGGGAGAGACCGACAGCGTGAAAAGCCAGGAAGTGAAGGCAGCAAGGGAGGGGGAGAACAAGCCGCGTCAAGATCACCGACGAACCAATCCCGACCAAGAAGCACCCCGCGAGTGACCTGTAGCGGCAGGTGGCCGAGGCCGCGGTGGAGGACGTGGAATCCATGCCGAAGGCTGGCAAGCTATGTGCACTCCAGTGCTGCTGCTGCGTGTGGTGGCGGGTGCTCTCTGCCACCCTAGCGGCCCCTCGGACGTGCTGGATGGGGCGGGGTCAAGGTGGCGACAAGAGGCGTAGGCGTCGCTGCAGTTGCTGTTGCTACTGTCGCCGTCACTGAGTAGCACTACTAATAAACTACGATTGAAACGACATGTATTGATATTCATTATGCCTACTACTGCGTCTTGTAAGTGCCCTAATGCTCCTTCACTAACTCCTACGCATTTGGTACACTAGCCTTGATTGCATATTGCTTGTTCATGTTGTACGGAAGAAAATTAGCTCATGCGAGGCATCGCCCTGGAAACTTGGCTGATTCCATGACACTTGCAATGGCGCCATTACGAAGATTCGCAGCTACCACTACAAACTTTAGGTGAAGTGTCGGCAAAGTGCAAAATTGCGGATGATATCTTAGTTACTTACCTTCACTATAGGTCGATTGCATATTTCGGCAGTCCTGCCGACATAACGCGTCGGCGGCCATGTCGGCAGCTTAAATACCTAACCCTAACGACGATAATTGGTCTAAAAGAATCTACAGGCTCCTTATTCGCTGAAAGTCGCTACTCTGCATTTGATTGGATCACGAGACCATACAGTAGCTAAGTCAAAATTATAGATGTCGGTACTTTGACGATCATAGCTGCAGTAGCTAGCATAACACACTCATATTCTGACGCGGTTTAGGGCGGTAGCAGTTAATGCAAAACTAAAACAAAATCTAGAAATATGCTTCACTTGAAGAAGTGGAAGCCTGGGCTACCAATTGACAACTTGATACAATCAGAGCTGGGCTTACAATTGGCAACTTCGTACAATAGGTATAGAGGAATGAACTTTTTTATTTTAGCTGTCCTGGAAAGGTGCAGGCAGCTGCAGCCAAGAATACGTACTCAAAAATCTAGACGCTTGAAGAAGTGCAAGTCTGGGCTAACAATTGACAACCTGATACAAACAGGACTGGGCTTAAAATGAACTCGCCTTCATCGATCGACTGGCCTGCAAAGAGACCCATTCCTTTCTCGCCGCATTCCGCCAAATACAGCGAAACACCACCACCGTCTTGAAATCTTTGATTGCTGCAGCCCAATCCGCAATGTCCCTGCTGTGACGTAGCGCTTGGAGCTTTCGCCCTGCAACACTGTAGTCCCTGAAAACTGGGTGCTTGTGCGCACTTGGACCAGGAGAATCTCCTGTGCAATAGACGGCCCGTCCGGACGAGGGATTTATCCGGAGCCGTGAGTGTCCTCGGGGATTCCTTCTATTGAGTGAGAAGGCCCGGGGAACTCGGTCAGTAACCTCACCTTGTGTACCCCCTTCGAATCGGTTGTTTAGACCAGAGAAAAGGCTAACTACTGGAAACCCAGAGAGTTGGAACCTTATACAGTAGGCTAGTAGGTAGTAAGACAAACAATCACCCAAGGGAATACTACCAATTCCCGGGTGGTAACAATACACAACTTAGATATGCACTAGTTCTTTCGGAGAGAGACTCCACCGGCGAAGGATAGACCCCAAAGATATATGAAGTGTCACTCATGTGCTGGCTAGACCACACGCCAGGAGAACAGATATGGAATGCCTAGTAATCCCGGGGAAAAGATAAGCCAAATAGGTGCTACATACGAGCTGAGTTGGGTTGGGGATTTAGTCTTCTAACACGGATCTCCCGGGACCGTGATCTCTTCCTTAGTCGCTGGACTTGGTCTGCGTGCTTGAGGGGAAAAGTAAGACTGAATTAGGGCATTCCCGGGACTCCGGCCTCGGGGAGATGCTTACACATATGGCTATCTCGCGGATCTGCCGACTACTTGGTCCCACTATGCACTGACTTGGGTACACTATGGGGTCCCGTCTGCGGTCGCCATTCGTGGCATAGGCGTCTCTCCGGGGTTGTCTCCGGGGAATCGGCTCATCTCGTGCTCTAGGAACTCTGATCCTCGGGGACTGCACTTCGGGAAATCTGTCAAAACCCGGAGCACTATGTCACACTGCACACACTCTACTTGCATCTGTTCGGTGTAGTGTTAGCACAGGCCTCTTACGTAGGTACGAAACAAAACTTACAGCTCGATTCTCGCATCCGATCCCGCAAAGCGGGTGTCCGCCACCACGGCTGCACGAGCAGATTGCCAATTCACCCTGCAAGCAATTCATTAAACAAAGACAAGGGAACGCCGTCGCATTACAACATGCATCGTACCTCGGATAATTCACGATGTGGTCGATACGCATACACATTCCTCGAGCTCAGTTCATATTCTGCGTACGCTTGTACAATTGACCTCATGTCGATTAACTCCTAACAGTAAAAGAGGTAAGATAGGGATTCATAGTTGCAAGGACAAGCTAATAAACTCGTACGAAATTTCCCGCGAGCCTGGATCGCTCGAACCGTTCAGCGTTGTCGCCTCTCACAAACTCGTCCAAGAAAAGCTAGCCAACGGGATGCAAAAGCACAAATGAGCCATCAATCAATCAACACACTCAGCACAGTAGATCACAATCCAATGCGCTCATTTTCACTACTATCCAATTTAGTTGCTTCGTACTAGTCAAACAACGCAATATTAACACCACGCGTTGATCATCGAAATACGATATCCCTTTCCTACCAGGTAGCTTTAACAACTCAGCCTCTGTATACTCCATAACCCATCCTACAGCATTACCCTAGTTAGTCACCGGAAAGTCTCATCTCCACTTTTGAGCTCGACTGATCACCCTATTTACACTCAATTTTTCTGCTTGGTCGACGCCGGAGTGATGTCGTCCCTCACTCTGCAATCTGCGCCTCCCCACGCACCTCAGTCTTCGATGGCCATCGCCTCCCGCAATCAAGCCATACCGTCGGCCTCCTTGCTCGCCTCCGTGGCCTTCGGCGGCCCAGTGACCACGCATTGAGGCGCTGGGCCAGGTCACGCGCGACCTGGACGCACTGCCGGACGAGTCACAACGCTGAACGCTGGCCGAGGCCTGTGGCGCCGGCCTCGAGCACCTTGTGGAGCGCATCGCCACGCGCAACACCCAAAAGATGCGGCAAATGGACAAGCTGCAGCGTCAGGCGCTGGCCACGTCGGCCATGGCTGCGGCCGCTGGTGGTGGCCACGTCGCCGTTTTGCGCCGGCTGGCCGAGCTCTCTCCACACGTCCGAGTGACCAAAACCGTGGAGACCGCCGCGAGACACGGACACTTGCAGGTGCTGCAAGCGTAGGCATACAGTCAAGACGACGGCGATTGCCATGTCCAGCTCGGCAGCGCATAGTGGCAGGAAGGAGCTAGGGATACTTCTGCATGGCTGTAAGCAATGAGACTGCTAGTTAGACTGGTAGATTAAGGCGTAAGAAGTAATGCGTGCGAAAATAGACGTTGTGCTCGTGCTCGCGAAAGCTTTTTTCTACTTACGGGGGTGGAGGCTTCAGGTGTAGCGGCTACTGCAAGCAGATATGCACGTTTCCTCCACTCGACTTCACGATAACTCTGTCCGAACGTCCTGTAGGTCGCTCTCTAGAATACTTGCTCTTACCTCCCCACAACAACTTAGGCGTAATAACCTCGCTCGTCAATCTAGTCGACGCAAACAACCCCAACTGTACCACATCCAGCGCTGCGATCCGTGCCAAGTAACATGCTCGGTTCCGCGCGCTTTTAGAAATGAAAGACTCTGGTTCGGAGCGCGTATCTCACATGTCTCATCTGTTGAATATATTTTAGGGTAATCTAAAACCTCTACGCCAGTATGGCGTCTGTCTGTCGATCGGTCGGTCTGTCGGTCTGTCGGTCCGTCGGCTCACGCATATCCGGACTTTTCATTGGCCATAATTTGCCGCCGAGCAAAGCGAGGGGGCCTCATTGGACAAATTGCTGTCTTTAGCTGCCGAGCGGAGCGAGGCGGCCCCCATTGGCTGAAATTGAACGGATATGATTGGACGATAATAAAATTGGAATTTCTCATTTCCTTTCATTTTGGAATTGGCGGCGACGCGCGGACGCGACAGCAGGGCGCGGCGATTCTCGGGACGGGAGTGCGCACGCGCCGCAGACAAGGTAGCGATTAGATGAGTTTTATATGTTGCATGGTAATACATAAACTTTTAAACTATGTCGGTTTCGGGAGTGCTGCCTGTTGCGGATAACTGGTACCTTCAGGGCAACCGAGGGGTCACTGTGTGGGATTAGGATGAGGGCTGGTGCCTGCTTCGGCGGGGCCATGGGGGTTGTTGTAGCGGGAGCCGTGCCACGACCATGTAGTCGAGACACCCCCATGGCGTATGGACACCAGGCAGTCCCTTTCGAATCTACAATATTGCCCATTTGCCGGCGTCACCTTATTATGGCTATTTGGTGGCAATATCATTTGGGTACTGTAGTTCCCATGCATGGCTCCGTTATTTGAAAGGTTGCAGCTGGCCCCGCCGCCGTCCCAAGAGATCAAGACCAGCCCTGCCACAACCCCGCTCGCGAGAGCCGCGACACTGAGGTGCCCATTTATGCCCGCCGGCTAAATGGGAAATCTCATACCAATCCGGGGTACTGGGGTGGATACATGTGGCGAGAAAAGCCGGTTTTACCGGGTCGCCCACCCCAGCCTCGGGCCAGTTGTCGTGTATGGGACCGGCCCTTAGGATGGAGACATTTTAAGGTGCTTCCGTGTCCGTGGCAGGGCGCATGCAACCGCATGTTAATTCCAAATAGACGGCAGAACTCGCTGTGTTGAGGACGAGCGTTTACTGAGTTATCCTATCAGTATTCTCCTTCCTATAGCTACAATGGCTCTATGTACTATTCAGTATTTACGCGGACTTTGGTCTGTGCGACCCTTTAACATCTATGATGCCAAAGGACGACTCCGTTCCCCAAAGAAAGAAAGAAACACAAAGCCCAAAATTCTGACCCATTACCCCTTACAACCAAAAAGGTTAAAGCCCTGGCCGCGGGGCCCAGTGGCAAAGAAGCCGACAGTTCACCACGGTTGCCAAAGGAAAAGCGACCAGAAAACAAAGGTGGGGACTGCTCGCGCTTCAGCACAAAACTGAAGCTTCGTCTCCAAAGGTATTGAGACGTTGCGCCAAATCATGAGTGCTTAAGGGGTAGCAGTGGAGGTGAGGTATCAAAAGATGAACGGGGTTTTACTTGGCTATATGAGATGTTTTACTGTCGCATCGGGTTAAGGTTCGCGTGTAATTCTGAATAATGCTGGGGCTGTCGATGTTAGGGAGGGAGGTTTATCGAAAGGGGTAGCCAGTGCGTTGTGCCTCAAACGAGCTTTGACGAGATCCTTCCGTGGGTTCTGTTGTCGTCCCGCCTTCGGGCATTTAGGTAGACTAGGTCCAGTATATGTTACATATGTATTTGTCAGGGTAGTTCGTATTGATTGAGCGTTGGATCGTATCTAACGCTCTGTCCAATGTTATTTTCTGCGTTGGGCAGGATACGAGTTACAAGACATGCGGGAGAGTATCGTGGGAACGAAACGCGCGCGGTACGAAATGCCTAGCTCCGCATTAGCTAATTTCCTTTCTGACTGTTGGTTATGCAGAGACGCACGTCGCGAGCAACTTCAGCACCGATTTGACAATTCGACGGCCTTAAATGCAACACCAAGTGCGTACGAGTCACCCGGGTCCAAACGGAGGCGCGTCAATAGGCGGCGCGCAGCAAGCAAACGGTTCAGGGACGCGATGAGTGAGATGGAGCAGCTTAGTCTTCAGGAGGGAAGTGTGGTTCAATCCACACTTTTGCCCCCAGTACAACGACCGCCGCTCCCGATTGTACAATCGCCGAGGTTGTGGCGCCCAGTGTCGTTTCCAGTGTTGGAGCCACTGTTGGGGATCAGCCAAATGTGGCTGCACCCGGTCCCCCGTGTACGTACTGCTCGGGCGACAGCTATAAGGGCGAAGGATGCGGATCGGGCTCGAGCTAGACGCGCCCGCAAGACGGCGTCTCAACGCGAACGTGAGAAGATACAAAATACTGAGCGTCGGCGAGTACTGCGGGTTCAACAACGGCAGGCCGCCCTCCAGGTCCAAACCAATCGAGATCGACTAAATGCAGACGGACCAGGTGGCCTCGGTCGGACTGCGGAGATATCAGAAAATCAAGATGGTATTTCTGCATCTGTGAACACCCCAGTACCATCCGTCTTAGGTGGTACTGCTGTAGGTTCAAATAATGATGATCACCCCCAGAAGCGTGGAATTGGATCTATCGGTGGAAGCGTTGAATACCTCACTTGAGCGCGACCGGCAATACCACGCAGGGGTACGCGCGGATCAAACGGATGAGGTTAGCCAGGCAACCCGACAGCGGGATCAGGAGCGGCATGCGGAACTACGTGCGGATCGAACGCAGGAAGAATGGGACGCCTACCGTCAGCAAGACCAGGTATACCATGAGTCTGTACGTGCGGGTCAAACAGACGAAGAGCGGGAGCCTACCGTCATCAAGACCAGGCATACCACGAGTTTGTACGTGCGAGTCAAACATATGAACAGCGGGATGTCTATCGGCTGCAAGATCAGGCGTACCGTGAGACAGTACGTGCGAGTCAAACGGAGGAAGAATGGGATGACTACCGGCAGCAAGATCAGTCATACCGCGAGGCTGCACGTGCGAGTCAAACGGATGAAGACCGGGATGCCTACCGTCAACAAGACCGGGCGTATCGCGAGGCTGTACGCGCGCGTCAAACCGACGACGTTCTACAGGCTGAACGACAGCGTGACCGGGAGTACCATGAGGCACTACGCGCAGAACAAACAGAGGAACTCAGAGAGGCCATCCGGGAGCGTGATCGAATGCGCCGGCAACAGAGACGGGCGGCACAACTCGATGACGAGAAGGAAGCTGCCAACGAGAAGACGCGTATTCGGCGAAAGAGCACACGTCGGGGTCATGCTCTGGCCAACCACGAGAACTTTGACAAAGCCCGGGTTTCCGGAAATAACGTTGTAAACGGACGCCATCGGTTGCCCGACCAGTTTGAGTGCGGGTGGTGCGGTGCTTGGAAGTGGCCCGGTGAATCTCCGGTGTCTTGCTGCCTTGCGGGGCGGGTGAAACTTCCGCCGTTGCGCGCGGTCCCCCGTGTGCTTCACAAATTCTTCGGAGAGAAGGTGTTTCGAGACAGAGTGCGCGCTTACAATCAAGTGTTCGCTTTTACATCCATCGGGACGACTCGGAGCGACGGGCGCGGGTGCGCCCGTCTCAATGAGGACAGAGATGTTCAAGGTCAGCGCGGTGTTTACACATATCGCATCCAAGGCGCCATGGGGCATTTCATGGGGTCGCTACTTCCTCATTACGAGCAGGGTAGTGACGGAGAGCTCGCACCGGCCAAGTTTGCGCAGATCTACATCGTCGACCCTGACATGGCAGCCAGAGCTGAGCGTCGACAGGGAATTTTGAACACCTCGACCGAAGGAAGTTGGAAGCGATTGAGAAGATCATGGATGAGATTAATCCTTTCGCAGCGCAATATCTCTCATTCGGAGATAAAATGCGGAAGGAGGCCGAGGAAGGCGTAGAGTCTCCAACCGTCGTGTTCAAGTTACACGCTGACCATCGCCACCCAGGTACGCACAACTTACCGACGGTGTCTGAAGTGGCGTTACGATGGTTGATGATGGGAACCTTTCCAAACACCGTAATCTCCTCCTATACAAGAAGGACGGTGGTCTTTTTCGCTTATACGAAACTGGACCCATGTACGACCCGCTCCAGTACCCGCTGTTGTTCCCGCACGGTGAACTTGGGTGGACATACACAGACACTTACGCTAACGGCAGACTATACAATAAAAACCGAAGATGTCGCTCCGGCAAGCTGTAGCCTACCGTTTGTTCCCAAAACCGGGCGATGGGTCTGTCCTGCATCTGGGCGGTAGACTCTTGCAGCAGTGGTGTGTGGATCAACGGGCTAAGGTGGAACAAGAGAGCCTGCGGTGGGTTTCGGACAACCAGAAAACAATTCGAGCGGATCTGTATAGTGGTGTGAGGGACGCCTACCTCCAAGAGCAGACTGTGGTATTACGAGAGGGGAGGGGCTCTTATCCGAGTATGACTCAGCAACGCGCACGTTGAGGCCACCTGGGCATTCAGGGACGACTGGTAGTCGTCCCCCCAATGTTCTTAACCGGGTTGGCAAGAAAATTGTGCTGCCTGGAAGTTACACGGGAGCCCCCGCGGCATGTACAAGGCCTACCAAGACTCTATGGCGATTGTGCGTGAATTTGGAAAGCCGGATTTTTTTGACGATGACTTGCAGCCCCGTGTGGGATGAAATAACGGAGTCTATGGAACCTCTGTTAACCGCGCAAGACCGCCCAGACATCGTTGCTCGAGTTTGGCAGCAGAAATTAAGCGCCCTGTTGAACGACTTAGACGAAGGCGTACTGGGTCGTCTTCTCGCTCGGATATACGTTGTTGAATTTCAGAAACGGGGTCTTCCGCACGCGCATATTCTGATCGTCCTGGCGGAGGAGGACAAACCAAGGACGCGGCAAATTATCGACCAAATGGTGTCTGCAGAGATTCCCGATCCAGCCACCAACATTGACCTTTACAATACTGTCATGTCGTGCATGTTGCATCATCCATGTGGGGCTTTGAACCCGAATGCTGATTGCATGAAGGACGGGAAGTGCAGTAAAGGGTTCCCGAAGCCTTTGGTAGAGGTTACCAGGGCTAACGTCAACGGATATCCGCTTAACAGGCGTCGTCTACGCGAAGAAGGTGTGCTGACGTTCAAAGGCAAAACGTATGACAACGCTACGGCTAATCAATGGGTCGTACCGTACAACCCGTACTTTTACAGAAGTACAACTGTCATATCAACGTTGAGGTGTGTACCTCCCTCACTGCAATTAAATACCTGTACAAGTACGTCTACAAGGGATCGGACCGGGCAGTACTGACGGTCCAAGCCGTAAGGTGTCATCCAGATGACCCCGATGCTTCGACTTTGGAGCCGAACGAAGTGCTACGATACCTGAACGCGCGCTACTTATCTCCCATCGAATCCTGCATGCGACTTTTGAAGTACGTCATTCAAGGCAAGACCCATTCTGTGACGCTGCTTACTGTCCACATTGACGGAGAGCAGATGATTACATTCACTGGAGAGGACATTACGGAGGCCGTTCTTGAACGTTCAGCACATACCATGCTTACGCGCTTTTTCGAGTTGTGCGCCAGTGAGGCGCTCGAGAACCAAATAGCTAAGCGGATGCTATACCAGGACATACCGAAGAAGTTCTGCTGGAGTGAAAACAAACGCTGGGTCCGTCGTAAGAAATACTGCGCTTCCATCGGGAGAATGATCCACGTTTCACTCGAGATGACGAGCGTTTCCACCTACGCGTGATGCTATGTCACCGTCGAGGCCCCACATCATTCGAGGACTTGAGAACGGTTCGTGGGGAGGTGTGTACCACGTATCATGCAGCAGCTCTCCGTGCAGGTTACCTGGATAACGATGCTGAATGGGTCAACTGTATGACAGAAGCGGCGGCGTATCGAATGCCATACCAGCTTCGACAACTGTTTGCTACACTGTTGGTGTACTCTAGGCCCACCGACGTTCGTGGTTTGTGGGATCAGTTCTACGACGAATTGTCGCAAGACATTGCGTATAGCCACCGTGACTTGCGAGACCCGGTCAAATCATCCGTGATCATGTTCGAGACCTTGAAAAGCCTTAACGAATTGCTCCGAGTAAGTGGTTACTCCGTGCAAGACTACGATATTCCACAGCTCAGTGATTTCCCGTCATTGGTGCTCCACTCGCTCCTCGAAACAGTCTAATTCGACGCGAAATGACGGCATACAACGCGTCCGCTTTGGAGGACATTGTGCGCACGGAAACCCAACTGAACGAAGGTCAGCGCATCATTTACGATCAAGTCATTCAAGCAGTCGAGACTCCTGAGGTAGGGCAGAAAATTATTTTTCATTGACGGACCGGGCGGGACGGGAAAATCAACACTGCTCCGGAACATTCTAGCGAAGGTTCGGTTGTCAGGGAAAATTGCCCTGGCCTGTGCTTCCAGTGGGATTGCCTCACTTCTTCTCATGGGTGGGCGGACAGCGCACTCTACTTTCAAGATCCCGCTCAAGCTCGACGAGAATTCGACTTGCTCCATTTTCAAGCAGTCCCACTTAAAAGGACTGATTAAGGAGGCAAGCTTGGTCATTTGGGATGAGGCTCCTATGACACACCGACATGCGTTTGAAGCGGTGGATCGATCCCTGCGTGATTTGATGGACACGCCAATGGAACCCTTTGGGGGAAGATATTTGTTCTGTCTGGGGACTTCCGACAGATTCTACCAGTTGTCAAGAAGGGTACTCCTGCAGAAACAATTGACGCCTGTCTCAAGTCCTCTCCGCTGTGGCCCAAGTTCCAGCAAGTGCATCTTACAGAGAACATGCGGGTGCGTTCGGCCGATAATGCTACGAGCTCCGAAGAAATGGCTGCGTTTTCAGATTTTCTCCTCAAGGTTGGCGAGGGAAGGCACGAGGTGAACACCGATCTTGGTAACAAGTACATGAAGATCCCGAGCGACATGTTGATTGACAATCCCCGGAGGACCCGACCGACGATGCTGAAATCGTTCCGGGCGCCATTTCGAAGGGACTGGAGAGAATGATCGACGCGATGTACGCCGACATCAACAACCCAGACATAGCTACGGACGAATACTTTGCGAATCGCACAATTCTGACAACGACCAACAAGATGGTGCACCGAATCAATGACGCGGTTGCTGATCGACTACCCGAAACAGCGCACGAATACACATCTACGGATTCGGTGGAAGACGACGACGGCAGCTTTTTCGAACAAGAATTCCTTAACACGATCAACATCAATGGCATCCCGCCGCACAAGCTCAAACTTAAGAATGGCATTCCTATCATGATGATGCGGAATCTGAATCCAGACATGGGACTTTGCAACGGTACGAGGCTACGGGTGGTAGATCTGAAGCCACATGTTATCCACGCGACGATCATGACTGGAGAGCGCAGAGGGCAGGATGTCCTCATTCCGCGCATTGTCTTCATTAGTGGAGATGACGAACGTGAGTTCCCTTTCCGGCTACGACGCAGACAGTTCCCGGTGCAACCGGCTTTCGCAATGACGATCAACAAGGCCCAAGGACAGACTGTAAACAACTTGGGGCTGTACCCACACCTTGCTTTTCACACGGTCAGCTGTACGTGGCGCTTTCAAGGGTTACTGCGAGATCCAGGTTCAAGGCGCTAATCGAGTACCCAGATTTGGAAGAGGAGGATGGAGTCAACACTCACAATATCGTGTACCGGCAGATATTCGACACGGAGTAGTCATTTGGGTAATATTTCGTAATACACTGTTTTACATAAGAAGTGTATAGTCGAATAAAGGCCGGAGCGAAGCGGAGGCCAGTCCATAGCAACGAATCAGACCGCCGGAGCGCAGCGCAGGCGGCACTCACAACTGTGACCAACCACTGACCTACCGCCGCGTAGCGGTGGCGCCGGCTAGTCTTAAAGCTTCTACGCCAGTATGGTGTCTGTCTGTCGGTCGGTCTGTCGGTCCGTCGGCTCACGCATATCCGGACTTTTCATTGGCCATAATTTGCCGCCGAGCAAAGCGAGGGGGCCCTCATTGGACAATTTGCTGTATTTAGCTGCCGAGCAGAGCGAGGTGGCCCTCATTGGCTGAAATTGAACGGATATGATTGGACGATAATATAATTGTGTGGGACACATTAAATATGTGAGCCACATTAACTACGTTACCCCTATTTGAATTCGAGCACGCACGCTGGGACGCCACGACGAGTACGCTTGCGGGTATGTATATGTGCCAGACCACTACGCACATATAGTCCTAGGTTCCGACATATTATTTCAAACAATGACACGCCTCGGCAGCTGTCGACCGCTTTGGACACAAGGTAAAGAAGACCTATTGGCTTTGATTACAAAAACATCAAAATACTAATACTGGCGTACAGACTGATGCAGTAAGCGGGGGACTTGCAGCGTTGGTTTACCCTCACAGGAGGTGGAGTGTCGCCGTGCCGATGTAGTGTATACACAAACGTATATGATTTCGCAGTGTGTAAGGGCGTTGTGGGAAAGTAGAGTGTTTTATGTACGCAATGACTTACTATACAACCCAATACAATAGTATATTGTTATAGACGAAATACGATGATGTATATGTTTAGAAGAGAGGGCGGATTTTGCAGTTGTGGCGTTAGTAGCGATGCGCAGATAAATGGTGCATGGCTATATATGAGTAGCACTGTAGTAGTAGTAGTAGTGAGTAGGTATACAAGTCGGCTAGGACGTTGGTCGATAGGACCTTGAGCCAGTAGTCATGCGAGGCAGTACAACTTTGATTCTATAGCCATATAGTAAGTATACATAATACATCGGTCAGTTAGCACGAAGTGTGAGAGGAATGCTCACGCGAAAATAAGCATACACTTTCGAATCGTGAAGGCTTTGCCGGCAGCCATCTCGGAGACATGAGAGTACAATTGACGGACCGTGTCAGCGTATAAGAAAGTCCGAGCGCTCGAGTTCTAGCTGCGGGTTTTAAGGCGGACATGACATCAACCCCGCTCTGGGTAAAGAGGACGTGAAGTTTCCACGGGATACGATAATTGATGATGCATTCAGTGAAAAGTACGCTGAAATATTGCCTAGCGCGGCACCCTGTGCGTGGTGTCACTCATCCACACATACATGAAAACGAAAATGACGACATACGAGTTATTCACTGCTGATACTTTTATTACGTTATGACGATGATCGATGCGATGGACCACCGTACCAACGAAGTGGTTGGGGAACGACGGTACGAAACGATATAAAGCCAGGTATTCAGTGCAAGGCGATGTGATGCACCGTATCGACGAAGTGGTTGTGGACTGACAGCTTGCAACGCCGTGAGAATACACATCTACAGGTTCAGTGGAAGACGACGACGGCAGCTTTTCGAGAAATAATTCCTGCATTCGATCAACATAATCGGTATCCCGCCACACAAGCTTAAACTTAAGAAGGGCATTCCGATCATGACGATGCGGAATCTGACTCCAGAAATGGGACGACGCGGCTACGGGTTCTAGATCTACGCCTCACGTCATACACACTACTATCATGAGCACAGAGGCCAGGATGTTCTGATTCCTCGCATTGTCTTCATTAGTGGAGATGACGAACGTGAGTTCCCTTTCTGGCTACGACGCAGACAGTTCCCAGTGCAACGGCTTTCGCAATGACGATCAACACGGTCCAAGACCTGACACAACTTGGGGCTGTACCTAGGTTTCAGCTTGCTTTTCGCACGGTAAGCTGTACGTGGAGGTTTCAAGGGTTACTGCAAGACCGAGGTTCAAGGCGCTGTCAAGTACCCAGATTTGGAAGAGGAGGATGGCATCTACACCCACAATATCGTGTACCGGCAGATATTCGACACGGAGTAGTCATTCGGGTAACTGTTTCGTAATACATAGTTTTACATAAGAAGTTTATAGTCGAATAAAGGCCGGAGCGAAGCGGAGGCCAGCCCATAGCAACGAATAAGCCCGCCGGAGCGCAGCGCAGGCGGCACTCACTACTGTGACCAACCACTGACCTACCGCCGCGTAGCGGCGGCGCCGGCTAGTCTAAAAGCTTCTACGCCAGTTTGGTGTCTGTCTGTCGGTCCGTCCGCTCACGCATATCCGGCCTTTTCATTGGCCAAAACCGTGCCGCCGAGCAAAGCGAGGGGGCCCTCATTGGACAATTTGCTGTCTTTAGCTGCCGAGCGGAGCGAGGCGGCCCTGATTGGCTAAAACCAGCGTGGCTCTGATTGGTCGAAAAATGGAATTTCTCATCCCTTTCATTTCCTTTCATTTTGGAATAGGCGGCGAAGCGCGGACACGACAGCAGGGCGCGGCGATTCTCGGGACGGGAGTGCGCACGCGCCGCAGACAAGGTAGCGATTAGATGAGTTTTATATGTTGCATGGTAATACATAAACTTTAAACTATGTCGGTTTCGGGAGTGCTGCCTGTTGCGGATAACTGGTACCTTCAGGGCAACCGAGGGGTCACTGTGTGGGATTAGGATGAGGGCTGGTGCCTGCTTCGGCGGGGCCATGGGGGTTGTTGTAGCGGGAGCCGTGCCACGACCATGTAGTCGAGACACCCCCATGGCGTATGGACACCAGGCAGTCCCTTTCGAATCTACAATATTGCCCATTTGCCGGCGTCACCTTATTATGGCTATTTGGTGGCAATATCATTTGGGTACTGTAGTTCCCATGCATGGCTCCGTTATTTGAAAGGTTGCAGCTGGCCCCCGCCGCCGTCCCAAGAGATCAAGACCAGCCCTGCCACAACCCCCGCTCGCGAGAGCCGCGACACTGAGGTGCCCATTATGCCCGCCGGCTAAATGGGAAATCTCATACCAATCCGGGGTACTGGGGTGGATACATGTGGCGAGAAAAGCCGGTTTTACCGGGTCGCCCACCCCAGCCTCGGGCCAGTTGTCGTGTATGGGACCGGCCCTTAGGATGGAGACATTTTAAGGTGCTTCCGTGTCCGTGGCAGGGCGCATGCAACCGCATGTTAAATTCAAATAGACAGCAGAACTCGCTGTTTGGAGGACGAACGTTTACTGTGTTATCCTATCAGTATCCTTCTTCTAAAGCTACAATGGCTCTATGTACTGTTCAGTATTTACGCGGACTTTGGTCTGTGCTACCCTTCAACATCTATGATGCCAAAGGACGACTCCGTTCCCCAAAGAAAGAAAGAAAAACAAAGCCCAAAATTCTGACCCATTACCCCTTACAACCAAAAAGGTTAAAGCCCTGGCCGCGGGGCCCAGTGGTAAAGAAGCCGACGGACAGTCCACCACGGTTGCCAAAGGAAAAGCGACCAGAAAACAAAGGTGGGGACTGCTCGCGCTTCAGCACAAAAACTGAAGCTTCGTCTCCAAAGGTATTGAGACGTTGCGCCAAATCATGAGTGCTTAAGGGGTAACAGTGGAGGTGAGGTACCAAAAGATGAACGGGGTTTTACTTGGCTATATGAGATGTTTTACTGTCGCATCGGGTTAAGGTTCGCGTGTAATTCTGGATAGTGCTGAGGCTGCTGTTGCTAGAGAGGGAGGTTTATTGACAAGGGTAGCCAGTGCGTCGTGTCTGAAACGAGCTTTGACGAGATCATACTGTGGGTTCTGTTGTCACCCCGCCTTCGGGCATATAGATAGCCTAGGTCCAGTACATGTTACATATGTATATATCAAGGTAGTGCTTATTGATTGAGCGTTAGATTATATCTAACGCTCTGTCCAATGCTTTTATTTCAGCGCTGGGCAGGATACGAGCGACAAGAAATGCGGGACAGTATCGTTGGAACTAAACGAGCGCGGTACGAAATCCCATGCATCTGACAGTGGTTTCATCTTCCTGACTTTTGGTTATACAGAGATGCGCGTCGCGAGCAACTTCAGCACCGGTTTGACAATGCAACGGCTTTAAATGCAACCCCGAGTGCGTACGAGTCACCCGGGTCTAAACGAAGGCGCACCAATAGGAGACGCGCCACAAGCAAACGGTTCAGGGACGCCATGAGTGAGATGGAACAGCTCAGCCTTCAGGAAGGAGTGTGATTGAATCCACAGTACCGCCCCCCAACACGACGATCGCTGCTCCTGATTGCACTGTCTTCGAGGTAGCCGCGCCGGCCGCCGTATCTTCTGTTGCTGCGACTGTCGAAGATCAAGCGGTTGTGGCCGCCCGGGACCGCCGAGTGTGCGACCTGCTTGGGCGGCGGCTACAAGGGCGAGGGATGCTGAGCGGACACGAGCTAGACGAGCCCAACAAACGGCATCTCAACGCGAACGTGAAAAGATACGAAATAGTGAGCGTCGCAGGGTTTTGCGGGCTCAACAGCGTCACAACGCACTCCTGGCCCAAACGAATCGTGCTCTACGAGAAGTTGACGAGCCCGAGCCATCTGTGCTTCAAGTTGTTGCAGATCTCCGAGGTCCTCAGATCTCGATACCGTTGCTGTAGGAGATGACGATGGTCAACAGCGCCAAGCGGGATGGCGTTTGGCGCTTTCGGATGCAGCGTTGGTTGCTTCACACCGGCGCGACCGAGTTTACCGCGAGGCTGTACGCGCTGAACAAACCGATGCCGTAAGAGAGGCGGAACGACAGCGTAGCCAGGAATACCATGAGGCACTTCGCGCAGAACTAACAGAGGAAGCCAGCGATGCCGCCCTAGAACGTGATCGAATGCGGCAGCAACAGAGACGGTCGGCTCAACTCGATGACGAGAAGGAAGCTGCCAACGAGAAGACGCGTATTCGGCGAAAGAGCACACGTCGGGGTCATGCTCTGGCCAACCACGAGAACTTTGACAAAGCCCGGGTTTCCGGAAATAACGTTGTAAACGGACGCCATCGGTTGCCCGACCAGTTTGAGTGCGGGTGGTGCGGTGCTTGAAGTGGCCCGGTGAATCTCCGGTGTCTTGCTGCCTTGCGGGGCGGGTGAAACTTCCGCCGTTGCGCGCGGTCCCCGTGTGCTTCACAAGTTCTTCGGAGAGAAGGTGTTTCGAGACAGAGTGCGCGCTTACAATCAAGTGTTCGCTTTTACATCCATCGGGACGACTCGGAGCGACGGGCGCGGGTACGCCCGTCTCAATGAGGACAGAGATGTTCAAGGTCAGCGCGGTGTTTACACATATCGCATCCAAGGCGCCATGGGGCATTTCATGGGGTCGCTACTTCCTCATTACGAGCAGGGTAGTGACGGAGAGCTCGCACCGGCCAAGTTTGCGCAGATCTACATCGTCGACCCTGACATGGCAGCCAGAGCTGAGCGTCGACAGGGAATTTTTGAACACCTCGACCGAAGGAAGTTGGAAGCGATTGAGAAGATCATGGATGAGATTAATCCTTTCGCAGCGCAATATCTCTCATTCGGAGATAAAATGCGGAAGGAGGCCGAGGAAGGCGTAGAGTCTCCAACCGTCGTGTTCAAGTTACACGCTGACCATCGCCACCCAGGTACGCACAACTTACCGACGGTGTCTGAAGTGGGCGTTACGATGGTTGATAATGGGAACCTTTCCAAACACCGTAATCTCCTCCTATACAAGAAGGACGGTGGTCTTTTTCGCTTATACGAAACTGGACCCATGTACGACCCGCTCCAGTACCCGCTGTTGTTCCCGCACGGTGAACTTGGGTGGACATACACAGACACTTACGCTAACGGCAGACTTTACAACAAAAACCGAAGATGTCGCTCCGGCAAGCTGTTGCCTATCGTCTGTTCCCAAAACCGGGCGATGGGTCTGTCCTGCATCTGGGCGGTAGACTCTTGCAGCAGTGGTGTGTGGATCAACGGGCTAAGGTGGAACAAGAGAGCCTGCGGTGGGTTTCGGACAACCAGAAAACAATTCGAGCGGATCTGTATAGTGGTGTGAGGGACGCCTACCTCCAAGAGCAGACTGTGGTATTACGAGAGGGGAGGGGCTCTTATCCGAGTATGACTCAGCAACGCGCACGTTGAGGCCACCTGGGCATTCAGGGACGACTGGTAGTCGTCCCCCAATGTTCTTAACCGGGTTGGCAAGAAAATTGTGCTGCCTGGAAGTTACACGGGAGCCCCCGCGGCATGTACAAGGCCTACCAAGACTCTATGGCGATTGTGCGTGAATTTGGAAAGCCGGACATTTTTTGACGATGACTTGCAGCCCCGTGTGGGATGAAATAACGGAGTCTATGGAACCTCTGTTAACCGCGCAAGACCGCCCAGACATCGTTGCTCGAGTTTGGCAGCAGAAATTAAGCGCCCTGTTGAACGACTTAGACGAAGGCGTACTGGGTCGTCTTCTCGCTCGGATATGCGTTGTTGAATTTCAGAAACGGGGTCTTCCGCACGCGCATATTCTGATCGTCCTGGCGGAGGAGGACAAACCAAGGACGCGGCAAATTATCGACCAAATGGTGTCTGCAGAGATTCCCGATCCAGCCACCAACATTGACCTTTACAATACTGTCATGTCGTGCATGTTGCATCATCCATGTGGGGCTTTGAACCCGAATGCTGATTGCATGAAGGACGGGAAGTGCAGTAAAGGGTTCCCGAAGCCTTTGGTAGAGGTTACCAGGGCTAACGTCAACGGATATCCGCTTAACAGGCGTCGTCTACGCGAAGAAGGTGTGCTGACGTTCAAAGGCAAAACGTATGACAACGCTACGGCTAATCAATGGGTCGTACCGTACAACCCGTACTTTTACAGAAGTACAACTGTCATATCAACGTTGAGGTGTGTACCTCCCTCACTGCAATTAAATACCTGTACAAGTACGTCTACAAGGGATCGGACCGGGCAGTACTGACGGTCCAAGCCGTAAGGTGTCATCCAGATGACCCCGATGCTTCGACTTTGGAGCCGAACGAAGTGCTACGATACCTGAACGCGCGCTACTTATCTCCCATCGAATCCTGCATGCGACTTTTGAAGTACGTCATTCAAGGCAAGACCCATTCTGTGACGCTGCTTACTGTCCACATTGACGGAGAGCAGATGATTACGTTCACTGGAGAGGACATTACGGAGGCCGTTCTTGAACGTTCAGCACATACCATGCTTACGCGCTTTTTCGAGTTGTGCGCCAGTGAGGCGCTCGAGAACCAAATAGCTAAGCGGATGCTATACCAGGACATACCGAAGAAGTTCTGCTGGAGTGAAAACAAACGCTGGGTCCGTCGTAAGAAATACTGCGCTTCCATCGGGAGAATGATCCACGTTTCACCTCGAGATGACGAGCGTTTCCACCTACGCGTGATGCTATGTCACCGTCGAGGCCCCACATCATTCGAGGACTTGAGAACGGTTCGTGGGGAGGTGTGTACCACGTATCATGCAGCAGCTCTCCGTGCAGGTTACCTGGATAACGATGCTGAATGGGTCAACTGTATGACAGAAGCGGCGGCGTATCGAATGCCATACCAGCTTCGACAACTGTTTGCTACACTGTTGGTGTACTCTAGGCCCACCGACGTTCGTGGTTTGTGGGATCAGTTCTACGACGAATTGTCGCAAGACATTGCGTATAGCCACCGTGACTTGCGAGACCCGGTCAAATCATCCGTGATCATGTTCGAGACCTTGAAAAGCCTTAACGAATTGCTCCGAGTAAGTGGTTACTCCGTGCAAGACTACGATATTCCACAGCTCAGTGATTTCCCGTCATTGGTGCTCCACTCGCTCCTCGAAACAGTCTAATTCGACGCGAAATGACGGCATACAACGCGTCCGCTTTGGAGGACATTGTGCGCACGGAAACCCAACTGAACGAAGGTCAGCGCATCATTTACGATCAAGTCATTCAAGCAGTCGAGACTCCTGAGGTAGGCAGAAAATTATTTTTCATTGACGGACCGGGCGGGACGGGAAAATCAACACTGCTCCGGAACATTCTAGCGAAGGTTCGGTTGTCAGGGAAAATTGCCCTGGCCTGTGCTTCCAGTGGGATTGCCTCACTTCTTCTCATGGGTGGGCGGACAGCGCACTCTACGTTCAAGATCCCGCTCAAGCTCGACGAGAATTCGACTTGCTCCATTTTCAAGCAGTCCCACTTAAAAGGACTGATTAAGGAGGCAAGCTTGGTCATTTGGGATGAGGCTCCTATGACACACCGACATGCGTTTGAAGCGGTGGATCGATCCCTGCGTGATTTGATGGACACGCCAATGGAACCCTTTGGGGGAAGATATTTGTTCTGTCTGGGGACTTCCGACAGATTCTACCAGTTGTCAAGAAGGGTACTCCTGCAGAAACAATTGACGCCTGTCTGAAGTCGTCTCCGCTGTGGCCCAAGTTCCAGCAAGTGCATCTTACAGAGAACATGCGGGTGCGTTCGGCCGATAATGCTACGAGCTCCGAAGAAATGGCTGCGTTTTCAGATTTTCTCCTCAAGGTTGGCGAGGGAAGGCACGAGGTGAACACCGATCTTGGTAACAAGTACATGAAGATCCCGAGCGACATGTTGATTGACAATCCCCGGAGGACCCGACCGACGATGCTGAAATCGTTCCGGGCGCCATTTCGAAGGGACTGGAGAGAATGATCGACGCGATGTACGCCGACATCAACAACCCAGACATAGCTACGGACGAATACTTTGCGAATCGCACAATTCTGACAACGACCAACAAGATGGTGCACCGAATCAATGACGCGGTTGCTGATCGACTACCCGAAACAGCGCACGAATACACATCTACGGATTCGGTGGAAGACGACGACGGCAGCTTTTTCGAACAAGAATTCCTTAACACGATCAACATCAATGGCATCCCGCCGCACAAGCTCAAACTTAAGAATGGCATTCCTATCATGATGATGCGGAATCTGAATCCAGACATGGGACTTTGCAACGGTACGAGGCTACGGGTGGTAGATCTGAAGCCACATGTTATCCACGCGACGATCATGACTGGAGAGCGCAGAGGGCAGGATGTCCTCATTCCGCGCATTGTCTTCATTAGTGGAGATGACGAACGTGAGTTCCCTTTCCGGCTACGACGCAGACAGTTCCCGGTGCAACCGGCTTTCGCAATGACGATCAACAAGGCCCAAGGACAGACTGTAAACAACTTGGGGCTGTACCTGGCCACACCTTGCTTTTCACACGGTCAGCTGTACGTGGCGCTTTCAAGGGTTACTGCGAGATCCAGGTTCAAGGCGCTAATCGAGTACCCAGATTTGGAAGAGGAGGATGGAGTCAACACTCACAATATCGTGTACCGGCAGATATTCGACACGGAGTAGTCATTTGGGTAATATTTCGTAATACACTGTTTTACATAAGAAGTGTATAGTCGAATAAAGGCCGGAGCGAAGCGGAGGCCAGTCCCCATAGCAACGAATCAGACCGCCGGAGCGCAGCGCAGGCGGCACTCACAACTGTGACCAACCACTGACCTACCGCCGCGTAGCGGTGGCGCCGGCTAGTCTTAAAGCTTCTACGCCAGTATGGTGTCTGTCTGTCGGTCGGTCTGTCGGTCCGTCGGCTCACGCATATCCGGACTTTTCATTGGACAAAATGTGCCGCCGAGCAAAGCGAGGGGGCCCTCATTGGACAAATTGCTGTCTTTAGCTGCTGAGCGGAGCGAGGCGGCCCTCATTGGCTGAAATTGAACGGATATGATTGGGCGATAAAATAATTGTGTGGGACACATTAAATATGTGAGCTACATTAACTACCTGATATTCACATGTTACCCATATTTGAATTCGAGCACGCGCGCTGGAACGCCACGACGAGTGGGTATGTATAATATATTATGTGCCAGCGCTGGGACGCCACGACGAGTACGCTTGCGGGTATGTGTATGTGCCAGACCACTACGCACATATAGACCTAGGTTCCGACATATTAATTTAAACAATGACGCGCCTCGACAGCCGTCGATCCCTTTGGACAAAGGTAAAGAAGACCTATTGGCTTTGATTACAAAAAGTCAAAATACTAATACTGGCGTACAGACTGATGCAGTAAGTGGGGGACTTGCAGCGCCGGTTTACCCTCACAGGAGGTGGAGTGTCGCCGTGCCGATGTAGTGTATACACAAACGTATATGATTTCGCAGTGTGTGAGGGCGTTGTGGGAAAGTAGAGTGTTTTTATGTACGCAATGACTTACTATACAACCCAATACAATAGTATATTGTTATAGACGAAATACGATGATGTATATGTTTAGAAGAGAGGGCGGATTTTGCAGTTGTGGCGTTAGTAGCGATGCGCAGATAAATGGTGCATGGCTATATATGAGTAGCATGGCAGAAGTAGCAGTGAGTTGACAGACAATTCGGTTAGGACGTACCTTGGGTCAGTAGTCACGCGAGGGATTTTAACTTTGATTCTATTGTCAGTTAGTAAGTATACAAATACAGCGGTCAGTTGGCACGAGGTGAGAGAGAAACCTCATGAGAAAAATCGTCAAGATTTTCGAACCGTGATGTCATCTCAGTCACTTGCTTCTCCCGGAGAAAGTTCGAGTATAATTGACTTCCCGTGGAAGCGTATAAGACAAGTCCGAGCGCTCGAGTTATATAAGAAAGGTCCGAACACTCGCGTTCTTGCAGTGGATGTTAGGCGGCCGACACGACATCAACCCCGCTCTGGGTAGAGATGACGCGAAGTTCCCACGAGATACACTAATTTTCAACCAGCATGATATGTCCAGTGAAGAGTACGCTGAAATATCTCCTAGCGCGGCACCCTGTGTGTGGTGCCGCTCATCAACGCGTCCGTAGAAACCAGAATTCACGATATACGGGTCGTTCACTGCTGATACTTTTGTTATGTTATGACGACGATCGACGCGATGGGTCACCCCATCAACGACGTGTGAGGAACGAAGGCATTGTAACGATATGCATCCAGGTATTCAGTGGAAGGCGATGACCATACGATGATACAGCGAAGTGGTTGCGGCCCGACAGCTTGCAGCGCCGCACGAATATACATCAACAGATTCATTGGAAGACGGCGACGGCAGTTTTTTCGAACAAAACATCCTTCACACGATCAACATCAATGGCATCCCGCCGCACAAGCTCAAACTTAAGAGGAGCATTCCGATCATGATGATGCGGAATCCAAACCCAGACATGGGACTTTGCAACGGTACGAGGAAACGGGTTGTATATTTGACGCCTCATGTCATCAACGCACTGTCTAGCGCAAAGGGCAGGATGCCCTATTCCTCGCATTGACTTCATTAGTGGTCTTCATTAGTGGAGATGACTAACGTGAGTTCCTTTTCCGGCTGCGACGCAGACAGTTCCCGGTGCAACCGGCTTTCGCAATGACGATCAACAAGGCCCAAGGACAGACTGTACAGAACTTGGGGTTGTACCTGGCCACGCCTTGCCTTTCGCACGGTCAGCTGTACGTAGCGCTTTCAAGGGTTACTGCGAGATCGAGGTTCAAAGCGCTGATCGAGTACCCAGATTTGGAAGAGGAGGACGGCATCTACACCCCAATATCGTGTACCGGCAGATATTCGACACGGAGTAGATATTCAAGTAACGTTTCGTAATACATTGTTTTTACATAAAACGTTTTTAGTCGATTAAAGGCCGGAGCGAAGCGGAGGCCAGTCCCCACAGCAACGAAAAAGCCCGCCGGGGCGCAGCGCAGGCGGCACTCACCACTGTGACCAACCACTGACCTACCGCCGCGTAGCGGTGGCGCCGGCTAGTCTTAAAGCTTCTACGCCAGTATGGTGTCTGTCTGTCGGTCGGTCTGTCGGTCCGTCGGCTCACGCATATCCGGACTTTTCATTGGACAAAATGTGCCGCCGAGCAAAGCGAGGGGGCCCTCATTGGACAAATTGCTGTCTTTAGCTGCTGAGCGGAGCGAGGCGGCCCTCATTGGCTGAAATTGAACGGATATGATTGGGCGATAAAATAATTGTGTGGGACACATTAAATATGTGAGCTACATTAACTACCTGATATTCACATGTTACCCATATTTGAATTCGAGCACGCGCGCTGGAACGCCACGACGAGTGGGTATGTATAATATATTATGTGCCAGCGCTGGGACGCCACGACGAGTACGCTTGCGGGTATGTGTATGTGCCAGACCACTACGCACATATAGACCTAGGTTCCGACATATTAATTTAAACAATGACGCGCCTCGACAGCCGTCGATCCCTTTGGACAAAGGTAAAGAAGACCTATTGGCTTTGATTACAAAAAGTCAAAATACTAATACTGGCGTACAGACTGATGCAGTAAGTGGGGACTTGCAGCGCCGGTTTACCCTCACAGGAGGTGGAGTGTCGCCGTGCCGATGTAGTGTATACACAAACGTATATGATTTCGCAGTGTGTGAGGGCGTTGTGGGAAAGTAGAGTGTTTTTATGTACGCAATGACTTACTATACAACCCAATACAATAGTATATTGTTATAGACGAAATACGATGATGTATATGTTTAGAAGAGAGGGCGGATTTTGCAGTTGTGGCGTTAGTAGCGATGCGCAGATAAATGGTGCATGGCTATATATGAGTAGCATGGCAGAAGTAGCAGTGAGTTGACAGACAATTCGGTTAGGACGTACCTTGGGTCAGTAGTCACGCGAGGGATTTTAACTTTGATTCTATTGTCAGTTAGTAAGTATACAAATACAGCGGTCAGTTGGCACGAGGTGAGAGAGAAACCTCATGAGAAAAATCGTCAAGATTTTCGAACCGTGATGTCATCTCAGTCACTTGCTTCTCCCGGAGAAAGTTCGAGTATAATTGACTTCCCGTGGAAGCGTATAAGACAAGTCCGAGCGCTCGAGTTATATAAGAAAGGTCCGAACACTCGCGTTCTTGCAGTGGATGTTAGGCGGTCGACACGACATCAACCCCGCTCTGGGTAGAGATGACGCGAAGTTCCCACGAGATACACTAATTTTCAACCAGCATGATATGTCCAGTGAAGAGTACGCTGAAATATCTCCTAGCGCGGCACCCTGTGTGTGGTGCCGCTCATCAACGCGTCCGTAGAAACCAGAATTCACGATATACGGGTCGTTCACTGCTGATACTTTTGTTATGTTATGACGACGATCGACGCGATGGGTCACCCCATCAACGACGTGTGAGGAACGAAGGCATTGTAACGATATGCATCCAGGTATTCAGTGGAAGGCGATGACCATACGATGATACAGCGAAGTGGTTGCGGCCCGACAGCTTGCAGCGCCGCACGAATATACATCAACAGATTCATTGGAAGACGGCGACGGCAGTTTTTTCGAACAAAACATCCTTCACACGATCAACATCAATGGCATCCCGCCGCACAAGCTCAAACTTAAGAGGAGCATTCCGATCATGATGATGCGGAATCCAAACCCAGACATGGGACTTTGCAACGGTACGAGGAAACGGGTTGTATATTTGACGCCTCATGTCATCAACGCACTGTCTAGCGCAAAGGGCAGGATGCCCTATTCCTCGCATTGACTTCATTAGTGGTCTTCATTAGTGGAGATGACTAACGTGAGTTCCTTTTCCGGCTGCGACGCAGACAGTTCCCGGTGCAACCGGCTTTCGCAATGACGATCAACAAGGCCCAAGGACAGACTGTACAGAACTTGGGGTTGTACCTGGCCACGCCTTGCCTTTCGCACGGTCAGCTGTACGTAGCGCTTTCAAGGGTTACTGCGAGATCGAGGTTCAAAGCGCTGATCGAGTACCCAGATTTGGAAGAGGAGGACGGCATCTACA
Source organism: Phytophthora syringae (assembly GCA_012656105.1). NCBI lineage: Eukaryota > Oomycota > Peronosporomycetes > Peronosporales > Peronosporaceae > Phytophthora > Phytophthora syringae. The sequence continues at coordinate 134,739 of JAAKBD010000552.1, read as the reverse complement.
CCCCAATATCGTGTACCGGCAGATATTCGACACGGAGTAGATATTCAAGTAACGTTTCGTAATACATTGTTTTTACATAAAACGTTTTTAGTCGATTAAAGGCCGGAGCGAAGCGGAGGCCAGTCCCCACAGCAACGAAAAAGCCCGCCGGGGCGCAGCGCAGGCGGCACTCACCACTGTGACCAACCACTGACCTACCGCCGCGTAGCGGCGGCGCCGGCTAGTTTATAAGTCAATGGTGCTGATGGACCTATTTTTTCAATGGGAATATATAAGCACAGCCTTGAATTAATCACGCAAGCAATAATTTGCAAAAACTTAGATTGATGATACCATTACTAAGTACGTTTTCGTACTTGAAATTGACATTTTCACAAATGACTCAGACTTTGTATTGGGCCGTTTCGCCCAATCGCCCAAGTAGGGCAAATTTAGACGGAAAGCACAATAATGGCTCGATTATACTGAAAGAAACTCAACTCTGGAACTGCGACCTCCCCGAGACGCTTGCCGCCCGGGTAGGCAGTTCCTCGGTGGACTTCAGACTGAGGTGCATTTAGTTACCGGTATGGTGTTTTTTCCCAAGGCTTTCTATCTGCTTATGATTGTCCCGATTTTTCAGGTTTAGTGTTTTCAGGTTTAGTGTTGCCTCCTATAATGGCTGACAGTGAAAGAAGTCCCCAAATGAAACGTTTGGCGGTAACCCGGGTTACCATCGTGCCCCGCCAGATAAAAACTACTGGTAATTTGTCGGTAATACCTACCCACAGAACTTGCGCAACCGATCAATATGAGTGCCACCGGCAACTAGAATGGCTCGAACTGCAATCTTTTAAATGCAGCTGCAGCATAATGCCTTTGAACTACTACAACTGAGTGGTCACCTGGTTGTACGTTTCATCACCGAGGTACGTTCAAGTGAACTAAGTGCACCAAGTCTTGGCCGAGGTCGCCAAACGTATCGTCTACGGCGAGCTGTTTCTCTGGCGACCCTCGCGATTCGTAGCCCCTTCGTGCGGGTCGTTCATTATTCTACTTCTTCTCCATCAGATGGATTGTATTCGAAAGTGAGCTGTTCAGCCATCCAAATGTGGCTTTAAATAAATAATCCCGCTCGTCCTCGGTTTGTTGTGAGGTAAGGTTACCGCCAAACGTTTCAAATGTAGAAATGGGTCGAAATGGCAACAGTAGAAATGGGTTGAGTTTCAAGGCAAAGTGTCCACACTAAAACAAAAAACTTATATGTCACAATCATTTCGTTCCCACCAGATACCAATCCCAAGTCATCTCAAAGGTCATTTTCGAAAAAGAGCCGAGCAGTCGGGCAGTTGGCTGTTGCTCGTGTTCAACCGCTCGCTGCGCATTCTCCTTCCCTGCCCTCGCCACGCGCACCTGCCGCCACCCACAAACGGCGTCATTGTGGGTCATGCCGGCCGCTTCCCCGCCCAGGATCGTGCTGCGAGTGCTTTCAAGCGGCGAAAACAATGCCAAAGCTGCAGATCAAGCGACGCAGCCGCTTTCGCCCGTTGCAAAGACGGGGATCGTCTTGGGCTCGGGGTCCCGAGCCACTTTCCGTCTACGGGATGACCCGGACGTCGACTCCGCCCACGGGACGCTGGAACGCACTTGTGGGTTAGGGATTTGGGTCTTCAGTGACCACAGCAGCCGAGGCTCAATGGTCAATGGGGAACTCGTCCACCAGGACGCGACGGTGGTGCGTCATGGTGACAAGTTGCAATTGGGGCAAACGGAGCTCGAAATTTGGCTCGAAACGGCGCAAAAGACGCAGAGCCACAAGAAGAAGAGGAAGAAAAGTCGCCAATTGGCAACCAAGAGATGGAGTCGGGTTCACGACTACCGAGACGTCGAGCGTCGACCCCTGGGGGTCTCAAGGTTCAGTGTCAAAAGCCCAACAGGCGAAGCAGAAATTGCCACGGATTGAAACGTCCGGAATCGGGTTCTTAGAGCCAGGAGCTTTCGCAGAGCAACCGATGGCGATACCGCCAGAATACTCGGCGTCGCCGATCCCTGGAACCAGGTGGAGGAGAAAGAGGAACTCCATTGCAACGACCACGTTGATGGCTGCGATGAGATCCCCGTCGCCACCTTTGGAGCAGCAGGGGCACCCTCACTCGTTCCATCGCCCTCGAGCGCGGTTTATTCAGGGGTTGACACGCCGCCTCGTTCATGTCCTGAAAATGTTGCGATTCCTACTGCTCGTCCACCACCTTTGGAGTATTCGAGTTCACCAGCCGTGTCACCATCTTCATTAGCGAAACAACGTCATAGTAATATTTTCCAGAAACCACCAAGCAGCGGACCTACTCCAGCCACGGGGTTGATAGCAGGAGTACCCCTGCGCCGTTCAGTACAGGTACAAGAGCTACTGCACGACGGGATGACCTTCGAATTTTAGTGTCCAAGAAGATGGCGGCGGCTGCTCCTGTGACTGGGACTGCAAATGTGCCTCGAGTTCTGCCGAAAGTGTTGGAGTTTCAGGCGCCTGCGTCGCCAGTAGCGCAGAAGGATATTCTGCAGCAGCAGGAGTCGCTGCAAACCATTTTGCAGCACAAGTTTGAGGAAGAGCAGGTGCTAAAGCAGCAACAGGAGGAGTGGATGAAGCAGCATCTCATGTCGGCCTCAAGTGACGGTGAACAGCACTCGGGGTCGTCTACACCAACGCCGCAACATTCTCCGATCAAGAGTGACAAGTCCTCAACTGAGACTGATCCAGGTGATTTTTCCCGGTCCCAGCCCCAGTACTCCTGCGCACACTGTCATTTGGTCTTACCGAGCAGCGAACGTCGAAGCCAAGTCCTCGACTTACAGCCGCCATACGAGCTTCTCGAGCACGTCTCAACAGCTTTGAAGAAATGCCGAACATGTCCAAATACCGTGACAGCAAAGGACGACGAAAGACTACAGCACTTGTACTGAGCCCGAACATGAGAGGGTTAAGCGCAAATATCAGCAGTCCGGTCAAGGAGAACGAGTTGCGCAGGTCGGACGAAAGTATTACTTCTACCGCAACTACAGTAGTTACTTGCCACCGCCGCGTTACAAGCTCGGTGCGTGCTTCAGCTTATAGTACCGCTATCTTCCGTTTCTAACTGTATTCTGCTGCTTTTGACAGCTTTCGTCAGACTCGGCGAGCTCTGTTGACCTCGGTGATTTCCTCGGATACGAGGAGGAAGATGGAGTCGACACTGTGATGTCGTACACGACTCCAGATCTCTACGGCTCGGCCGAGCTTTTGCGTCGGTCGCGTGAAGATACGACGCTGCAATTCGATGTCAAGCGCAACAGCAGCGGCAGTGTGAGTTCCCTGTCGGAAACATCGTCGCCTCCGCCGTCCAACACCTCGTCAAGGTTTTCGTCTTCGGACGCGCTCGGATCATCTTGCAAGCGAGGAACCGATACGCCTGACACCTCCAGCTCGAGCAGTAACCAGCTCCAAAACGACATCCCCAACCTCAGCGTCGACACGAACCTCCCGTTGGGATCACGAGTCTGGAGTCCACGAGGCGGCCATTTCGACCCACAGTCGCCGTACAAGTCAACTGCAGCTTTCAAGAACAAGCAGCAGCCACCGCTGCAACAGCTTCGTCGCCCAGCTCCGGGGCCTGAAGATGCAGAGGAAGGTGAAGGTGCATCCAAACCCCTGCCATTTCGAAGACGTGCATCTTTCCGAAGACATTCACTGACGCCCCTCACAGGTTTCAATAAGCCGTAGCCATATCCCTTTTGACATTTTCCAGGACAAGAACTAAGTAAGAATGCGTGAATCGTACAGCAAAACACTGAAGACGTATGCAGGATGCGATAATACATAAAGGCAACCAACCAAATGGGAGTGCAGCCTTCAGAAAATAGTAGCCATCCACGGACCAAATCCACGTACTTGTGGTGGATAACGAGTGCTGCCTTTCGACAGCGAGGTTTGAGGATGCTGAACTGTTTGTCACTATGAAACCAAACAAGTTCAATCAACAGTTTTGGTCGCAAGATCTGTGGTGTCACTTGGTGTTGCAAGACATTTTCAAAAACAACAACTCCTCAAAAATGTAATTGGCTCTATTTCTCACTTGTTACAACTCCGACTGTGACCACTACGCAACTCCATTCATTAGTGACGATTCATCACACATAATACTGTTGAACATGATCTCTTTCGTTGGAAAGGATGGCGATGTCATCGTCGTCCATCAAATGCATTTGGGGCTCGGACTGCTTCCGTCTCTGGGATCGAGGGCCTCGCTGGGATGGCGCTCTGCAGTTGCCCCGAGTGGACACCCCTCTCTTGCTCACTTGGCCCGTGATGGCTAGATCATCTAGTGAAAGATCCAGGTTACGCAACTCAAAGTGAAGCTGAATCGCCGATGGTCGAGTGTTCGGATCCGGGTCGAGGCACTTGTCGATCAAATCTCGTACACTGTTAGGACAGTCCGAACTCACAGAAGGTCTGAGAGAACCTGCACTCACTAACACTGCGATACGAGCGTTCGTGTGCTTGATGCTTCCTCCACGGTTGTCGTTCGGGACGCCTTCAGAGTAAGGTCGTCGACAAGTGTCGAGCTCGGTCATGATGACACCGAACGAGTACACGTCCGCCTTCTCCGAATACCGTTCTCCTCGCAGCACTTCCGGAGCAATCCACGAAATTGTACCGATCTCTGCAGTCATCGTTTGGTCCTCAGTGAGCTCACGACTGACACCGAAGTCGGTCAATTTCGCTTCCCATTTGTCACTAAGCAGCACGTTGTTCGGCTTGAGGTCTCGATGGATCATCGGACTCTCGAACGAGTGCAAATAGACCAAAGCTTCAGCCACGTCGAGTGCAATGAGCGACTTGCATTTGAGACCCCCTCGCTCGGACTTCGTGGACCGGAACCAGCCGTACGAGTCACGAGCTAATGGGTCTCGACTTTCACGCTTCAGTTGCTTCTGTAGGAGAGTAGCGAGATCTCCATTTGGCATGTACTCGAGCACAGCGGACAAGTCCATAAGCGAGCTGAAGGTGAAGCCGATGAACGTCACGACCTTGGGATGATCCAGCGAAGCACAAGTGCGGATCTCGTCCATGAAGTCGTTGAGCATTCGCGGGTCTCGAGCTCGATCTGGCAGCAATTGTTTCGTGACCACCGCTTTACCACGAAATGAAGCCTTGTACACAGCTCCGTAGCCTCCTTTGGCTATCAACTTGCCTCGAATCACTTCTTCGTGCATCAAACGGAAGTGCCGCATATCCTGATCTGTACGAATGTCGTTGTCCAAATGTCTGGCCGAAACCACTCGCCCCGAACGAGAGGAAGTGTTGTACGTACTCGTCATTCCTCGACGTTTAGTACTCACGAGGGTATCGTCCAGCTCAGACTCCATTTCCGTCTCCATCATGCCAGTATTCAAGGTCCGGTCGAAGAAAGTGTGCCCGGTGGGGTTCTTGCTGCTCACGATCTCAGCGACATGGTCGAAATCTACGGAGCTTCTGTCGGCTGTGTAGTCCCGGAATTTGTCGTTGGAGCGGCGATGGCGGAAAACGAGATACCCCACCGCTCCGCCGATGAGAACCAACAGCAACGCAGCACCTGAAATCATTGCCACGAGCATCCAACTCGTTGAAGGAGATTCTGGTGACGTGGACTCGATAGGTTGAGTGCCATTTGGTGGCGAACCCATCGAGCTGCTGGCCGTTGCTGAGATGACGTACTTGTCGTTGTAAACTGCATCAGGGAGAACGCAGATGTTCGTGGACTGCACTTCCTCCTTTGCAGCACTAGAGTCACTGCAACTTGTTCCTGAGACGGTCATCTGTAGTAAGCCGATCCCTGTGATGAGTGGCATGGACGACTTGGCCACCTCGAAAGCGTCTACTGTGCTGCCTGTGAGGTCGAGAGACGTTAACGAACCCGAAGACGGCAACGTCACACCCGATACTTTCTCGATATCGCACTCCTGACACGTGAAAACTTCAAGTTTGGAGGGCATTTCCCACTTGGAGATATCGTGGATCGTGTTCTCGCTCATGTCGAGCGCGACCAACGTGTCACTGAACGTAAAACTCGTGAGAACGGCGATCTTGTTGTTCTTCAGAGACAGCGAAGTGACCGTATCTGGAATTTCCCCGTCGTCGAGACTGAGAATCGAGTTCCCGTCCAAAATGAGTTTGTTCACACTGCTGGGAATCGACAACGCGTCCAAACTACTGAGTCCGTTCGAGGATAATTGACTGTACGTTAAAACAACAAACATGTACGTTGAAAACGACAATTAGTACCACAACGAACAGCAAAAGTCGGCAAGTTGTACGTACAGCGTCTTGACGCTCGTGTCGACATCTTCATAGATAGTTGTGACTTGGTTTCCTGAGAGCACAACTGTCGTCACGTCCGGGAAACTCGCGACGGATTCGATCCCCAAATTGCTGGCGTCGATGGTCGTCGTTCCGTTGCTTGATGAGGAGCTGATTTTCACAACGGTGCAGTTCTGGAAAACCACTTCAGCGTTTGCTGCAGTAACTTCGCTCCTCCTTAACGTCGCGAGTGTCGGTGCCGGTTTCTCACACGCGTTCGTTTGGAAAACCCTCGCAGCATTCGGAGTCACCAACACGGCCGAAACCACCCAAAGTGCGCCAAGTCCGTGCTGACCCAAGCGTGACCGTCTCATGGTCGAGACCTCTATGTAGTAGCGAACTACCAAACTGACCGACTGTCAGCCTCACGCAGGCAGTGCTTGGTTTTAATGCACGATCGAAAACACAGTCCGCTACCCATCCGAGAACGCGCTCCTGGGCACTGCCAAACGATTTGCGAGTTGTTACATCGGAAACAAAATTCCAGCACTTTCAACAGTACAAATGCTTTCACGACACCAGAAGGAGCGATGCAACGCGCGATGTTTCCAGCCGCAAGTTTGCAACCCAAAGGATCAACGTGGTGGTTGCTCGAATTTCAAAGAGTTCACCTTCGTCTGGTACTTGTAATGCTGGTAATGGAGAACTTGTAGTGCAGCAGCCGATTAAACCGGCCACCGGCTTTACTGGTACAATACCGTTCGAGACGCTGACTCACAAGTGACAAGTGCGCAAGTACAAGATGAAAGCCAACCAACCTCATTAAATAACTTCAAAGGCGCACGCACTGAGGCTAATCTAGCAGCCTCTTTCACAGTCTGCAACACTTACTTGGACGCTGAAGGGTGGAACGGACGATGGCCCGATTGACTCGCTCCGAGACTCAAATTTGACTGTGTCCGGGTCATGCGTCTCGCTGAAGCGAGGAGCTCTTCGTCTCCGAGCTCCAAGTTGCGCAGCTCGAAGTGAATTTGCAGCGCGGACGGACGGTCATCCGGATCGTACGCCAAGCACTTGTCCACCAAGTTTCTCACGCTGCGCGGACAGTCCGCGTGCACTTCGGGTCTCAGAGAACCGGCACTCACCAGTACAGCGATGCGAGTATTCGACGTCTTGTTGTTGTTACCGCGGCTGCTTTCGCCCGGGATACCCTGCGAATACGGTCTTCGACAAGTGTCTAGTTCGGTCAAAATCACTCCGAACGAGTACACATCGGCCTTTTCAGAGTAATGCTCGCCTCGTAGCACCTCCGGAGCAATCCAAGACACGGTACCGATCTCCGCCGTCATCGTCTGGTCTTCGTCAAGTTCCCGACTGATACCAAAGTCCGTGAGCTTGGCTTCCCATGCATCACTCAGCAACACATTCTTGGGTTTGAGATCACGGTGGATGATCGGGTTTTCAAACGAGTGCAAATACACCAGCGCTTCCGCCATATCGAGCGCTATGAGCGACTTGCACTTCATGTTGTCGACGTTCCCCACCGAGTGGAACCAGCTGTAGCCGTCCCGAGCGAACTCATCGTGAGCTTCGCGCTTCTGTTGAGTTTGCAGTAGAGTGCTGAGGTCTCCACGTGGCATGTACTCCATGATCATATTGATGTCCAGCAAACTGCTCCAGGTGACACCGATGAAGTGTACGATCTTCGGATGGTCCAGTGTGGAGCAGAGACGAATTTCCTCCATGAAGCTGATCAACCACCGCTTGTCCCGCGCGCGTTCGGGTAGCAATTGTTTGGTCACCACCTTTTCGTTCTGGAAAGTGGCTAAGTAAACAGCTCCGTAGCCACCTTTGGCAATGAGTTTGCCCCGTACAACTTCTTCCTGTAGCAGTCTCACCTGCAAGATATCGTCATCCGTGCGAATATCGTTCATGACGTAGGCAGCAGTTGACTTGCTTAGAAGCTCCTCAGGGACCGAGTCTGTACGACCAGTGCGTGACATGCCGGTCAAGTGGCTGGGCATGTACTTGGTCGCTTTTGATGAAGACGAAGCATCCGGATCAAACGCCAGGGTTTCAGCTTCCTTGAGCTCTTCATCCCGAGATTTTTGTCGACGACGATAGATGACAAAGACCACACCGCCAAGGATACAGGCCATCATCGCTCCAAGACAAATCATAGCCAACATCATCCAGTTAGTGAGACCTCCACCGCCTCCACCTTGTTTATCTTCAGACGGAATTCCTCCACTTTGGCTACTGGAATCGGAGCCGCCGACCAAGTACTTTGCGTCGAAATAGTCGTCCGAGAGCACGCAGAGGTTCATCGAGCGGGCCACCAGCGACTTGGCGTGACTGTCGCTGCAATTGGCGCCGACGGTCGTAACAACGAGGTCATCCACAACCTCAAGCACTGCAAGACTGGAATTGGCGATCTCAAACAACTCCACATTGCTGCCGGTCAAGTCGAAGCTAGCGAGCGACATGTCTTCTGGGAAAACAACACCAGCGATGGACTTGATTCCGCAGTCGTGGCACCTGAAAGACTGCAAGCTGTCGGGCATTTGCCAGCTCGAGAGCTGCGGGATCGAATTGTCACTCAGATCCAAATATTGAGCTTGGTCGCTTACGACGAAGCTCTGCAAGGAAGTGATGCTGTTGTTCCGGATCGAGACCGACGTTAACGTGTCTGTGAGGTCGCCTTCCGCCAAGGACGAAATCCGGTTATCGTCCAAGTTCCTGTTGCCATAGCAGATAAAGAAAAATTGTTAGACACTAAAACAACTCAGTAGAAACTACCACAGTCTTACAGGACGACGACACTGTCGGGGAGCGAGATGTTGTTCATGTTTCTAATGCCATTGTCCGAAATATCCCTGAATTTCACCAAAAAAGTTAGAAATGCCGGCCATAAGCTAAAAAATGTTTCCACGTACAGCGTAGTCAAGGAAGTGGTGTTTGATTCCTCGATGAAAGTGATGCTGTTACCCGATAGATCCCTGCACACCGTCAACAACCCAATACCCAATCAGTCTCAGCACTAATGTACCAGCTACCAAAAAAACACTTACAGGGATTCGACTTCGGGGAAGCTCTGGACGATCCCGATTTTCTGCCCCGAGGCGTCCATGGATATGGTGCCGTCGCTCTGAGTGTCCGCGCGGATCGTCAGAATCGCGCAATTCTTGTAGATGACGTACGCCGCCCTTGTCGAGGACGCGCTTCGAGCAAAAGTGGTTTCGGTCGGTGGAGACGCGAGACATTCTTGACGCTGCGCCTTGAGCGCTTCCAAACTTCCTGACCCGCTCGAACTGCCCGAAGTATCTGCATGGACCGCTATGACCTGAATCGCCGCTAGAACCGCGAAACCGCGACGCCATCTGCTCATTTTCACGGTCTCCGCTATGAGCGAAGGTATCCTGTTCGTCCTGCCCCTGAAGGTGAAAGTTCCTCCTTCCAGCAGCTTCTCGGTGAAGCGAGAGCGGTTGTGTCTTGCACGAAAAGACTGGAGAGGGACGAACTGCGAGCTGTGCAGGGATAGTCAAGTCTCTCGTAGCAGCTGGGAGCGCTCAAAGCGATCATAAAACTCGCTCTGATCGCGTAAAAGACCGACATCCCCATCCGAGTCGCCTTCCTTCTCGACGTTTATGCGCGGCCATTTCACGGATCGTCAAGCGTTTGGTGCTTTCGGGATCGCCTTTGAGAATTTTTCACGATGCAGACTTTATTGTGCTTCTGCATTCCGACTGTCGTCCTTGCATCTCTCCAAGAACGTCTTGTCAGAGAAAGAGGTGGTTAATTTCATGTTGGTTCGACAACAATTCGTTGTCGGGTCTTGCTTTGTTGACAAAGAACTCCCGTGGCACACGTTCATGAATCCAGGAACGTGTGCAATGCATCAGACCGCTTCGTCTCGGGTTCTGGTTCTTTGGACACCTGTTGGCAACAGCATTGCCCCTTCAAGCACCACGGTGAGTTGAGATCGAAGCTTGTAGCACCTGTGGATTTCTCGACGCACGTACCGGTATGGCAATGAATGGGGAAAATGTCTAAAGAGGTATGAAATCCGAACTTAAATGCCAAACGTGTATGTACCGACTAACCCTAGCCAGTACCGGGGCCGTCGGTATTGCAGCATACACCTGCATACACGTTTGGTCACAACATTTGAAGAGACACGAACGTGGCGGAATGAGTTGTGAGTCGCTTCTTGCAGATCCGTCTATTGTGGCCACGGCAGTTCACCATATCGGCCTTCAGCAGCGGTGCTAAGCTCCACCCGTCGCTGGGTTCTGCAGGGCTCAGCAACACACAGGGATGTTTGTGCGGCTCACTCGCCAAATACGAGACTTAGCCCTATAGTCTGAGCCCGCGGACGAGGTGCAGCAGAAGAGGCTCGCGCACTCCGAGAGCAGCGTTATACCTCAGGGATGCCAGTCCAGGACGCCCACGAGCGCCAACTTCGAGTCCGGTCGGGCGACGAAAACCCTCGTGCGATGAAGTGCACTTCGTCTCCGACTTACATACACGTACTTCCCTTGGGAAAGCACGAATGATTCAACCCCAGGACTGCTGCCGTCGTGTATTAAACGACCGGTTTTTAGAGGCTTACAATAGAGACTTCTGATGGTGCAGGAAAAACTGCATTTTTTAGGTTTGACTTGAGCGGCCACACCTTGTGCTCCTGCAGATTCGCCAGTAGAATTAGGATGGCTACACTGTATTTGGGCTCAGCGAAAAACATTTGATCTGATGAAGCAGAAGTGGCCGTACTGCTTCGAGTTGCGACTACCGTACTGTGATCCGGTATGGCAGATTGGCGCTGTTGCTGCACTGCATTCATACACTTTTGAAAACGTTCATACCTCTTTAGACAAATTTTTGCCATATGGAAACCGCACACACATACCGACAAAACTTTACACATTTGGCATTTAAGTTCGGATTTCATACAACTTTAGACATTTTCCCGCAATGAATGCACGCGCGAAAGAAATCTGCCACCGGCTGGGCGTCGAGCGGCTCACGCTTCATGTACCGGTATTGACACAGAGCTGGTTGTCATTGACTTCGCGTTGCATGTATACTGTACAGCATGTACATGCATCCTCCAGCTGATATTGTCCACACAAGTGCACTGAGTAAAGAGGCGTGAATCGTACAGCAATACATGTAGCGGCTATTGTAGCCTACCGTATTCAGCTTCGGACGCTCTCGGGTCATCTAGGAACCGATACGCCTCCAGCTCGAGCAGTAACCAGTTTCGGGAGTACACGAGGCACAATTGCTGTCCCAGTAATTGGAGCAGCAGCAGCGAATTTCTAGGACACTATTATAACACCCGAGGGCAGAGCGCCATTCGATCGTGGCTCCGATCCCGGCGACGGATGCAGTCCGAGCGGAATCATCACTGATGAATGGAGTTGTGCAGTGGTCACAGTCGGAGTTGTTTAATAACAGGTGAGAAATAGAACCAACGACATTATTGACGAGCGTTGAGCAGCACTTGCGGGTCTGTTTTTATATCTTGCAACGCACTCCACCCATACACTCGAACCGATTCTCCCACACGTCTTGAGCATTTAGGTACAAGGGAGCGATCGTGTTGAGTTCTTCTTTATCCTCAATGGCATGTAAAACCCTTTTACTGGGAGGCAGTTTGCGAAGCATGCTACCGGAAGCTCAACGGGGATTATTTGTGAAGTCAACTGAGGCAACATTTGAATGACACGCACGAACGGTATGTACGAACGACATGCGAACAACATGTTTGAACGTTAAATGTGTTTAAATGTTTTGGCCGGGTGTTTTACGACGAAACGGTGGTGTATTTTACGACGAAACGGTGAATGGATAGTAACATGCGAACAACATGGATGAACGTTAAATGTTTTTAAATGTTTAGACGGGGTGATTTACGACGAAACGGTGATAATGGATACTCACAAGCAAACGGAGTGTTTTACGACGAAGCAGTGGGGTATTTTACGACGAAACGGTGAATGGATACTCACACGCTAACAACATGTATGAACGTTATATGTGTTTAAATGTTTAGGCGGGGTGTTTTTCGACGAAACGGTGAATAGACACTGACATGCAAACGACATGTATGAACGTTAAATGTGATGAAGTGGTTTGGCGTGAATCAACCAAAGACGCAACAAGTCCGACGTAGGGTGTGTCATGGTAACTAGTTGACGGATAACCAGTGAACGTACCAATAAAAAAGATGCCTTCATTTTCCCTATAGCCTCATCACCGCTCAAAACCTCATTTACACAGAAAAAAATGTGCCTCCCAGCCTAACCCATCGGAATCTTGTAATCGGAGGCTATTTCCTCGATTCAGCAATGCACTCACATCTCGTACTTGCGAGAAGAATTGAACTTCTTCGGTAGGGAAGTTCAGGAATTTTCGTTGGATCCAGTGAGTCAACAGATCTTGCGCCCAAAACTGTTGATTGAACTTGTTTGGCAGTGACAAACAGTTCGACATCTTCGAACCTCGCTGTCGAAAATGAGCACTCGTTGTTCTTGCTTGATCAACAGCTACAAAACGTACCAGTAGTAGGTAGTAGACGAATACCGACTTTCCAATTCCAGACTTACCAGTGATGGTTGCATATTTCCTACGATTAGGATCCGGTTTATACAGTGCTTCGACTTGTACGAAGAACGAATGTCGAGATTTTTACGGTCGGTCAAGCGCACTGATGGCGAAAACCCGAGCCAATCGTCAGCTTGGCTAACTGTCGGGAATGGTAAGAAGATAGGATCGTTGCAGTCCTCGAAAACACCATTTCGGGAGACAATTGGATCGAAAACACACTATAACCAGTATGTGGACTGGGTCAGTGGGGGCTGCTCCATACCCGTCAATCCTTCCTGAAGCTGCCCCCATACATGTAGTTGGTTGTCTTTGTGTGCTAGCGCTTCGATGGTAGAACTTTTCCTGCCCTGCTCCAGCGCTTTCACATCTTTACTGTCAGACGTCAGCCACGCGAGGCCATTCTTCCTGGCGAAGAAGAGCTGCAGCTTTTGCCAGGGACTCGTGATTAACCGCCTTGATCGCCTTCTTCGCGTCATCGACCAAGTAGTGACCAGCCAACATGGCTTCATCCACAGACACAAAAGCCACCACCTCCACACTTAAAGCAGCGGATGAAGGAAGAATGAAATGTGCGTTTGTCTTGGTCGCCGGACATCAAATTGATGGGAAATGATCGCGTTAAAGTGGTTCGATATGTGAAGGGGTCGCTGTTTGCAGGTAGAGTTGTTATTTAGCTAAAAATGAGTTAATAGCTATGAATGCAAACAAAGTATTTAACGTTAATAACGTTAAATACTTTCATGGGATGGGAAATGGATTGGCCGTTTCTGTAATTATTCCGTTCTCCCTGAAAACAAAAGATAGCCTGAAAGGTGCCGCCATAATTACCGCTTCCAGGTACATGTAACGCGTGGCAAAATGCTTCCTGCAGCAGTTAATAGGACCTACTCGTCTTAACTGCTTCGTTAACGCAAATATGTAGTTTCCTATGTGTAGAGAACTAGCTGAGCGAGAGTCTGCGCGCTATGAAGAATGTCCAGGCTATTGCACAGGCTGTTGGTGTAGTTCTCCAGCGCATTCTTCACCTCGGTGCGCACTCGATTTAGTTTCCATCTCCAGCAGGTCCTGCACTCCTCGATACTCAGCGTCACTTCGAAGGTGGGCGTGCAGCAAACGCTCTAAATGACTCGAGTACGTGCAGTAAATACGGAATAGTTTGTCCGACCAAAATGCTCCTTTCTATTATTAATAACTGCGTGCAATCGCGTATTTAACTGTGATTAACGTTAAATACACTCCTAAAAAACAACCCTACATGTAGTTGCAGGTCGCAGTTGTAGAGTGTGAAATAGAGCGAGTCAGATGTAGCGAAGTGAAAAAGGCAAGTTGAAGTGGAGCTGACGTACTTGGCGCCCGTCCAGCAAAATGCCCTCAACGAGTATCAGCAAGCCGTGACACGTGGGAGGTCCCTCCAGTCATTTACTTCGTTCCCCATCGTGACTGCACCGAATGGCTCAGTTGGTCCCTGAACCTGCACTTTTACCTGCTTCAGTCTCCGATTCGGTAGATAGAAACGCTCTCCACTAAGCCATCATCGAAGTAACGGGTTCGCACCATGAGGCCCTGGATCGTAGCGGTCACTTTGCTATCTTGGTCGCCTCTCCAGCTGCACGCAGCCACGACATGTCCCGAGTCCGGGATCGCTCCCCTTCGGAGATCACATTGGCCGCAGCAGCGAGTGGCGCGGACGACGTGGCTGTGCTGGTGAAGGATTCGGACTGTGACGAGGTTTCCATCGACGCAACAGCGTCCGAAAACCCTGGCGAGTACCGCATCAATGCCAGCTACGTCGACATCGCAGTGGTCGAGAGCTACCCGGCAGTCGCGAGTCTGTACGTCAGAAAAACGAACCATTTTTGATGCATCACAGAGGGATTTCTAATGAAGTGTGTGTTGTAGGTGGCTGTGGAATAACAAGATCAAGACGTTCAAGGCGGTGGGGACGTCGGTGACGGAAGTGTAGGTGGATTTAGAAACTTTGGTCTTGTTTAGAAATCTGACGGTGGATGAAAACAGGGACATCACGAGTAACCAGTTGACGTCCCTGGATGGGTTGGAGTTCCCGTCGAGTGTGCAGATGCTGTACGTGGTCTACAACACGTTGGTAGCCGAGAAAGAATTGACTTTCTTATGGTTTGGTTTTCTACAGGACGCTGGATCTTAATGCGATCACTTCTACCAGCGCGTCGGACTTTCCTGAAAAACTTCAGAAACTTTATCTACGCAAGAACTCGATCGATTCGCTGGCCAAGTTTCGCTTCTCGGCGTCCTTGCAGAATTTGTATCTGAACGGGAACCAGCAGCTCACGACGCTGGAAGGCGCAGTATTTCCCGACAGTCTGCAGTATATGTGAGTTGTTTGTTATGAGGTGGAGAAGTGTTACTTCTCTTACGGACTTTGTCGCCATTTGTAGTGAGTGCAGTGACTGCAGAATCACCGAGATCGTGGGCGTGACGTTCCCTTCGAGCTTGAAGACAATGTACGAGTTTGCTTTTGGTTCTAGGAACAAACTTTCGTCACTCATTTCGTTTGTATTGCTTAGGACTTTGGGAGGAACGAGTGTGACGAACTTCGTCGTGCGAGAGTCCGATGTCGAGGTGCTGCAGAGCGCTCAACTAAGTCTCACGGTCAGTTTAGACTCGGACTGCTCTGGCACTGTTACTGTCATCTCGGATGACATCTCGGCTTGTGTGCTCGATGGTGAGGTTTTCTATTCGGAAACGACTGACATTGCTAGATTTCTGACCTTCTCTGATTCTGCAGACGTGTCGTTCTCCAGCTTGTACCCTACGAACAGCAGTGATGACTCCGCTACGGGAAGCAGCTCTAGCGAAAGTTCTACCACATCTACCGCAGGATCTGACACTGGCAGCAGCACGACGAACACTGGAAGTACAGATCAAGCAACAGGATCGGGAGGTACTAATACTACCGTCATCGTCAACAAGGAGGGGTCGAGCTCCAACGCTGGGTTATACGGTGGAATCGCTGCAGCCGTCGTTGTCGTGCTTGCTGTTGTGGGGTTCGTCATTTATCGCCGACGCAAGAACCGTCAGCACGAGCAGTCACGCGCCGACGGCTTCATGGCTCTACCTGCAGACAAAGATCAGTACAATGGCGTTACAGGTGCTACAACGTCACAGACGTTATCGCTACCTCCTTCATCCACTGACAGCGGCTACATGAGCAACGACGTCCGCAATGACGAGGATTTGATTCCTTTCCGGCTACCTGTTAATGATGTTGTTATCGAGAGGGAACTCGCCAGTGGCGGCTTCGGCATCGTCTATCTCGCTCGCTTGTACAGTAATCACGTGGTGGTCAAGCAGATTCTGCCCAAAGCCATGTCTAAAGACCTGCTTCGTCGATTCATGGACGAAATCCGGTTATTCGCCCGCATGGACCACCCCAAGATCGTTCGCTTCATCGGTTTATCGTGGACGAACCTCATGGATCTCTCTCTCATTGTGGAATTCATGCCTAGAGGTGATCTCACCACGCTGATACGACAGAAACACAGTGAACACGACTCTCGCCGGTCGTTCTCGTGGTTGGACGACGACTCTCAGCCGCGCAACAAGATTGGAATCGCCTTGGATATGGCGGAAGCGCTTGTTTACATGCACTCGTTCGACCCCACGATCATCCACCGAGACATTAAATCGCGCAATGTCCTGTTGAATCACGAGTGGGAAGCCAAACTGAGCGACTTTGGCATCTCACGAGAGAGTTCTAATGAGGAGACGATGACTGGCGGCATGGGGACCACAGCTTGGATCGCTCCGGAGGTGCTTCAAGGCGAAAGGTACTCGGAGAGTGCGGACATTTTCTCGTTCGGTATCGTACTCAGCGAGATGGATACGTGTGGCCATCCGTACAACAGCAACCGGTCGGAAGCGGACGCTCTGACGGACGCAAAAATCGCGCTATTGGTGAGCTCGGACGCCATCAAACCGACGATCGAACAGGACTGTCCGATGGAGATCCGAGAGCTCATTTTGCAGTGCGTTGCGTTCGACCCTGCGAGTCGTCCGTCGGCTGTCATGCTGCACTACCAACTGCGAACCATCGCGTCTGCGTACAGGAGATCCCCATGATCTAAAGTGCGAGGTAAAGCTATATGTATTGATCGAGCTGGGACTAATAGCTCGAGGGAAATGCCGATTGAAATGCACAATTCGTTTTTGAAAGTAGTTCGTCACTTCAACGTGAGGGTTCGTACACTGAAAGTCTCCACTTCGTACATGTATTCAGTGGTCGTACAGTCATCAACGTCCATGGGTGCAAGGTGGGAAGTGTCCGGTTGCTGACACTTCTATCGTTGTTTGCCACATGACGCTGGTTTGCATTTCCAGTAATGTATCTACTCGTACAGTGTTTTAACCCTCCCGTGCAGCGGTGTAGAGCTCAGAGAGACGAACAACAGCAACAAAAGAGCTGAGCTGATGAGATGGCTACACCCTATGGTCACAACTGTGATTCGGTAAAGACAGCTTGTGCAGCAACGGGACGAAGTAACGGTCCGTGCTTACAAACTCCAAGTCAACGACGTTCAGAATGTGCGTGGAACGGCGGCAGTCCCACGGTCACGCACGTAATTTCCGGATTCCACAGCAGTCAGACGGTCTCCATACACTCGCCAACTTACCCAGTCAGTACCGCCTCATGCGGGTCTTCCAGTCGCTGGAGACGCCGTCCATGGCGCCAATGTGGCGCAAAATGCGCGAGATCCGCGCCCTGGTCACTCAGAAGTCAGCCAACGACGTGCAACTCCGCTTTTCAGCTTCCGATTGGCGCAAAAGCTCTGCGCAAGACGCCGCCAAACGCTTCAACAGCGCCACCAGCTACTTGTCCGCCGTGAGCGTCAAGAGCCGCCGCCTGTCCGTTGCAATGCCCCGTTTCGAGTCCGAGCTGCAGCAAAGCAGTGCAATTGACGAGTTCGAACTGCTGGATGTGCTGGGGAGAGGCACGTTCGGGACGGTCCATTTGGCTCGGCATCTGGACACGGGCGCGACGGTAGCGGTGAAGGTGCTTGGGAGGCGCCAAGTAAAGGAATTGCAACAGGAGAAGAACGTCCTGAGGGAGCAAAGCGTGCATTTGATGCTGCTGCATCCGTTTGTGGCGAAACTTTACGCCACTTTTCAAGACAAGGACGCACTGTACTTCGTGCTTGAATTCTGTCCCGGAGGAGAACTTTACAGCTTGGTGAACACTCACGACGATGGACATTTAGAGGAGGACGATTCGGATGCAGAAGAGAGGAAGTCCAGGGTCTCGGAGGTGAATGAGGAGCCAGAGCCGTCCGATTCCGTGACTACTGAGTCGGAATCGGACGAGGAGCAGAGGACGCAGAGGGAGTGAGCTTTGTTATGAGTCGGAACAGCTTGACGCTCGAGAACTTCTTGGCGAAGCAGAAGCTGCGGAGCTCCTGCGGTGGGCTACACGAACGCTACGTGGCTTTCTATGCTGCGTGTATGGTGACAGCGCTCGAGTATCTGCACAACCGCGGGGTTTTGTATCGGGATTTGAAGCTGGAGAACCTCGTGCTGGATGCTGATGGATATCCGAAGCTCATCGACTTCGGACTGGCCAAACCAAATGCGACTCGGACGTCTGAACGCAGCTCGACGATGTGTGGGAGTGGAGAGTATATGGCACCTGAAATTCTGCAGCACAAACCGTACGATCAACGTGTGGATTTGTGGTCTTTTGGTATTCTGCTGTACGAGATGCTCTTCGGAATGACGCCGTTTTACCATGCTAACCATCGAGAGCAAAGTCGTCGTATCATGTCGGAGCCTGTGGCGTTTCCGGAGGACTACCAACAGCGGCACTCCAGTGTTTGTCTACTCATCCGCAAACTGCTGGAAAAAGACCCTGCACTGCGATTCGCGTCATTCGCAGAGGTGCGGAAGAGCAGGTTCTTCCGTAGCTACTTTCCGTCGACGCAGGGCTGGCATCAACTCGAGTCTCGACAGGTGGATGCTCCGTTCGTCCCAAGACTGGACGGACCGTTCGACACCAGTCTATTCGTTCGTGTTCAGGACGAAGAGCAAGGCTACGACAGTGATGCAGACTCAGACTTCGGGTACTGAGAGACCCAGACTGCAAAATTGCTGCAGATATGTGAACTCGCGAGAACGCGAAGTAGTAGTGTAGAGTCAAGTGTATTTATCTCGCCACCAGTGAAGCAACCCAGGTAGTAGCTTAAGTCTAACGACAACCAAGAACGAATGTGACTTCTACTTTTGATTGTTTTGCCTTGTGTGTAGGCCCAATCTATTGAAATGATCTATCTATCGCTGGACGAGCGTGAAGGCTGGCACGCTAACCAGATAATTTAGTGGGGAGACGACTTGGTCGTGGGATGTCGGCACCTGTTGCTGGTTCTTCGAGTTTACACGGAAAGACAGAGATGAAGTGGGTGAGCTAGAAGTCGCTGAAGATATTGGAGCCGTCCTCGAAGTAAGGCTCCACATCAGCTTCCAACTCCTCCTGGTACTCGTCATCGATTGTCTGAAAGAAGGACGTGTCGAAGAGCCCATTGAGCTTCGGGATGAAAGGCGGATTCCATTCTCGACGAAGCAGCCGATGCCAGTCGTCAGGACCTGTGAACACTCGCGAGAAAAACCTGTGCGTCTTGATCTTGTGCATCGACGAGAGTCGTTCCTCCGGATTCTTCACTAGAAGCTGGTTGATGAGATCGCAGGCTAGCGGACACTCCTCTTCGAAATCGTTCGGGAACTCGACGTTCTCCGTAGTAATTCGGCGTCCGAGTTCGCGCGGATTTTCATGGTAGAACGGTGTCTTGCCCAGTAGTAACTCGTACATGATGATACCAAACGACCACACATCCACGCGCTGGTCATGAGCCTGACGAAGAAGCACCTCGGGAGCCATGTAGTCCATACTGCCGCACAGTGTGAGGTTTCGAGCGTTCTTCTCGCTCCCGTCATCACCTTCCTCTGTTTGCTGCGCGTCAGGCTTCGCGAAGCCGAAGTCCAATACCTTGAGATAACCTTCATTGTCGAGCACCAGGTTTTCAAGCTTCAGGTCGCGATACAACAATCCTTGATCATGTAAATACTCGAGTGCACTGAGGATGCAACCCAAGTAGAACACTGCGTTCTCCTCCTTCAGTCCTCCAAACCGGCTTCGCAGTACACTCAGTCCTTCTGCATCCAGATTTCTCGTCCGGATAGGTACCAGCGACTCACTTAGCGTCGGTTTGGCTGCACTAACAGGCGTGGCAGGACGCAGCTCGTCACTGTCGTCCTCCAGTGTTTTCAGCTGCGGTGTCTTGACAGCATCTGCTCTTTCTTCTTCTTCAGCTTGAGAGTACACGAGACTCCAGAGCTCTCCACCAGGGAGGTACTCGAGAACCAAGTACAGACAGTCATCGTCCTGAAAAGTGCCGTACAACCTTGCAACAAGCGGGTGTTGCAGCTGCAAATGCACCGCTCGTTCTCTCAAAATGTGCTTCTCCTGTCTGGTCGTGACCACGTGCTCCTTGGACAACACTTTGAGCGCCACACTGGTACCTGACGGCTTGTGCTTGGCCAGCTTGACGACTCCGTAGGTGCCGACTCCAAGTACGCGAATGACGTCAAAGTCGTCGGCCGCGAGCGTCTCGAGCTCGTCGTCGCCGTTGCACTGCATCCAAACCGCTTTCTCTCGACTGTCGCTCTCCGTTTCGCTCTGCTTGACCGCCGGGTCAATCATAACCGCCCTCTTGTCGGGACTGATGTCTGCGGGGTACTTGACCACTTGGCAACTCATTCCCCAATCCAATTGTAGCAAAACGGAGATTGAGGACGTCTTGGCTTTAAGCCTTTTCTGATCTGCCGGATTTGTTACCGCTGAGTACCCACCAGCCTCTTGCAGGGAACAATTCCGTCAAGCTTCAAGCACAATGGAATGCTACGCGACGAGAATAGATGGCTACATGTGCCACGTACTTGCACGTCCTCACACGTCGCAGGAATAAGAACCCATCTGCGACGTGTGAGAATCCATTGGGGCGTTGGATATTATAATACGCTGGAACTTGACGGCACCTCGATGGGAACGGACGGTGCAGAGGGCAGCGTGTCCTTGACAGCGGGTGCTGCGTGTGTGGCGGCGATTCTGCTCTTCCAGTACCTCGTGTCGGCTCAGCCGTTAACCGCTGCGCAGAATGACGCGCGGCAACGTCATGACCTGCATATACAGCGCAAACTACAGCATGTGGGTACAGGAGCCATGATCTACGCGGCTTCGGCCTTCTTCGGACGGGTAGCAGGTTCTACTGTACTGCTCTTCTTCGCCCTGGTTTTCTACGGACTGCACGAGCTCCGTGGCACAAATGAGGCTGTTAATTCCGCTTATATCAAGGTTTTTGGGAGTATTATGAGGCAGTACGAAGTGTCGAGGGCTGCCCTGCCTGGAGCCTACTACTTCCTGTTGGGTTCGGGCTTGTCGCTTGCAGTGTTTCCACCTCGAGTGGCAAGACTCGCTATTCTGCATGTGAGTGACTGGATTTGATGCGATGGCAATGGGTTCTGATGTTTGTGATCTGATGTGCTAGTTGTCGGTCGGAGACCCAGCCGCAGCTTTCTTTGGGACGTTGTACGGACGACACAAGTTGGTGAATTTGGTGGGGAGGTTGGGCGGAGATAAGTCGCTGGGGGATCAATTGGCTGCTTTTGTGTCTCTACAGCAGCAACGTTCATGGTGCTGATGCTGGAGAGGGAATTCTACTTCGACTTTGTGGATGATGAGGCCCGAGCAGTGACCATCTCGCTAGCGGCTGGAGTTAGTGCTGCTGCTGCGGAACTGCTCGATATTGGCGGCTGGGACGACAATCTCACGTTGCCACTGCTCTCCGGTGTGTTTCTGCAGCTCACCGTTGGACGCTTGCTGTAGACGCTCAGACAATT
The DNA here is from genome assembly GCA_012656105.1 of Phytophthora syringae. Lineage (NCBI taxonomy): Eukaryota > Oomycota > Peronosporomycetes > Peronosporales > Peronosporaceae > Phytophthora > Phytophthora syringae. The sequence continues at coordinate 112,919 of JAAKBD010000552.1, read as the reverse complement.
GTAAATCACAATGCATGAAATTGAGGTCTATTCTAATGAAAACTTGTGAGCTCTTGTCGGCTGAATCACCCACGCCTTTAGTCGCTGCTTAGAGGTACGCAGCGATGAACTTGGACACGGGGCGGATCCAGTGGCCGTCCTTCCAGCTGAAAATGCCGTGTAGCATGCGCTCGGGTCGTCGCCAGAGCTGCTCCGTCACCACCTCTGCATCTCGGGTGAGTGCTTCGTACTCGTTTTGAAGTCGGCGTTGCAGCTCTGGGTTGCGTGTGTACATCACCAAGTTTGACTCAAGGTCGCACCCATACGATCGCTGCCCGAAGTTTGAGCTTCCCACCACTGTAAGCTGGGGCAGACCCAATACCGACTTCTTACCGTTTGTCACTGGCGGCGTTGGTGGCCTCCACCACATGCCCTTGCCGTGAAAAGTCCAGCCCGGACGGTTGAATTCACGCAGCACCGTAGGGAACTCGCGACCGAGAGTGCGTTCGTAGAAGTCTTGCTCAATCAGCGAGTACGCCATGGGCAGTGCACCTTTCACACCGCGAGCATCGTAGAACCCATTAGCGCGAGGAGCAGCTGAAACCACATCCAGTCCAGCTCCACAGCGCTCAAGAAGTTCACTCAGAAACGGCGGGAAGTTGAGATACCCCGATGCAATCTGCAGCTGGGAACCACGAGGCAAGTTCTCCACAAACTTACTCAACACGCGTTCATCGTGATCCATCTCGATCGGCGTAAACTGCAGCGTTGGGAACGCCCACGCATCGGTGGATTCATCGGTGTCTTCCTTGTGCTTGTCCGGGTTCACCAAGTTCTCCAGCTTCTGTCTCATCGCCGTCTTGGCTTCTTCCGAGTCATGAGCCAGTGCAGGCGCCTGCAGCTGATAGTCATCCCGCTCACTATTCACCGACTCCAGCTTGACTTTGTACGAGAATCCCGTCACCAACTCCACGAACTGATGGTAAAACTGCGCCAAATCCCCACAGTCCGCCAGCTCCACATATCGATCCTGTCTATTGGTGAAATAGTCTGCACTCAGATTGGCTCCACTCAGCACGAGCGTCTCGTCCACGAGATAAACTTTAGCATGGGAGACGCCCAGCGTCTCGTTGAATGGTGGTGGGAGCTTGGCTTTAAGTCCCGAAAGCTGCGGAACTCGGAACAGAAACAGCTCCACGTTGGCTGGAAACTCCTTCAACAAAGGAGTCAACATGGTCACCGAACTGGCCGTGAGTCCGCCGCGTTGGCCGCGTGAATAGTCCAGTACAATCTGCACTTGCAGCTGTGGCTTTTCCCGTAATCTCTGGGCCAGAGCTCCCACCAGAGCTTGTTCCAATTGGCCTGTACCCAGATATAACGAAGAGATGGATATTCTGGTCTCTGCTCTCTGGATATTGTGCAGCAATTGCTGGTAAAAGGCCGTGGGAGTGGCCAGAAGCTTCACGTCGGTGCTGCGCAGCGGGAAGAGACGCGAATGTTGCGCTAGCGACTGGAAAAGGTGCTCGTAACTCACGTCGGACGGGCAGTCGGTGGCTGGGGATGTGGACGACGTCATGCAAGTGGAGGGAGCGTCGGTGGAAGCGTCTGGGGACGGACACGCAGCGTGCAGCGAAGCCATCTCAGGCCAGGAGCTACGACCTTGATGTGAGGCAGAGGATGCAGCTAGTTTAGGCCGGAACCTAATATTAAGTTCCTGATGCGTGTTAAGTACGATTTGGGTAGAATGGAGTGATGCTGCTTTGGGATCCAAGTTGAAGTCGGTCCATTTCTTTTGAGTATTTCGGGTTTCAAAGCAAAATCTTACCGAGCATTTTCACATAACGACCTGGACAGTTTCTTCTTCGCTGATTGGATATTTTACTTTGAACTTTGAACCCCTTTTCGCCCAGCACAAGAAAACATAAGCCGCGATACGAGCAGCTGACGCTTCCTACTACACAATCCGCGTTCAGAAGCACAACCGACAAGACGGCTACACTACCAGTTCCGAGTCCGAGCGGTGGACCACCAGCACGAGCTCCAGATTCAAGTCGTGGGGCACGGGCTACGGATCCAAGTCGTGGAGCACCAGAGCTGTAGAAGCGTCGTGGAAAACCAGAGCCAGCGCCAGACCAAGTCTGGAAGCACCCAGGTTGGAGACACGTCGCGCAGCAGCAGTAGCAGCCCGGGAGCCGGAGCCAACTTGGTCAGTACCAGCATCAGCGCTACGTCGTGCAGCAGCGGAGCAGGAGGAAAGGATCCGCGAAGAGCTGGGCCAGAGTCATCACCTTCTGTGTCGGGTTGACAACAATGCCTCAAGTGTCGCGACGGCAACGAGCGTTACGAAGTCTGAGACGTGGGATTCGAGCAGCAGCGTTCGGTGAAAGCATTGAGTTTTTATTTAATCTCTTCGACGACGATGTTACATCGTCCCTAGAAGTTCTAGATGCAGATGATGACACATTGACGGATTTTATTGAAGCCTACTGGTTCATTAGCAGATCTCGTTACTTGAACAAGCGGGAACGTGTGCCTCGTGCTCCCGACTCAATGGACTTTGGCTCAACCAACTTGACGAGCGGCGTTTCACGCAGGATTTTCGCGTTACGAGATTTCAATTTACGCAGATTGTGGACTTGATTCAAGATCATCCAGTGTTTTGCAACAACTCGAACGTTCCACACACCCCAGCATGGTGTCAGCTTATGGTTGCGGTGTATCGATTTGGGTGCGATGGCAATGGCGCCTCCATCGGAAAGCTAGCTCGTCATTTTCGGTGCTCTGAAGGGGCAGTTGAGCTTTTCACTGATCGCTGCATAGCTGCGCTGGTGGCGCTAGAAGCACGTGCTGTTACGTGGCCTGACGATCATGAGCGCGAGGAAATAAGCTTTCGGATCGAAGAGTTGTCAGGATTTCGACAGTGTATCGGCTTTGTCGACGGAACCTTGTTCCCTTCGCAACAAAACCGGAACTTGATGGCGCTGACTACTATAGTCGCAAGGGATGCTATGGAATGGCAGGGCTTGTCGTGTGTGATGATCACAAGCGGATTAGATATCTCTACACAGGATGGGCGGGGTGTACCCATGATGCTAGACTGATGGCAAACTGTGAGATCCAACTTTGCAAAACCGAGATGTTTGAAGGTGACCAGTACCTTTTAGCGGACTCTGGATTTGCTCCAGATGAGGCCATCGTCCCTGTCTTCAAGAAGCCAAGAAATGGTCACTTGACGGATGCACAGGGAGATTCAACAAGGAGCTCAGTAAAATCCGCGTATGGAACGAACACTGCATTGGTATATTGAAGGGCCGATTTTATAGCCTGAAAGGACTGCGACTTCGCCTGCGAAGTGAACGCGACGGGGAAAGGATAGTAGCTTGGATTCGTGCGTGCAGTACTCCACAATCTACTGCTATATGTCGCAAAGGCTGGAGATTCCGAAGACGACAACCCCAACGCGTGGATTCCCGTAGCAAAGGAATTACCTGACTTGATTGACGACGGCAACTTTGCTAACGCATTACTTAGAGAGTCTGACACACAAGGAAAACTCAAACGCTTACGAGTAATGCAAAGCTTGTTAGACCACCTGTCTAGCATCTAAAATCCAAGTTAACCATATCACTTATCTTCAAACTGTGCAGCAACCATGATCTTAATCTCATCTGTGGTATAAATCCCCAACTCAAGCAGGTCCTTCATGAACTTGACCTTCGCTTGGGCCATCTCGATGCACGAACGCTTCTTTGCGATTATGGTACGTTCGCAGATCGAATCGTACATCACGTCGTCGAGACTCTTGCGTTTCTTTTGCGGCGTCGACTTGAGCGATAACGGTTTGCCTCGCTTCGATTTTCCTGGAGTCTTTCCTCTCCCCACTGTACTAACCGTACTGGTAGACGTAGCGCTTTTACCTGCTCTTGGTTGAGATATCGGTGTAGGGACGTCATCAGCAGCAGACTCCTCAGAATTCGCACCAGTACTTCTGGGTATAGGCTCCCTCGTGGAACCAGAAGCAGCATCAGCGTCTATGTCTGGGTCAGCGGCCGATACAGTAGTAGAAGCTTCACCAGAGGTGTAAAAATCATCACCATCGCTCTTCGACCCATCATCACTCTTTCGACCCTCGTCATCGCCGAAGGAGAAGTCGAAGCCAGCGAGTCCTTCGTCCAAATCCTCCTCCATGTTGATGTTGGCAGCTGTGATAGTGAAAGGTCTTGCATAGTTAAACGTTCCTGTTGGAGCAATAGGTTTCGCCGAAGAACGGTTATGAAACACGGGGTCAAGGACATCCCAATGTTTGCATATACCGACCAGTTTATCTGGAACCAGAACGATGGCGTTAGAAAATATACAAATTTAAATATTTCCAAACTCATTGAGTTACACCTTACCGTGGAAAGTCTTTGCTTCATCTTCATCCAAGATGCCTTCACCCGATTGCCGCTTCAAGTCCGCCGCTTTGTTGTACGCGTCTTGAAGGTCATTACTTTTTGTACGACACCTTTAAACCCAAAGCAAGTGTAAGATACAGAACCTATAAGCAAAGCAGACAGCTTCGGTTCCGATATACCTTTATACGTTCGACCATCAATCCCCGCCCCCATGATGAGATCAGCGATCTCGGCTGCTAGAGCCTTCTTCGTCTTGCCTCCGACGGTATCACCACGCCAGCGTTGAAGGTTTCCGTCCGCCGTGAGCCACTTCAAGATGACTTCGACGCTTGATGGACCCCCATCAACACCGTCCTTTTCCCAGCTAACTGGGCGTCTGCGTGAGGCAGCCTTGGTTGCCATGCTTAGCTCCGACGCTTGCTGCCGATGAGCGTCGATCCCTTTTTCGAGCAAAACGCAGAAAGATTCTCTTGGAATGATCAGTCGATTAGGTCGTTTTGACTCCATTTGGGGGCTAGAAATCCTAACATAACGGCATAATAGCAAATCGCTCTGATCGGTCAATTGCAAACTTAGGCTTTTAGGTGTTAAGGTTTTGTTGAACTTTGAAACCCCTATTTTTGCCGTTGGTTCCCGAAATACCCCACGCCACATTACATTACTTTTCATCCTTGGCGATTCACAAACTTTTGTTTGACGACTGGAGCTGCCTCTTATGAGGAGAATTCTTGCTCGTGCTGGATCTGGTATCCGTGCGCTGATTCGGAAATGGGAATCGTTCCAGGTGGAGTTGAACGGAAGCTATTCAGTTACGCGCTTAACGTCCATGCAGAAGTTCTGCGAATCGACCAGCGTTTGGCGAGCACTTATCACTCTGGTAGTGACGCCACTGCTTCCTTTAATTTCTGTGGCGTTGGTTGACGCAGTACCTATGGCATCGCCAGATCTCGGGTTGGCACACAGTGGAGGCTTATGGATTCGTGGAGTTTTAATCGCACTCCTCGTGTCCTACGCGAGTTTATGGCAGTTCAGCCAATACGTCACAGAACTTAAAGTCTCCTCACTTGAGCTGGTTTCGACTTCGATAATTGCGGCTGCAGTTGTTCATGTTTTGGCATTCTGTCTGATGATGCTGTTCGGGTATCCAGTTCCATTTACAATGCTTTGGGTAAGTGGTCCGTGGATAGGGACTCTAGCGTTGGCATTGAAGCTTTCCAGAGGGGAATTTTGCGTAAAAATGACAAAGTGATGCAAGACGTACGCAGTTTATCAACTATATTGTCATTGCAGGCAGCTTCTGCACTGGTGTACACAGCCTTCAACGTGATATATCGAAATGTACCAGTAATGTATCAACCGGTTGCAGCGTTGGGCGTCCCCGTGTTCAAGATAACGATAAAGAACCTCTTGTGCCGATTTCTTCGGGGAAAAGATGACTTGAAGCCAGAAATGGTCGTCTTTTACGTCGATATCACCAGTGCGCTCTTTGTGTCGTCGGTCATGCAGAAGGCAGCTTCCATCAACACGAGTGTCTTGCTCATATTGATAGACATTGCTCAAATGCTGGTCTCGCTGTTGGATCTGAGATTGATGCTCAACAGTGTGGAAGACATTGCCACCAAGATGGGAGCTGAAACACATGAAGTTATCGCCAACGCTCTACTGATTGCTTTAAAGTATCCGGAGATTGAACAACAACAATTGCGAGCCGGCTGTTTAGCTTCATCAAAGGCAGACACGTTTTCGATGCCTGCTCTCCGAACGGCAACCAGAAAGTTTACCGGAACCGGTCGCATAGCCCCCACTCAAGGAGACGCAAGCCGCAACGTTGACCCAGTTTTCCCCGTGGAAAATCATGTCACTGGGCCTACTTTTCTAGCCTTGCCAGCAATGGAACACATCACGTCTCAGGAGCGCTACCTGCTTCTTCAAAAGGCTCTTCAGATACTGTTTTTGACAGAATTTTTGCTGCTGAGCGAGTTTGTGGAGGTATTTACACCTCTCACGTACGGTGAGCACGAGCTTAGAGTCTCTTAAAATGAAAAGGGTGCATTGTTTTGGTCTGCTAACGTATGAATGTCTGGTTCAGGTTGCTATTTGATCATCACTTTCCACTGGCCCAATCGAAAATTTTATCCTCTGTTTCAAGGACTTGACGATACCGAATTCTGGATAATGATCCGTAGCACTTTTGTGTACGGGCTGTTGGAGGTGGGGACGCTAGCAATGCTGATGATTATGATCTACAGAACGACCCACAGATTTCCTCTTCAGCAACTCGCATACGTTATGAAAAGCATTTGGGGAAATTACAGTGGAGACTCATGATTTGGCTTCTGCTACTTTTACAAGCCACCATCCCTCAGCTGGGTACGTTGAGTATACTTGTAGATCCGCCACAACAGCTCTCGATCACTAATTATGTTTGCATGTACTTTAAAAATGAGTAGGGGCGGACTACGAGCACAAGTTCTAAACATCTCTGGAACTTACCTACAGAGCATCTGGTGTAAGCTTGGCGATTCGATCACCGTTCGCTTGTCCTCGTGTTAATTTCACAACCACTATTCAAATTTGGCTTTACAGTCGACCTGTCGTGTATTGATGGTGCTGCCAGCAACATTATTACTGGCATAACTTTGTCTGGCGGTTTGTCGATGTTCTGCTCATGAAATCACCGGATCTCGGCTTAAAACACAATGCATTTTTGAAGATTCGTGAGATGCTAGACGAGTTCCTGGAGTCCAATGCACTTTCACGACAATTTTCAGATACGCGGTAGAGTTCAAAGTATCGCGCACCTCGCTTCGCATGCAGCTACTGTTATCCAATGTGGTTCGTACATGTGATGATTTTGCTGTCTATTCACGCTGCTGTGGGGAGTTGTCGCTAAAAGAAAATTCCTGTGAAGTTCAGCCATCTCTCGCTTCTAACGATAATGCAGACGACTACTGCGGTCTCCGGCAACCAATTGCCATTCCCATTCCGGTACGGTGCAGCCCGGTATTCAAGAGAACATGTTCGCTGAAATCTACATACAAAATATGACTTGAAGGCAGAAACGATCGTGTTCAACATTGGCGAGCATCTTGCTCGGCCTGGTAGCTTTGTTCAGACACGAATGCCGCTGTATGATCCACCCATTTAAACAGAACAGAATAGACATCTTCAACTTTCAACAAGTTCCACCGAAGTTGAAGTGGCATTGATTTGACCTGTACCAGTAAACCACCATCGCACCTTATCGAGTATTCGTTGTACATGTCCATCCGACTAACATGTAAAGTCACTTTTGAATCGGCGCCGAGGGACACGAACAGTGCGTGCTTTTGCGTAGCCCGATGGAAGTCTCTCGTCTACTAGTGCTGGGCCCCGACCGCGACAGCCAATTGGCCGTGCTCTCCAAGCTGCGCCAGCTCTGCGGGGCCTCCAGTCCTCAAGACGCCAAGTGCGACGTGGCGGTGCTGAACTTGCAGACCAAATACTACCGAGCGCCGGTGGAGGTTCACGTGCACCAGGTGCTGGACAACACGCCGCAGCCTGCGCTACAGTGCGAGCTGCACGACTACGAGGCGCTGGTGTGCGTGGTGGACGCAGGGCAACGCGAGAGCTTTCTGCACGTGCATCGCTTCGCCAAGCGCCTCGTGGACACTTTGCCGTACGACGTTTGTCTACTGGTGGCTGGTACCTCGTCAGCGACTCAGGAGAGCGTCAAGAAGATGGAGAGCTGGTGCCAAGACAATGGCTTCGAGTTTTGGACTTGGACGATGAAGAACCGACTCCTGATGACGACGATGTCATCCACGAGAAGCGCGGCATTGAACGGGTGCTGGAGGCGCTGCACTGCACCATGTGGAGGTCCATGGAGATGATGCAGAGGGTGGAAAATGATGCTGTGAAGGTGAAGGAGACGACGAAGAGTGAGGAGGCGGAGAAGAAGATTGAGGAGGAGAAGAAGGAGAATCACTCGGTGGTTGAAGCTGACGGTGTCGAGCAGGACGCTGCAGTGGATGATTCGAGGCTTCACGTGCTGTTGCAGGCGCTGGAGATCGCACCCGATGCAGCTGGGGATGTGGACGGAGGTGACGAGGACGTCGACATGGGTCAATTCAGTGCGCTGATCTCGGAAGTACGAAATGTCCGTGACCAAGGCGAGTCGCTCACCGATGAGCAGCGACGTGAACGAGCAGCTGAGGTGGCTATGAAGCTCTGGAGCTTCCTGGGCGCCGATGACGAGGCCAGCGACTCGGACTAGATTTGCGCTCTATGATTGGTCAAAACAATACGCGAAAATCTAAATCACGGTCTCAGATTGGCTATAACTCTTTTTCCACGCGTTTGATTGGCTGAAATGACAAGATACCAAAATTCGTTGGTGGGCATTTCACAAGCGGATCGACTACCATGGCGGACCAGAACGAGGTGAACCTGGTGGACCTGTCGCTGGAGCAGCTCAACTCGCTCAAGGGGCAGCTGGAGAAGGAGCTGCAGCAGCTGACGGTGTCGTTCGGTGGCCTGCGCGAGGCCCAATCGCGGTTCTCCGAGTCCAAGGAGGCGCTTCAGGGCATGGCGAGCTCCGACCTGGACAAGGAGGTGCTGGTGCCCCTCACGGCCTCCATGTTCGTGCCTGGCAAACTAGCCAATAAGACGGAGGTGCTGGTGGACGTGGGCACGGGCTACTTCGTGCAGCAGTCGGTGGAGAAGGCCCAGCAGTTCATGGACCGGAAGGTGGACTTTTTGCAGAGCAACTCGGACCAGCTCAAGACGGTCATCGACGGCAAGCGCAACATGCTCGAGGCGGTGCTCATGATCATGCAGCAGAAGATGCAGGAGCAGCGCAAATAGGGCAGAAAAAACACTGAGAATTGACACGCCAGGAGGAGGACGAAGGACTCAAAACGCAGGACGTGTAGCATTTTTATCGTTGATTTCTAACCAATTTCTAACCAGGTGACAGAACTTCAACTCCGCATCTTGACAATCTGCACTGTACGGTGAGAAATCTGCACTTTACGGATGGTCCTGTACGTCCACGTTCTTGAGTGCAGGGTATCTTGGGTCGGTCAATAAATATGCACGAGTCCGTAGCTGAGCGTCCAGAAGAGGATGAAGGACAGCGCCTGCGACATGACGCCCGCAAAGAGGAAGGAGAAGGTGCTCGTGTTGAAGTAGAGCTTGACGTCCATGCCGAGCTTGGAGAGCCAGAGCGCCAGCGCCGTGAACACGTAGGCGGCGGCCAGGAAGGCGAAGCCCTGCAGGCCCGTCATGCCCGTGATGCCCGCGATGCAGCCAGCGATGACGCACATGGACGTGTGCACGTACTCCACCGCCTTCTCGTTGCTCTTCATGTTCTCCATGGAGAAGAACTCCACCTTCTTGTCCTGTAGCGCCTCCATTGTTGACAGCTTGGGCTCGAAAGTGACGTCAAAAGAGGGGAAGACCGCTAAGTACGGGTTAAGTTCGGTTTGGTGTGTGATACGTAATGTGGTGTATCCAACCTGTGCGGTTTCGAATTCAAACATCCGAACCTAATCGTTTGAATCGGTTTCCTGTGTCAACAGAGTGCAAACTTCCATCTCGAGGCCACATCCGGTCTCATTTACAACTGGGATCCAATCAGGTACCAACCAATACAGGAATTGCTGGTGCAATTGCGCTCTTAACAATTTTCTCTTCAATTGCTTATAGTTACAGCTAAATGACCGGACAGAGGAGCTCCAAGGTGGCGCCGCGGAGGGCGTTGCACTCCATGACGGGTTTGCTGCTGCACAGTAAGGCGCTTCACAGCAAATTGGCGACGATGGAGCACCAGGAGAATTGCGCGCGGCTGATCAGCGAGATGCCTCGAGTTCGCAGTCCGAGGCGGCGGACGATTGAGGCGCAGGAAGCTCCGCGTGCTGCTCCTGCGACCAAACCACTGGCTAGACCGCTGGTGTTCCGGAAGACCAAGCGGGAGCTGGAGCGAGAGCAACAAGCGCGTGAGCAATTGGAGAAGAAACAGATCAAGACACGACGCATGGAGCACAAGCAGATTCGGGAGAGCCGCAAGTGTGCACGCACGTTGCAGTGGAGCTGCCGGAGGACGTCGCTGTTTTTCCGTTCACGGCCTGTAGGCCTGCGCTCTCAGCCGCGTCGTCGGCTCCTGTTTTGAATCGACACTTCCTTCAAGTACTTCGGGGAGATAGAGCAAGCGGCTCGTACACTATGAACGATGTGTTTGCTGGGATCAAGCAGCAAAACTCGTCGTCGCTTTTTGATCGGGAAGCAATGGTCCAAAGTAGCTATTCGTGCGCTAAATAGAGAAACCATCGTACCAACATCCTGCATCGGTAAAAAAAAACTTTTCCTCGACACTTCGTGCGTACTTAACGCCATTAAGTTCGCATTCCAGCACGAAGAAGGTGGTCAATAACGGCGGCTATGGGGCTGGAGGAGTTGGCATTCCGGGGCGCGTACGTGTCCGGCGCCGTGTGCATCATCCTCTTCACGCTGACGATCAGCTGGCTCGTGGTGTGGAAGTGCGTGCTGGCCAAGATGCCGTTCGTTCAAGAGCTCTTCGACTTGAAGCCCAAGAAGCCGTCAGCACCCAGCGAAAAGTCCATCTCCTTCCAGGACCGGTACCAGGCCTACAAGCGGGTACGTTCTTCTCCCACTACCAATAACGAGTTTATTCAATTGCTGATACCTTTTTCTCTGTGTGTTTTTTCTTCATTAGAAACGACACGCGACGAGGATTTCGTAGGCTCCATAACCTACTGGCTGGTCCTGTTCTTCGTCTTGTTCGCTACCTCACGAGCCACTTGCCACCTCCTTCCTCTCCGTCGTCATTTTGTTGCAGCTGACGCACAAGTTCCAGGTACTCGTTGGAGCTCTCGACGTTACTGGACAGTCGACTGCCTGCAGTGCTCTGCACCTCTGCCGCCTTCCTCTTCTGAGCTGCCAAGTTCATTCTCTCGTCCAGCGAGAGCGTCGTGGACGCAGCTTGAGCTTGAGCTTCCGATCGGGACTTGGCCAGCGCCTCCTCCCGCCGTTTCCGGATCTCATCGTCATTCCCGCTTGACTGTTGGTTGGCAGCTCCGTATTTGCGTTCGGCAGCCTCGGGGTCCCATTCACGCAGTGCGTCCAGTATCGGCGTCTTCACTTGGGTTTGAATCTCGACTGGCAACTCCCAGTAACTGCGTCCCAGTGCCATGTTGAAATAATACGTCCGCTGTAAAGTACACGAGTTCGGACAGTGAATAACGCAATGAATTAGCAACAAACAGCAGAGCGGAGTAGTAGACAGCAGCTTCTCCATCTAAAGTGACAGTGCAGACGCTCACCCCGCTGCTCGGGTCCACGTGCTGCGTCCAGAAAGCCGATCTCTTGGGCGTCTCCATACTTAAAATGTCGTTTCAAGTCTGATAGTAATGGAGGAATTGCTGATTATTGAGGGTGCGTACTTAGCGGGTTGGTGATGGTGGAGGTCCGCCGAAGTAGTTCCAGACGGCCACTTGTCGGTCCCAGGAGCAAGAAGCCACCAGACCATCAACGAAGAGACTGAAGTCGAAGCCGAAGACGAATTCGCTGTGGTGCTGCGCGTTCTGAAGGCGCGGATAGGGCGATTTGGTGTTCCAGACCCCGACCGACATGTCGTAGGACGCTGAGGCGATCACGTCTGGATCGTGGGGCGAGCACTTGATCTTCTTGACGGCGTAGCTGTGTCCTGGAAGCATTCGCACTTCACGTCCCGTGTTCCGGATGTCCTGCAATTAATATCAACGTTAGTCTCGCACTTACAAACTCCAACCGCCAATGACGTACCCAAATTTTGATACTGCAGTCCGCCGACCCCGAGACGACTTCGAACTGGTTGTACTTGTTCCAGTCTAGACTCAGCACTTCATTGTCATGCGCCGCGATGGTCGTCACTGACCGCGCGCTGTTGAGGTCCCAGATCTTCACGGTGCCGTCTCCAGAGCAGGACGCGACCAGCGAGTTGTTCTGCGTGTTCCACACTGCATTGTACACTGCGTTCGAGTGCTCTGCGAGCGTCAAGAGCGAGTGGGGACGTCGGGCTTCCAGATCTTCACACTGCCGTCCCACGACGCAGATGCGAACGAGTCTTTCGACACGAGATTCCAGTTCACCCCAGACACCTCCTGCTTGTGCTCATGGTAGCTCTGAATGGGGAACTGGTCGCGTGTTTGCAGGTGCCAGAGCTTCACCGACCCATCGGCACAGGAACTCACCAGCTGCTGGCCGTGATTTTCGCTCCACGCGCAGTCGTAGACGCCTTGGGGCGTGTCGAACGCTCGGACCTGATTCCAAGCCACACAAATGAGTACTTGTCCCTCTTTTTCCAGCTGAAAACACAGCAATGACTGCGTATTACCGGCGCCAAACCCCTGCTGGTAACATCTCGTACACATGTTGGCGGCCGTTGCCTACAATGCCGAAGTATTGCGCCGTTCCGACCGCCACTAAGTTGTCCACGAACGGACTGAACTCCACCTACGATTTACGTGAGAAATACAGCGATTTAGAGGGTGAACTTTGCATGAGCAGGTAGCTACGGATGTGTAGATGTACGTACCGAGTACCCGTGGAGCTCGGTGAGCGTCTGTCGCGGCTGGAGGAACATGGCGCCGTCGTTTTCAACTGTGACAGCGTCAACACAAGCTAATCATCCAATGGGTACAGTGTACCAATTAGAAACTTCAAGTGTATTATTGTCAATATGTCAATAGGTCATGGCTATTATTGTAAAGTATTGAAACTTATTCGTCTACATTTGATAAATATTACGCTTGCTGCTCAGTTCGATAAAAGCCCAACATGAGGCGTCTCTGGGGTCGCGCGCTGCAACTTGTGGCGGCGCTGCTGGCGGCACAGAGCGTGGAATGGTACGTTTCTGCATATCACCTTGATCAGCGTCGTCTGGTCTATCCATTGCAGTCTCTTTCGCTTCGAATGGCCGCGTATTGGCGCTGGAATGTTGAATTTAACGTTACTATCTCCTTTTTGATCAGTTTGGAGCTCTCGGGGCAGCAATTGAGCAACATTTCGACCTCTGGCAGTGGCTCCAGTGCCTCTTTTTCCTTCTACAGTGACAAAGGCCTCGTCACGGAGCTCTCGGCCTCCAATATGGCCAAACAAACCACTGTACAGCTGCAGAACAATTCGCTTACGAGCGTCCCGGCCGCGCTCTTCCAGGCGGCGAGCAACGTCAATTACATGTCAGTTGGTGCTATTGTGATATTTGCAGTAGAAAGCTACAAAAACGCTGACTTTTCAAGTGTTTTTGTGGCGTATACAGAGATCTCTCGAACAACCCGTTGACGCAGCTGGAAGCAGAGTCGTTCGTGGAAATGCCGTACCTTACAGCAGTCGTGTAAGTGATTTTGAAGGGGTTTTTAGAGGAGTTGTATGATATTCTGATGATGATTTCGTCTGCAGATGCACGAACACGCAGCTTGAAGAGCTGCCGACGAGTCTTGCGACTAATTGCCCACTTTTAAGTGTGATGGCGTTCAATCAGAGCACGATCCGGACGGTGCAGTCCCAAGCATTGGTCAATTTGCCCAAGCTGGAGTCCATGCACGTGACGAATTTCTCTTTATTTTAGTTATCGTCATATTGGGCTAACTGTTCTGTTTGTTTTTGCTTTTTCTAGCGATTTGGCACAGAACAATGTATCCTTGATTTATGGTGATTCCTTTGTGAACATGACGGCGCTACATACGCTGGACCTGAGTTTTAATGAGCTGGGGGCTGTTCCGAACGGGTTGCTGACGGCATCTTCATCGTGGAAGGTGCTGGATTTATCGCATAACGGCATCTTAAACGTGCCTTCTGGGATCCGGAAAGCTGTCGTTGAAGGCTATGTGTGCGTGCATTACTTTATGTGAGGCGTCTGTTAATTTGTATCCAAACTAACTAATTCGTGATGTATGGAAACAGCTCGTTTGACTACAACTCGTTAGTCGAAATTGATGAAGGAGCCTTCGCTGACGCCTCGGAGATTCATGAACTTCGGTTAGCATCCAACGCGATTTTTACTCTTAACTCCAGAGCGTTTTCGGGAATGACAGCACTTCGAAAACTGTGAGTCACGGCGTGGATCTTGTTATGATTTGTCGGCTCACAATTTAATGCGCTGTGACTAGGAATTTGAGTGACAATGTCATCTCTTTTATTGACGAAGACGCATTCGATGACGTCGATGGGCTTGAGGACATCCGACTTGACTACAATAACATTCATCGGCTAACCTTGTCGTCGGTTCCCACCAACCTGGAACGGCTAGAGCTCCAGAACAACCTGATGGACCTCATGCCTGACCTTCCGGACGACTTTGTTGGGTCGCGGTTGGTGTATCTGTACGTGCAAAGATCTGTCTTTAGTATTTTTGTATGCTAACCACAGCTTCTCTCGAAATGTTCAGGAATATGAGTCGCAACTACTTGTGGTCTATCGCAACGAATGACGCACTCACGCCGTATATCAGCCTCGAGACATTGTACGTTTTGTTGATGTGAGCCTCGCATTCCACCGTTGTGAAAAAGTATCTCACACATTATTGTGCCATTCATCGTGTACAGAGACTTGAGTAGCAACCGTATCGTCAACTTCAGCTCCGCTGTGTTCGACCCTATCATGTCGACGATCAAATCAATGTACGTAGCTGCAGTGTTCAACGTTAGTCTCGGCTGTCAAAAACTAAATCTTCTTATGCTCATGGCTGTGCTAGGAACTTCAACTCCAACCTAATCACGTCCATCCCCAGTACGAACTTCATATCTCTGGTGAAGAAGTTACTCACCAATGTGTAAGGGGACTCTTACAGTGTGGTATTGAATGATGGTGGTGAACTCACGTATTTGTCAATGATATTCTCGTGTGTGGGTTAACAGCACATTATTGGACAACCCGGGCATCGGCTGGTCCTCAGATGTGGAGATGCGCTACGATTGTCCGAACGGCAGTGTCTTCGAGGAGCTTGATCTGTCATCTTCGTCTGGAGCAGGGTCGGTGAATCTCTACGGCTGCATTCAGTGTGTTGCCGGCACTTACCACGACAACTCGACGGGAAGTTGTGTGTCTTGCAGTCAAGTATCTGCCCGTGCATATTCCGAGGAGGACGGTGCCACGGTTTGTCTGTACTGTCCGTACTCGTCAGACCTAGAACCCAACCGCACCCTGTGCGAGAACTTCAGGTGCAACATGCTATGCTGGCTCACGCTGTCGATGGGGATCGCGATTCCAGGGGTTATCTTCAGCAGTAAATTTCTGCTGTATCTCATAATGAAGAGCTCCAAGCGCACGCGGAAGATGGACATCAAGGAGCAAGAGGCGATGAACGACTGGCGTATGGGACTTATGATGCATCAGCTGGCCGAACCAATGAGTCCGAGTGACTCGCTTCTTGATGGTGAGGTGGACGATGAAGGCTCCGAACACGGCGAAATGCCATTCCGCATCTACGATCTCCCAGAAGAAACCAAAGACCTCGTGCTCAGTACCCTGCGGGATTATTTCCAGATTCGGAAGGAGAAGCGCTGGCGTGCACTGCCTCCTAGTGAGCAAGAGGAGACGCGTGAGTGGAATGATGTGGAGTGGGAAACTTTCCACATGCACCGGATTCTGAGTCGCAGTTATCACGGAGAAATCTTCTTGGGGGACTACTGCGGTACGCAGGTCGTTGTGAAGCGTATGATGACGCTGCGTTTTGAGGTCAAAGAACTCGCTGATACTATCAAAGATGTGGAGCTCTCGGGGTCGCTGCACCACCCTAATATCGTTACCTGTCTGGGTACGATGTGGTCGGACCCAGAGCACTTGTGTGTCATCTCCGAATACGTGAAAGGCGGAGATTTGGCTGCTGTACTCGAAGTTGACGCGCTGGACCGCCCCAAGAGCAATAACCCGTCGTTTTACAAACTGTCAACTGGATCCGGTGAAGATATCGATCTCTCGTCCTCTCAAGCTACAGCATATGGGATGCCGAAGAGTTCGTTGCTGACTCGCTTTCAAATGGCTCTGGACATCTGCAAAGCGCTTGCGTATGTCCACAGTATGGGCGTTTCCCACAGTGATCTACGAAGTCGAAATGTGATGGTGACTGAGATGTTTCGCTGCAAAGTTGGAGATTTCCGGCATCATGATCGTGATGATACACATCATGCCACACGCGTGCATCTTGTCGAAGGACAAGAAGGTCAGCACTCTGACTCGGAAGAAGAGGATGGCGTTGACATGGAAGCTGTTCGATTCCTTCAACCCGAGATAAGGAACGCCAATGGACCAACACTTCCAATGGTGGCTCCCGAGGTGTTGCACCATAACTCTCGACATCTTGGTGGCGACATTTACAGCTTTGGAATTCTTCTCCTGGAGTTGTGGTTCCATTCGTACATTTTATTCCAGAACGACCGACCGAATGATGAATATGACGCACGGAGTCGAACGAAGAAGTTGCGACTCACGATTGATGGTCATGAAGGGGACGTTAAGAGTGCAACCCCAGTAAGGAAGCTGCAACTCTCCCACGGACCGCTAGTGCAGTCCAGAAAGGCAAGGAGCATAATGCTGCGATGCATCACTTCATGGTTAAGCTGCGTATGCTGGCGAACGTCGGCGACGCGGAAGCTGATGAGAGCAGTTTTGGCACCACTCCGACATCCTCTGCAGCTTCATTGACTCTATCGCTCACTTCAACGAGCGCATTTGTTGACAAACTGTCAAAAACTATTCAAGACTGCCTGCAATGCGACCCGAAGAAGCGACCTACGGCCAATAAACTGGTGGATCTCTTCCAGTTTTCCTGGATGAAATCAACGCTGCATAGCGCCGTTAAGCAGCCCGACGACCAGATCTCAATACGGTTGGGACGCACATACAAGCTTCAAACAAACGCCGCCGCGCTCGACAACAATGTTTTGGCAGCTGAGCTCCAGGCGTGTCCCGCTTGGGACGGGGATTGATGGCTGAGATAATTTACCCTCTCAACTGCCGGGTCGAGAGGCTCGAGTTTGCAGATACCGTTGTCGTCATTCTACTTTTTGCCGGGAACCCCAAGCATCCCATCAATCATTGAACGCTCCAGACTTTGATTGCGCGCCGCTTGTCATACTGCACAACAATGTCGTCATTTTGCCCGAGTAACTCGTCGAGCAATGAAGGCTTAGTCAAGAATTTGAAGCGCACGGGTAACATCCACTCGGACGCTGTGTTCAACGCGATGGTGAGAACGGACCGTGCCAAGTATCTCTCGCAGGTGGAGACTCCTGATGGAGGACACGTGGGTGAGCTGTCTGCCTACCAGGATGTCCCGCACCCCATCGGCTACCACCAGACCATTTCGGCTCCGCACATGCATGGCCACGCGATGGAATTGGGGTATGCTGCGATCAAGGACGTGGCTCACCCGCGCATTTTGGACGTTGGGTGTGGCTCTGGGTACCTCACGGCGTGTCTTGGTCGGATGGTGGAAGACAAGAATGGACGTGTGTTTGGTGTGGAGATCGTGCCAGGTCTTGTGCAGTTCGCCAAGAAGAACATTCAGACGGCGGACGGCGACTTGATGGACCAAGGGATTGTGTCTGTGCGCTGCCATAACGGTTGGGACGGGTTGGCGAACGAGGCTCCGTTCCATTACATCCACGTGGGCGCTGCTGCCGAGACGCCGCCACAAGCGCTCATGGACCAACTCGCGGACGGTGGTCGACTCGTGATTCCTCTGGACGAGCCCCGCGGAGGCCAAATCTTCGTCGAGATCACTCGGAATGGCACCGTTTTCTCGCAGCGTCGTCTCTTTGGCGTCTGCTACGTGCCGCTTGTTCGGGAACGGGAGCGTAAGCTGAGCTGAGGCCCGTGAAGATCGATGCTACGTAACTTGAGGACAAGTTGAAGTTTGGCCCTCATTCTCGACAGAGTGATGGTCCGATAGTTGCCGTAGCTCCTCATTTTTCCTGTATACCGTCCGACACCAGACTCCAAAGCATTTCTTTTCGTTGATCTCATCCTCTGTATTGCATTTCTTCTTCTAACTGCCTAAACGGCAACTCAACTGCTTTAATCGCCTCGTATATTTAGGGCGTTCGGGCCAGGTTCGAAGCTGGTTCTGCTCGTCCCATGTTGAGGGCAGTGGGATGACTGGATACTAAGCTCCTTGGTCCCATGAACGTGGTGGTTGCTGGTTGCTCCATTCCAAAACGCACTATCAAGCAGCAGAAGCAGGAAAGATGTCGCCAATATGGCCATGCAGTTCGTCCAGCAACGAGGGGTTAGTGCACAACCTGCAGAAAGCAGGTATCATTCGCTCCTCGGCTGTGGTGGATGCCATGAAGCGAACCGATCGCGCACTCTTCGTGCCTCGGTTTGTCCAAGAAGAAGCGTACCAAGACTCGCCCTGTCCCATCGGCTTTAACCAGACCATCTCGGCTCCACACATGGTAAGTCAACACTATCATACCCCGTTCAAACTTGAAGTACTTACCATGATTGTTGTATACAGCATGCCCACGTTCTTGAGCTTGCTCACAACACATTTGCAGGTGTTGGCAAGCCGCGCGTGTTAGATGTCGGTGCTGGGTCTGGGTACTTGACTGCTGCTCTCGCTCGGCTTGTTGAAGTTGCTGGTGGTCGCGTGTTTGGTTTGGAGTTGCTCCCCGCGCTGGCGCAGGCTGCTCGAAAGAACGTGGAGAACGCGGCTCCGGACTTAATGAAAAGCGGCGTTCTCTCGTTACACTGCTACAACGGCTGGCACGGACTGCCAGCGGAAGCTCCGTTCAACTTCATCTTCGTGGGAGCAGCCGTCTCCTCTCCACCTCAAGCGTTGTTGGACCAGCTTGCGGACGGCGGACAGCTTGTGATACCTGTTGATGACCCTCGCGGTGGACAAGCACTTGTGGGAGTCACTCGTCAAGGATCCAGCTTCACACACCGCAAAATCATGCCGGTGTGCTTCGTTCCGCTTGTCCGAGGCGAAATTCACAAGAAGCGGCGTGGACTTTGCATCGCTCGAGACACGGACACACCCGGACAAAAGGTACTGCACAGCAGCCACTCCTTCCGAGCTATCCGATAGAGTAGAATTGTACGTGTCCTAGAAACGAAGTAAGAAGTGAATCAAGCAACAAATATGCGCACAGACCAGGGCTATCTATTGTCAGTTGGTTAGTTGGCTTACCGCGGATTCTCAGCCTTATGCGTCGAGCACATTGTGAAGTTGCTCGACGAAGTACTGGATCTCGTCAATCTGGATCTCCATGACGGCGCTGGTGAAGCCATCCTGTCGGAAATTGGCGCCAGTTTCCCTGCTGCCAGCTTAAATGCCGTTCCCAACGTGCTGTACAACAACAGAAAACAGGTCAGTTCCTTACAAAGATTGTACCAGAGCTGGCAGATCGATACTTACTTGCGGTGGATCTCGCCAGGTGTGGACGGACAGGTAAGACCGACCACAAGGAAACAGTTTTGTGCCGGGTTGCGAGTGATCAGCACCAAGGGAACGATCGATTTGTTCGTCACGGCTGTTTCTTCTTCAGCATCAGCATCTTCACCGTTCTCACCATCTTCGCCTTGCGGTTTCCTCCGAGCTGGGGCGTTGGGGCCACCCACTTGCCGCTAGCACGGTGCACATTGAGCAGGAAAAGTGCTAGCTGGGTGAGAACATTAGCGTTCGCAAAGAGCTCCTGCTCACGCTCAGGCACGTTTAGACACACGTAGCGGAAGTGCTTGACACGAACGAGTAGCTTGCGCTCCATGATGGACAACCCCACACGGACAATGGCTTGCTTGAGCGACATGGCCACCTTGATGCCACTTTCCATGAGCTTACTAGACGCAACGGACTGGCACGAAAGAGCGGTATGCGCTAGCATGAAGTTCTGCTGCCGGAAATCGTCTAGAGGAGCGTCCTCTTCATCTTCTGCCTGCTTGTCTTTCCCATCCTGATCACTCGGGACAATTGCACTGCCACTGCCAGAAGACAGGATCGAATCCAGAGCGAACAGACTTGTGAGCGAATTATGCTGCTGGTGCTGTGTCTCCGCCTCGAAAACCGCTCCCACGTAGCTCTCAGGGGCTTCCAGCAGTGCCTGAAGTCCGTAAACGGCATCTGCTGCACACAATTGGTACTGGAAGGCAAACGTGCGCTTGAAGGAGCCGTAGAACAGGTCATCCAGTCCGAACTCCGGCGCCATCTCTTGCGTCTTCTCACGCAGCATCTGCTTCATCTCGAGAGGCATATACGAGAACTTCTGCTGGCTCTGCCTGAGCGAAAAGCCCATCCGCGCCAGGAAAACGTGCAATGCCGTGTCTCCGCCGCCATTTCCGCTGTTATCCGTGGCATTTCGAGCCCCAACACGCCGCGCCTGATCGTGGTAGAGTCCCAGCTTCGAGGCCACGTAGTCCGAGTAGTACATGGCTTCATACAGCGACCAGTGGCGGTAGCACATGAACCGGTACTCCTCTTCGAAGCCAATCTTGCCGTCCTCGTATCCCGGGTGTCGGTCTTCATCGCCCGTGCCAACCGCCGGCGTGGGAGCGTCCACCGCCAGAACTTCATCCTGGAACCTCGTGACCATGAGGTTGTAATTATCCGCGTCGATCTCCTCCATCACAAACTGCTTCGTGAGCCCCACAATGGCGAACCACAGCAGATCCCGCTGACTGCTGTTCAACTGCTGCGCCAGCTCGAACGCCACCGCAGCCGCGGGCGCCCCATGGAACGAGCCCCGATAGTACCGTAAAATCTCCTCTCGGCGTCGACGCTTGGCCGTCACCGCACTCTCCCCCTCCTCCCCTTCTCTTCTTCTTTTCTCCTCTTGGGGCTCTTCTCCACGTCCTCTTCTCCCTCCTCTTCTTCTCTCTTCCTCTTCTCCTCCTTCTCCTTCTCCTCTCCAAACTCCACTTCAGCTTCTCCTTCACTCTCCTCCTCCTCCTCCTCCTCTTCCTCCTCCTCCTCCTCCTCCTCTTCTTCTTCTTCAAAGTCCTCCACCTCCAAATCCGCCCCAAAGGCCGGATACTCCTCCAGCGCCAGCGCGCCGTCGTCGAACACCACAACCTGCTGGTGCTCGTCGTACACGTTGGCCAAGTGGACGGGTCGGTGGCTGTCCAGCACGTAGCACTTGACGTGCGTGGGCAGCGCCAGCAGCTTCGCCACGTCCACGATAGCCCCGCAGTTGAGCATCACCACCGATCGCAGCTCTCCGCCGCCGCGCAGCGCCGTCCGCTCCCTAACCCGCGTCTCGCGCGCCTGCAAAACGTCCTCGTAGCCCCGCACGGCCAGCAGCGAGTAACTCAGCAGGTCCGCGCGGAACAGGCGCGTGAGGATCTCGGCGGCGCAGAGAGCATCCACGTCGAGCGCCACCAGCAACAGGATGCTGCAGCTGCCGCCGGACTGCAGCGCGTCGTGCTTCATCTGCCCGTACGCGGCGTGGAACTCCTCGCGCGGCCACAGCATGGCAGGTTACGGTGTCAGGCTACTGAGGTTACACTCGCGTGATTGGTGTGGTGTACGTGAAGGTTACGGTGTCGGTTACAGGTTACGCTTGTGTTGATTCGGTGTGGTGTACGTGGAGGAAAGTATTTTTATCCGTTTTTGTCTTTTATTCGAAACAAAATGGACGTGGAGGTGACGTACGCCTCGGGCGCGTACGCGACGGGGCTGGCGATTCTGCTGGCGGGGGTGGTGCTGCCGATGGTGTACATGGTGCTGCAGAACAAGAAGGCGTTCAAGGCGGTGCGACGGGACTAAAAGCTGCCACGAGTGCAAAGGACGAGGACGAGAAGAAGAGCGCGTTTTAAGAGAGGATGCCGGACGCATTGAAGAGGTGGGAGGTTGTACACGAGAAGAAGAGAGGAGGAACTACAATTTGCACTGATCGCGGCGTGGTTTGGACGCGGAATGGCAGTGAACGAGCGCTTTTAAGATGTGTTTATTGTGATACATTGGGCTGTAAGGGGCGTGTGCTGCAGGAGAAGCGCGTTCACCTCGCTGGCCGCTGTGCGAACTTCTCGTGTCGAATACGTTCCAGGTTTTGCTGTTGTTGCAGCTCCGCCTTGACGTTCTGGTATCTCTGCAACAGTCTGAAGAGAGAAAAGTGGGAAAACGGTGAGAAGGTGATACTTTTGAAGCGAGGACGGTGGGACGTACCGTTCGAGGTCAGTTTGGCGTTGCTTCTTCTGCTCTTCTCGACCGGATTGGATTCTCTTTTGCAGAGCGTCCAGGTCCTGCTTCTGCCGCTGCTTGAAGGTCACTTCGCGCTGGAACATCTCCTGCTGCTTGAGGTTGCGCCACTTCTCGAGCTCCCAAGCCTCCAACGCGTCCGACTTGAGCTTGATCTTGTGGGCCTCACCGTAGCTGCGAACAACAACGAGTTAGCTACGTGTGAGAGGCGAGTGAATACAGTCTAGCACGTACTCTTTCTGCCGAGCAAGGTGCTCTTCAATCCGTCGCAGGTTCAGCAAGTCCTTGGAAAACTTTGGCTTCTGGTGTTTCTCCATCATCTTCTGCTGGAACTCGAGCAGCTCAGACTTGTGTTTCTCTCGCATGTTCACCACGAGCTCCTCGACGTTGCGCTCGTACTCGTCCATTTTGCGGTCCCAGACTTGGTTAAACTGCTGGAACTCGAGCATGTGGGCCTCCTCGACTCCGAGACGCTCAGCGATCTGCCGAGACCGCATCGCCTCTCTCCGCCGGTTTTCCTCGTGCACCTTGAGCTCTTCGAGGCGGTTCTTGGCGATCTCAGCCTCCACATATTTGCCCTGACGCTCGCAGTTCTTGCGATGCTCCTCCAGGATCAGCAGAAAGTCATTCACCGCCGAGTCTTCCACATCCGCCATAGCTGCTGCTATCGAGACAAGAAAATGTTCGGCAGCACCAGCAAATGAACTTCCTCTCCACTGCGCCTTTGACGCAGTAACCACAATCTCGCGCTATAAATGCCTCGACTAGGCCAAGAATACCTCACCAACTTCGCCTCATTTGATACACATGTAGTCAAGATACTTTCTCATGGTGTGGTCTTTTTTCTATTACATTTTGTTGGTGTGTGTAGTTGAGAGCTCGGGAGTCCGCGTAGGGATCAACTGCTCTTGCACCAGAAAGCTCCTCCGCCATCTACGGGATCTTCTTCTCCATGGTGGCGTTGCCCGCGGCGTCCTTGCCGTGGATCTCGATGTGCTGCACCTTGGGCATGCCCCACGACGTGGTGGAGAGCACGAACACGCGCTCGAGCGTGCAGCCGTCCTGGCCGTTGATGGAGCCGCGACCCACGGGCTTCCCGTCCACGATGGACAGGTAGATGACGCGGTCCTTGAGCGACGTGAGCGTGATTTCGTACTCGCCCGGGTGGCCCTCGCGCGGCTTGACGGTGGCGCCGTACGCCGTGTTGCGCTCAATCATGTTGAGCTCCTCGCGGGGGAGCCGTCCTGCTCGAACATGATCCAGTACACGTCCAGCGGGTTCTCCGGGTCCAAAGTGCCGTCCGCGAGGATGTTGGCGGCGTACACGACCACGTTCTTGTTCTTGTTGCGGTAGACCACGAACGCCACGTTCGGGTTGTGCTTCTCGGCGATGACCGGCACGGGGTTGTTCTCCACCTTGGAATAGTCGAGCGACATGGTTTCTGCAGAGAGTCTTGTCTTGGGGAAGAGAGGAAGAACGCAGAATGAAGCTCCACGTGGAGCTTTTCGCCGAAAAGTCCAGCCGTTAAGGATCTGACGACTGATTGCGGCTAAGAATAGCACTGTCTACGAGTTTGTATGCCTGTTCGTCCAGTTGTCAGTGACGTACTTGAACGCAAAGTATCCTGTTGCGCCACACCACTTCCACACCACAAACTTCTATAGGTCGGAAGCTAGAAATATAGGTCCGGATTTTATGAATGGTGGTCATTTTCAGGTATTCCGTGATGTTCCGGTCGATGATGCGCGTGGGCGGCGCCCGGTTCGCGTCCTCCGCCGCGTCCGCCAAGCCCAAAGGCCCCCCTTTGCACGCTACTTCTGGTACACGACGGGGCTCATGCTGGGCGTCCCGGGGCGGTGGGCGCCGTGTTTGTGTACAACCTCAAGGCGGACGACGAGTTCTACTGCCACTTTAACGACCGGTACCCGGACCTCATCGCCGCCATCAACGGGTACTACCCGCTGGACGAGTCGCTGCTGGAGCTGGCAAGTCGCGAGGATATCGGACCGCTCGGGTCCACTGACGACCTCATTAACGAGAGTAGGAACAAGCTGAAAATTCTGGTTAAAAAGAGGGGAAAAGCTTAGGTTGACGTGGTTTTTGATGCTTTTACAGCGGTGAACGTGCTGGTGGAGCTGAAGTCGAGGCAAAAAGTGAGGCTGGAAGTTTTGGGCTCAGCCGGGCAGGAGGAGATTGAGAAATTGGCGCTCGAGCAGTCGCCACAACCGGAAAATGACCGCGTGGTGAACATCACGTTTGTGGAGGAAGGAGAGGAGAAGGACGTGAAGCAAGTGGCGCCCACCGCTCAAGAGGCGTGGCCGCCTGCTCCGCGCGTGACGTGGGGCAGTGGCGCGCCCAAGAAGAGCGAGAAACCTCTGGACTCGGCCAAGGAACTGCAGCTGCAGATCGACGAGATCCGCGCCCAGCAGGCGAAGCTGGAGGCGTCCAAGTATGCCGGACGTGACATTGACGAGGCGGACGAGGAGATTGCGGCGTTGGAGGAACGCAAGATCGCACTCAAGGAGCAGCTCCCGCGCAAGCGCTTCCTGTGGATTTTCTAGACTCGATGTGGAGGTAAAACAAGCTCGTTGCTGACTGACAAAGCGTGTTTCCGTTGATTGCAGTTGATACCGATGGGGTTCATGGCTCTAACGTTCAGGGTGTGGCCGTTAGAACCAATGTGGCCTGGTATTACTAAGGTGTGCGTGGTTGAAGGCAGTACAGCACAGACTTCACAACGGAACAGGTAAGACTTGCCGGTCAGTGTTACGATACATGACATTTTTAGCAGGGTCCAAGTAACCAGAGTGTCTTGCAATCTACCGTTATCTCCAGGCGCTTGCGAGCGCTTAATTTAATCCAGAACGCGCGGCATTGACGGACGATCATCATGGGCACGATCGAGGTGTTCACGCGTGGCTACTGCGCGGGCAAGAACACGTGCGTTCTGGTGGATGTCTGGCTCGAGCTGTTCCTATGTTTCTGTGGC
This sequence comes from Phytophthora syringae, assembly GCA_012656105.1. Lineage (NCBI taxonomy): Eukaryota > Oomycota > Peronosporomycetes > Peronosporales > Peronosporaceae > Phytophthora > Phytophthora syringae. Next base: position 87,379 of record JAAKBD010000552.1, on the reverse strand, counting down.
TTCTTAGTGGTGTGTGGGTTGCTACTGGCATCGCGTTGTTGCTGGTTGTGTGGACGTGGGCGGAACACCAAGGCCGGTGACGTTCGGAATGGGACGAGGCACGGCATAGCGTGGCACGTACGGCGTCTACTACGGCGATGTGGCATCCGCGTCTCCGGACGGACGTCACCGCTGCCGATGGCTGTGATCAAGAAAGACGCCACTGCCGCGCATATTCAAGGCCACAAGAACTCGCAGCAGCAGGGCGAAGCTTTCATCTTGCAGACACAACGAATGTACCACATGGACTTTGCAGCGCAGTCTCCGCTGAGTGAGGAGAGAGCCACCGAAATATCGCAGCCACCGCTTCCACCGCTCGTATTTCCAGACATCAGCGACATTATGGACCCAGTGAACCCCGGCGGAGCAGGAAAGCCACCTCCGGTTCAAAGAGAGACCCGAGCAAGCAAATGCTGACAACGCAAAGCAGGCAGCGATCGAGAAGCGCTATGGGCCCTCCCAAGTCGAATTTCTCATCAAAAGCTCGAGCAGTCTCAATCTCCGTGTCGCGCAGCTCGCGCAACGTCTTGGCGTCTACTGGGTTGTCATCACCGAAGGCAAAGAAGCCAAGTGGAAGTCGTACAGACTCGACAGATTCCGTGTCAACAGAGCGAACAAACTCGTTCAAAAGTCGATTCAAGATCTTCAAGAAGCGGGTGCCATCTCGCGCAAATTCCCAAGCACTTTTCAATGAACCTTCGTACGAAACGAAACATGGGATGGCGGAACTATCACCGGAGGACAGAGCGGAGAATGAACGGCGGGCGAGCATCCACTTGCGAGATAAAAGGCGTGTGAGCGTCGGTGTCAGTTCGCACGTGCAGTTCGAGATTGGTGGCGATCAGGCTTCCGTGTACGAAGTAAAACTTCGCGAAGTGAATCTGGTGAAGCGGTTAGCTTCTGGCCCGTTGAGTGAAGTGTACGCAGCGATCTGGCGTGACACGAAAGTTGGTGTAAAATTGCTGATGCCTCGAGAAGGAGCCGTGGACAACTTGGAAGAGGCCGTGAAGAACTTCCGGCGTGAAATTTGGGTCATGCACGCACTCAAGCACCCAAATATAGTGAAACTACTTGGTGCAAGTCTCACACCGAGCTGTTACGTTCTCATCATGGAGTACATGCCCAATGGATCGCTGTACGACTACTTGCGAGACGCTGCCAACTTTTTCCCACATCAACTCATCATGAACAGCGCCATTGATATCGCTGCTGGAATGGCTCACATCCATGCCTGTGACGTGCTTCAACGAGACTTGAAATCCAAGAACTGCTTGCTGTCCGAGAATCTTGTTACGAAAGTGTCCGACTATGGCCTCGCGCGGTTTAAAGATTTCAAATTTGGCCCCTACACTTGGGTAGGGACTCCGTACTGGGCAGCTCCAGAAGTGATCCGGCATGAACCTTACAACGAGAAAGCGGACGTTTACTCGTACGGCATAGTCTTGTGGGAACTTGTGGAACGGAAAGATCCCTACGACAACCTGAACGCTTTTCAAGTTCCACTTCAGGTTGCCAATGAAGGGCTTCGGCCGCACGATTTCACGAAACCAGCACCTCTCGGACTCGATCAGCTGATGCGTCAGTGCTGGGATGCCGATCCGGACCAGCGTCCATCGTTTGAAGATATTTCGCAAACTCTGAGTACGTGGCTGCGGACCCAAAGCAGTGACCAGAGGGACGAGCCGGGCCAAAACATCGAAGAAAATGATGTTGACCTGTCTACTCATATCCAACGTGAACAAGGCACCGCCACGCAAGCCGAACTTCATCGCTTTGCTGAGTCGCACGACGCCAACGCCAAAGTCATCCCAATCTCGTTGTCTTCGATTCGGCGTGGACTTTCAACCTCGAGACCCCAGCGAGCTCGTACCAGACGGGAATTAACCGCAAGTGAAATTGAGGAGGTGCGCATCAACAGTACGCTAGGCATTCCCGGCCTCGAAGAGTTCAACAACTCCAGTGACAGAACCCAATCAAGTCATGGCGGAAGTCTCAGAAGTAGGAGGATCCCACACCAGGAAAAGAGTGCCGAGAACCTTGTAGACCTCTCGATCAAAGTGTCTGGAGATGAAGTCGGACCTTGAGTTTAGCAGCTCTTGAAAAGTGAAGATGGTGGCAACGGGCAAAGCGCCCGGCGTAGTGACAAAAATATTTATTCATGCTGTACATGTGTAGCTTCACTTGCAAAGGTATTGACCTATCTTCAGTGTGTTTGAACAATTTGGTACACGATTGACATCGTCGGATCTTGGGACTCACCTGAATCTGCGGTAGATGGCCGCTTCCGCCGGGGGTAACGAGGATTCGCCGCGAGGTGAGCAATAGGAAGCAGCTCGGGCGTCGCTGGGAGGCTCGGACTGAGGTTCTGATATCACGTTTGACTCTTGCGAGATTGGCGGCTGAGCCACCGTCGCCGATTTGCCTCGAAGCTGCTGCGTGAGAGGCCGCTGGCCAGGCTGCGGCTGCTGTTGGTGTGGAGCAGGTAGTTTTGCAGTAAGCGCTGGTAGTATTCATCATCGAGCACTGGAGCCGATTCCTTGGGTATCTTCACCAACGTTGACTGCTTCGGCAACCAGAAGCTGCTCTGATTCTGGAAAACCTTCGATGCCCGACGCTCCATTGACGCTTGGCCCTGTCGCGCCGCTTTAGGCACTATGACTCGTTGGTAAAAGCTCTGGTTGTGGGTCAGCAAACTGTTTCCAGAAGGGTAGCGTCCTAGTCGGAAAGAGCCAAGCTGGTTCGTCGAGGAACTGAACTGGTTCGAGGACGACGCCAAGTCTGCCGACGTGAACGACCGAAGCGACGTTCCTGCGTTGGAGGAGGACATTCCAGAGGTGACAGAATTGCCTCCACGACGAATCTGATAGTGCTCCAGCACCTCCAACAGCGTGCTCGGGTCAACTTCATACTCGTCACTGCTGTCACCTTCCTGGCCTGCAACTTCAGGCTGTACGAACGCGCGCTTCTTCGGACGAGCATTGAGACTCAGTCGGTGCTGCTGATATTTCTCCGACTCGCGCGAGGACAGCACAGAGATCGAGGACATTTCTGCCGCTGCAAGTAGTCGTTCAGCACGTTCAGAAGCTGCAGTAGCAGCTGGGGCGTTTTGCTGCTGCGCAATAGACCCGTCAGTGATCGAAGACGCCGTGAGCGTCGGGCGGAAGAACGTTGGCGCGCGCTTCCGCTTCTTGGCCAACCGCTTGATCAGTCGAGCGTTAATGGTCGCTCCCGACGGGATCACAGCACACACACAAGCGAGACAGAACGTCTCCGTACACGGTCCCGCCGTTAAACCCGCCGCACTTCCTCCATTGGCGTGGTAATGAGCACAAAAGATCGGCTTCGTCACGCGGCAAGTGCGGCAGCAAGGTTTCCAGCAGCCCCGACAACTGCGCGGGGCATCCCAGAAGAACAGCGCTCGCGCACACACTCCACATCTCTGTCTGGAGTGCGAATGTTCTGCACTCGCCTGCTTCTGACCCACCAGCAGCCGTGACAAGTTCTTGGCTTGGCCACTCTGCACCGTATTAGCCATAGACGTGAGCCATTCAGCGATACAGTTGTCTCCTAGCAGCGGCGGCAAGCGTCCGCTTGGATTAAACAGTCCATGAGCGAACATGGCCACTCGATCCTCCCCACGCTCTTGAACACAATAGCGAGCGAGATGAACCCGCGCACAAAGCTCCCAGCTCCGAATCCAGCTGAGCTGGAGCTCCTAATGCGGCCGTGCGCTTGCGCCGCCGGCGGCCACGTCGCCCCCGTGTCAAACGTCACCTGAGCCGAGAGCTCGTCCGCTAACGGGTCGATGGAATGCAGCACCATGTACCCCATCTCCTCTCCTAGGTCGTTCTTGAACGTGTCCATCTTCTTGAAGCACAGGAAGTCTCGGTGTCGACCGAACGGCAGCTTGAGCGCCATCCAGACGATCCCCGAGAAGCGGAAGGGAGCAGCTTCACAGCTGCTCTTGTCCACCTGCACCACTCTCGTGTCCATCGACCGAGGACTCAGCAGCATGTGCAGCACTCTGGCGGTGCGCGTCGAGTCGGCGTACAGGCCGTTCATGACGTCCCCCAGTGAGCCGTGGACGGTGCCAATAGCCTGTACAGTGGACGTGCGTTCCTGCCGCGTCCGGAGCCTGTAGACGCGGATGTCGCTGCTTTCTCGCAGCAATTTCCACTCCCGCGTGTTGGTTCTGGGCAGCTCTGGGCCTGAGACGTTGAGGAGCGACTGAGCCGCTGACGGGAGCGCCGCTCGCGCTCCTGGCGCTGCTGGAAGAGCCGCAGCGTCGTGGTCAGCTGCTTGTTGCTCTGCTGGTGGTAGCGCCGCAGCCGCGCGGCCGTCACGTCGTTGAGCGTGTGTCGGGCTTGCGGGTTGAGAGGCTGGTGGGCTGTAGGCGGCTCGTCGTCCATTTCCATCGTGGACGCCGACACGAGGCCGCTCGATACGGGAGGCCGGTCGGGCATTATTGCCCGTAAATAAGCGGGTGCGCGGTACGATGCAAATTCGATTGTGACGGTGTCTGCTCGAAGATCGAAAAAGGGTTGGGACATAAAGTCGGTTTTGGTATGCGACGTATCAAAAGAGACGAAATGGATGCTTCCTGCTTCAGTTCGTCGTGAACTGGTCGTCCAAATGCGGAAGAGAGGCGTCTAATACAGGGGATGGTCCAAACAACCCACGGAACTGAGCTCCAGAAGAGGAAGCTACGGGAATGACCTTTAAGCACTGGATGATTAGTTTGGCGTCCTAAATTTTGGTCGGGATACGGTACCACCATCTTAGCGGCATCCACGCCGCCACTGCTTGCAGGCTTGCAGCGGGAAAGCAGCGAGAATGCTGGGCGAGACTCTGCCGTTGTTTGCACAGCTCCGCGAGGACAATGGAGATAGATACATATGTACGGCCGTTCAGCTTCCGTTCGTCCACAGTTCGTTTGACAAAATCTATCCGGATACTTGGGGAGCTTTGCATCGTGGCGTTTACTGCGGCACTCCTCGTCACTACGACTCGTTATTAGCAGAGCCCAGCAATTCGGCGATCGTCGTCCATTTCTCTCGGTTCATCTGCCATCGACCATGTCGTCGTGAGCTCCGCGATGCCTCTGCCAGCCCATGGCCTGCACCGCCCCAGATTTGGCTGTACTGTAGCACCGCATCGGCGGCAGAGCGCTTGAACACCGCCCCAAGTACGTAGGCTGATTTCGCTGATTTGCACCGCTTCGAATCGAGGCTGGCGTTTCGCTGTGCTGAACGGCCCACTTCAACGTCGGGATGCAGCTCGTTGGGCCTCCACTGGACCAAATGCTCGATGCACGTTATGCGTATGCGTGCTGCCGACCAAAAGCAAAAAAAACATCTTGGCCAGTGCAGCATCAATTATCTTCTTTTCTCACACGCACTGGCCAGCAAAAGAGCACCGACCACCTGACCTTAAAGGCCAACCTGCACACAAAGTGCACACCAATTTACCCTCCTAATTTCATCCAACCAGCGCTCACCTCTTTTGCACCAACCAAACGCCGTCGTCGGAGAATAAAATCAATGGTTGCGAGCTGTTCCTGCCAGTCAGCGCCTCGGCCCAATGGACTCGACAGTTTGGATTTGGAAACCACCTGACGGTATGTGGCCTCGCTGAGCTCTCAAGCCCTGCGGATCCCGATCCTCGATGCCCCCACGCCCGCGCGTTCGGCTGCAGCGACGCGCTGTCTCCAGCTGCCGTCGCCTCCACCCTGGAGCAGCCGTCGCTGGCCGCGTCCTGCGTGTATCAAGGATCGGATTGGGAGTTGATGCGGCTCTCGTGGCCTCCCATTGGCTCCTGATCCGTAGGTATATGTATGACTGCGCCCAGCCGCGTCGGGTCCAGGAGCTGCTCAAGACGGGGAGACGAAACCAAGTGAGAAGAGGCACCTCAAGCTTCACTCTTGGACATTATCTACGGGTGGAGATTGAAGCCCTTATTCTTCACTTTGGGTCCTCTTTTCTCCTGATTTTGAGCAGCTTGTGTGACTTGACGTGGCTGGGTTTCCCCAATTTGTGGGACTAACGATCCCTTTGACTACAGAAAATGCAGATTTTCGTCAAGACCCTCACGGGCAAGACCATCACGCTCGACGTGGAGCCGTCGGACAGCATTGACAATGTCAAGCAGAAAATCCAGGACAAGGAGGGTGCGTCTGTCGGTCAGGGAACAATTATCCTACGGATGATGGTTTCTGATATGTTGTGGCTATTTCATTTACTGCAGGAATCCCCCTGACCAGCAGCGTCTGATCTTCGCCGGCAAGCAGCTGGAGGACGGCCGCACCCTTTCGGACTACAACATCCAGAAGGAGAGCACGCTGCACCTGGTGCTGCGTCTGCGCGGTGGTGGCAAGAAGCGTAAAAAAGTTTACACGAAGCCCAAGAAGATCAAACACAAGCACCGCAAGGTCAAACTCGCTGTGCTCAAGTACTACAAGGTGGACGACAACGGAAAGATCCAGCGCCTAAAGAAGGAGTGCCCGTCGCCCCAGTGCGGTGCCGGTGTGTTCATGGCCACCCACTTCGACCGTCACTACTGCGGCAAGTGCCACGTGACTTACCAGTTCCAGGGCGAGGACAGCGCTTAAGCGTCTGCCCATGGCTGTCTCCAATAGGCTTTGCCGGTCGTTGATCGACCCTGTGCAGCTTTTGCTGTATAGGGAACGTCTAATGTCAATGCAAAGCTTTGGTTTCCATCCACTTCAACCGTTCGTCTTTGAATACTTTCACTTGGTGATGATTTTATCTGACTGAGTTCTCCATGGCTTGACGAATGTTGCTGCGTGAGGGATTGATGACGTCCCATTCCTTGGAGCTCATCGAGGCCACTGTGTTTGTCTGCTGTTGCGAATACACAATGGCTTTAGCGGAATATTCTTGCACTGCCCCACCAGCGCCATTGCCTCGAATTTCGTTAGTGACTTCTTCTCCACCGTAGTTGTCTCCGTCTTCGACCACGTCGTCGCCGAATAGTGGTGGTAAGGCGTATGGGTCGGAACAGAACACTCGCTCGGTGTTGTTAGCATTTGCCATTGCAGCTCGAGCTTTCGTTCCTGGAGATATTTTTGCAGTGGTTGAGAGAGCATTGAGTGAGACTGCGCGTTGCATGGTTGGACTGGGCTGTTCGTCGTGTGCATTAGGCGTTGCCGTCGTGTGCTGGAACAACATCGGCCCGCACATTCGACAGACACTTACAGCGTCGTAGCAAAGTGGCGGACGATATCGAGCCGCAAGTTCGCGTTGGGGTGGAATATACCCCCAGATATCGTGCAAGTCCATGACGCACTTGAAAGACACTCGATGGGGCAGATTGACCGGCAGGAACGGCATTGTGCACAATGCACAATCCACTCGATGGATGAAGCCATAGCGTTCTCGGACGAGTTCTTTCGCGTACGGATCATGGCGAGCTAGTGCTGCTTCCAGTGATGCAGCACTTCGACGAAGTGAGTCACTCGTAGCGTATTCTGCTCTGAGGGTTCGGAGCTCTCGAGCGAGAAGACGTCCGGTACACAAGTCTCGCTTGATCCGCTCATCGAAAGCCATGACCATGGAGCTATCAGTCCTGGCAGGATGAGGGACAGGTCGGTTGTTGTCGTTACCGTGATTCTTCTTCTTCTTGGGCTTGTGCTTCTTCATTGACTGAATTTGGGGCTCGATCGGACCAAGCGCCGATGATGACGGTCTCGATTGAGCAGTGCCATCCGTCTCGATCTCTGCAACACTGGATGGCTTAGCAGAGACCGGTGTATCGGTCTTGGGGCGAGATGCTCCTGCTGGCGTAGACGGTGTTGACTGCTGCTTGTGTCGTTGACTCGGTCGAACCACAGGCGAGAGCATTTGACTGTAAGCCTGGCGGAGCGAGAACGATTTCTGCTTTAGCTTGGAAATGCTGGTGGGCTGTGGCGATGCAAGACACAATGTGACGGGTGGAGCAATGACATCCAACGCCAAAGCTCCAGCCGCCGCTCGTGCTGCTTTCGGAGACATACAAAAAGCCACAAGCTTCTCCAACGTACTGCTGCCGCCACTTGCTCCTCGGGGACCCAAAGCAGCTCGACAGCAATTGTGCATTTCGAACCAGAGATGGTCATCAGGCCGAGGGAATCCTTTCCGCTGGAGCTCCGCTTGCAACTCGGCCAATGTGTCATCCAACTTGCGCTGCGATAGAAACTCTTCAAACAGTTGCAACGTGAACGCCTCGAGCTTGTCTAGAGGCTTCAAATCCAGCACGGGTCGTGCTTCATCTTCGTCTTGAGGACCTCCTTCGTTCACACGCTCGAGCTTTTCGTGCATTATGTGGATCTCTGCACTTCCGGTCTCAGCTACTGTAGATCCATTCGGGTCAACCATCGCTCCTGTCGAGCTCAAAACAGGAAAAACAGTGTTGAATGCTCTCGGAAAAGTTTCTAAAATTAACTAGAGTAGTACTACCACGAAGTACTATACGTATACATGAAGAAGTATACACTCCGACACAAGCAGCAGGCATTTTCATCAATAAGGTAAGCGAATACATTCTTCATCCTGTATGCAGCTCCTCTCCAGGATACCACACCAGATGCTGATTAATTGGCCTTGGCCTTGAGCTGGGAGAAGGCTTGGGTGGGGTCGTCTCCGTTGGGGTCCTGGAACTTGGTCTCCTTGTCCTTGGACTCCTGGATCTTTGCCCAGATCTCCGTCGCGCGCTTGCGGTCCGTCACGAGCCCAAACATGGCCATCAAGTCGATGGTGAGCTTGGTGGGGTTGAACTGCACCGTGGCGCCGAACTCGCTCGTGGCGTAGTCGTACGGGAACTTGTGGTGCCAGTTGTGCCAGCCCTCGCCAATGGCCCAGACCGACACGAACCAGTTCTCGCGCGGAGGAATGTTGTCGTACGTCTGGTAGCCGTAGAAGTGCGCGGCGCTGTTGACCAGCCACGTCGCGTGCAGCACCATGGCGTAGCGCAGGAAGCCGAGGATGAACAGCGCGTTCTTCCACTCCTCGCCGACGAGCTGCACGCCCACGACGGTGGGGAAGACGAAGCACATAAATAGTTGGCCCCACGGGTTGAGCTTCTCCTGAATGACGACCGTCCAGTCGGCCCACAGGTCGTCGTAGTTGAGCTTGGTGCCGGCTTCGCGCACGCGCGGGTCCTTCTTGACCAGCAGCCAGCCCATGTGAGCGAAGAAGAAGCCGCGGCCGGAGTTGTGCGGGTCGGCCACCGTGTCCGAGTACTTGTGGTGCACGCGGTGGTCGCGGCACCAGTGGAAGATGGTGCCCTGGTTGGCCAGGCAGTTGCACAGCATGAGGAAGAAGCGCACGATGCTGTGCGCCTTGTAGCTGCGGTGCGCCCACAGCCGGTGAGCGCCCATGGTGATGCCCAGACCGGTGAGGTAGTAGATGACCAGGAAGAGCGGGTACGTCTCCCACTTGCACTGGAAGAGGCGGCGGATGCCCTCGAGGGCGCCGAGGTGGATGATCGACATGTAGTAGACCATGAACCAGTTGGCCTCCTTCTTGAACTCCGACACAGACATCATGATTGCCGGGAGTCTGCTGCTCTGCTTGGAGGGAGTGCGCGGTGGACTGGAAATCTCGGAATGGCCTCCAACAGTGAACCACCGCCGGACTCATTGCATGGCTGACGTACTTGGAGCGAGCACCGTCGATGTCATCGAACGCGGGACTTACTGTTTGTATGGGTATCTGCGGTTAGGGTCGTGACGTTAGGCCTGAAAACTCGTGATGTCAGGAGGACCAACAGTGGCGCTAATCGCCAAGGATGCAAGTGGACGGACCGAGATGCAAGCGTCCCGGCCACGCTGAAGGAGCCCCACACCATGACGGCGAGATGGCTGGGCTGGCCTGTGTGAGCTGGTGCTCGCTGAAGACCAGCCATCGGAAGCACTGATCCCAACGCTTTCGATTGGCTGAAAGTCGTTTGACAGAATTCTCGCCAATCGGCACGAGGCTGCGACGCTATTGGTCGAAATATCGCCCATTATTGCGCGTTCTACTTTTTCGCCAAGTCGACATGTCATCATCGCTTGGACGTGACTTACGTCGGAGGCGCCACATTAATAGCGAGAGCAGGATGGAAGACCCGGGGCGGAAGGAAGGCGCTCCAAGGGCTCCGATGCGTGGCGGTGGGAGGTGAGCAAAGCCAGGAATGGCCAAGTTGAAGTTTCCCGGTGTTAAACGCGCCCAAGCGGCCTGCGCGTCTGTGGCGCCGTGGGGCGCGAAGACACGCGGCGCGATCGCTGGAACGACTGCGTTAAACGGAAGCAGTGCGCATCTTCACGGCCGATCAAGAGCGAGGCGGTGACAAATTTGCTTAAGCCGTATTGGGGTACCGCTAGTGCGAAGTACAACCTTTTTTTTAAATCAGCTGAGAACCCATGACCAGGTTTGGCAGGAATGTTTTCCTTCTTGATCAGGGCAGGGGTGAATTATCCACATTACGTGAGTGATTTCAAGTGGAACGTTCGGGATGATAAATATTTCTGTTTCTGTTAGAATGAGAAGGCTTAGCCCGACCGTATCCATAACAGCAGACAAAGATTGTTACAAGTCTCCTGAAGACAACTTAGCAGGTTTTCGAGAAATGATGTAAAACATGCAAGAGGACTGAAGCGTGCGTCTCCGCAGGGGATCAACAGAACATTTCGAGCGGCAAATAGCGTTTAAATATTGGAGTTTTTGAGCAACAACGAACCCAATCAGCGCTGTCAAGAAAGCAATACACGACGGAACCCCCAAAATTGTGAAATTCTTCCATACGCAGCAGGGAATGCACTATTCCCCACCCGATCTGATCGCCAAGCCACCGTGCAAGCAGCGAAAACGAACCGCCAAGAACTTTTAGAATGCTTGGTCAACGATGGCCGTGTATTTTCAGTAGCAAGAGGTCTGGTTTTCTGATTGCTGCTACGGCTGGTAAGGAAGACCTGCTCATACTTGTTCGAGACACAGCGTATGAAAGCTTTTTTAAAGCTGATCACCGCGGACATTCTGGTACTTTAAAGGTGATCGCAGCGCTTTTATCCGATGAAAGGCACCGCGTAAATTCAAGCAGAATGCATTCGTGGCTGCTGCTCAGCATGGATACATGCTGACCTTACAGATTGTATTTGAAAGTGAAAGAGGAAAATGGTAAAGGTTAAGAGTGTTGAAGGCCGCACTTGGGGGGCATCAAAATCGTGCACTTCATTCGCAAGCTGGTATGCGATCGAGGAAGAATTTTAAATTTGACGGTGGACACGTTCAAGATGTTGCAAAACACAGTGGAATACATGTAGTCTGGAAGGACGCTCCATGATCATGTTTTTGAGCAACTCATGTATTCTTTGATAGAAGTGCAAAGGTAGAGTTGACCCCCTAGTAACTCAGTAACTCACTACAGGGTAACCAAGACCATTTCCAGCCCAGCGCCATCTTCATCACGGACGAATTATCAGTAAGTGGAGCCAATGTCTCCCACGCGGATGTTCATGAACTTGACGGTGGCGTCCGGGTGCTGAGCTTCCACCTCAGCAGGACGACCACCCGACGTCGGACACGTGCCGCGCTTCACGCCAGGCTTGGTCGAGTCTCCTTCAGCGGGGTAGCTGCTGTCGAGCCAGAGGCAGTAGGCGGCGTGATCCGACCAAAGACTCATGGCGAGGGTCATCCCGTTCGCCATTTGCTTGCCCATACGCGCAAGACCTCCCTTGATCGCGTGGTCGTTCGTATCACCGAAGAGCCTCTTGGACGACTCGCACATGGAGTCGGTGATAGAGTTGTCCCCAGTCAATCCAGACCACTTACTGTTGGGCATGGAAACAAGACGGTCGTCCTGCTTGAACAAGCGTCGGATCTCGACGAGGTTTCCAGTTGCAGTGTTGTCGCTGGTCACAAACTGCGTGACGATCGTGAACTTGCGAGTCGAATCGATCGTGTACTGCGACCCGGGGCCGTAGAACGTCTCGTTACCCATTCGGAACGGGTTGAAGTCGCAGCCATCCTTATCGCACACACCCTTGTAGCGGTTGCCATCCCCAGTGCCACATTCTTCAGCGCTCGAGCAGCGCGTCTGACCTTCAGACGTACATGGGTGCGATGTGAAGGCGTTGCTCATGCTGTTAGCCTCCCAGATGTCCATCTCAGCGCAACAAGCTCCATACTTGCCACTAGCGGAGCTGGCAGCCCACTCCTGGCTGTTGGCTTCACCGTTGATGAACTTGATGTCATGCGGGCACTGCGCGTCACAGTAGCCCGTGCCGTAGCCCGCTCCAGCCTTGTTGGTCGGGAAACGACTGCTGCCTCCGTCCGCGTCCATCTGCACGAAGTAGAGCGCACCGTTGAGTCCACAGGAAGCTTCGACACGTCCACGTCGAGAGTGAACTCTTGGTTGAGCAGCTTGAACTGCTTGTACTTGGAACCCGCAGCATCCATGAGGTACACGCGAGAACCGACGTTCGTTCCGTACTGGGTTTGAGTCACCAATTTGAGCTGCAGCTCGTCAGCAGACGTGGTGATACCGTACGTGCCTTGGTAGTCTGCACCTTCGAGTGCACAGTTCTTGGCGCAGGTCTCCGGACTGGAACACAGCGTGGAATCCCACTGGTTCCCGTTGTAGCAGTTCTTGTAGTCGCCGACTTGGTGCAGCCAGCGCCAATTGGCGTCCAGCACCACCGATGTGGCTTCGGTCACGCAACCGCCAGACTTGGAGCATTGTTTAGATGCCAACGACGGATGAACTTCCGGAGTGCTCGTTCCAGCTTGCTGCGCCTCCACTTGGAGCGTCGAAATCGCCAAAGCTGCGGACACGAGGGTGAGGAAGGAGGCGGAAAACTTCATAGCTGGAGCTTGAGAGATGGAAGCGAAGCCGCTTGTGATGAAGCTGGTGAATTGAGAAGTGAGGACGAACAAAGTCTGCTTCGATCGCAGTGACCGACGCTCGCAACGCGGTGGAACTCAGATCGCTATGTACGTCGGCTGACGCACTTGTCGATAGTCACCACCAGCACCTCATTCGATAAATTTGAATATCGAAATTGATCCTCTCGTAACGGACCTCTGCTTGACCTGGCAAACGGGTTTTCACTCGGTGGCATTCAGGAGATGTGGATGGCGGTTCTTGTCGTGAAAGGCCAGGCGATCACCCATGCAGCTTGGACGGCCCGAGCGAATGTATCCAAAGACAAAGGATAGCAAATCCTAGAACCAGACGGACAGGTAGTTGAAGGCAACGACCACGGAGAGGAGTTCTCAGAGCGAGTTGGACCAACGACATGTTGCCATCGGCAGTTAACTTATTCTCACACGTCGCATGAATAAGTGGACCACACTGTCAGAAGGACAAAACGTGGCATACAAATGATAAGTCAAAAACGGAGCAGCCAACGACTGGCGGACGTGCAGCAAACCAATAAGCTCATTCTCCATTTTCGTTTCCAGTGCACAAGTCAAAGAATATATGGCGTGATCGCCTCCTCTTAGCAGCGTTGACGCTACTGCACCTCACAGAAGTTCTCTCGGTTCTCCATCTGAGAAGTTCTTTTTGGTGCGAAACCAAAGTTGGCTCGCCTGCTTTCTCGCCGAGCCCCACTCCTCCGTGGCCGGTGAGCAACAATTGCGAGCCCACATTCTCAACACAAAGCACAGTAGAACGGTAGTTTATGGATAGAGTAAATGAAGTCCCTGTCACAGTCACGTCGAATCAGAGCTCCGTGGTCGACGTGCAACACTTGCGTACCGCAATGCTGCAGCATTTCAGTCCAAATACTACTACATGTACAGTAACGTTACTCGTAGTTTTGCACCAAAGCTGTGTGCGAAGATCGACCGGCAACCACGTAGCACTAACGGTAGCGTTGCAGTACCGGTAGACGAATCAGACAGTAAAAGCAACAAAGTATCTTCAGAAACCAGACGGGTGCACCCACCACGTTCTTGTCATTGCTGCACCCTGTACCTCCTCGAAACTGCGCTGTTGCCTTCCGCTCTACTACCACCGCAGAGGATGCTGGAGCTGGTCTCTGTTGGTCGATCTAATTAGCAGCCACGGCGTCCGCACGCGTCTGCTCGAGCGGCGTGGTCTTGAGCTGCACGAACAGCTGCCGCATCCGGGTGACGTCCTCCTCGTCCTCGACCGTCTTCTTGGCGGGCACAGCCACGGGCTTCTGGTCCTGCTTCTTGTCGTCCTTCTTGAGCGAGTCCAGCTTCTTCTTGCGGTTCGTCTCCAGGTCCACGAGCGTCACCACGCGCTCCCACGGGTTCTCGTTCTGCAGGTCGGCCACCATCTTCTCCAGCGTCGCCTGCTCGAACACGCGGTTCGACTGCATCTTGGACTCCTTAATGCGCTGGCGCTCCGCCAGGAACTGGGCCATGTCGTCCTCCGCCTTGGACTTGCACTCCACCGCCACCTTCTCCTGCTCCTGAGCCTTCAACGCGATTTTCTCCTCGTACTCGCGCATAAACTTGCTATAAAAACCACCATAAAAAACACACACTCAGCAGCTGTATAACCCCCCAATTGTCATTGCAACGTACGTGAGCTCGTTGTCCTCCTCCACGACGGGGATCTGCGCAGGGATCTCCATAGGAGCAGGAGCTGCAGCCGAGAAGTCAGCAGGAGCCTCAGCCGAATAGTCGGGCGTCTCGACCGGCTCTTGGGGGCGAACTCCATCGGCTCGTAGCTCTCCTGGTACTGCTCCTCATTGTGCTGCTCGTACGACTCCGTGATAGCTTCAGTCGGCTCCACTTCGTAGAAGCTGCAACAATAATAAAGAATCAGTAAAATAACATAAATTCTGGATCTTTTCCGACGGATTGAGAAGCCGCCACGTACTCGTTGGCGCTGTCTGAAGGCGGAGCGAAGTCCGAGATCTCGGCGGGGACTTCGCTGTCAACGGGTGCGTCTCCGAACGGGTCCATCCTTGCTGCTGGCTGTGTCTAGAGGTTGTGGGGACGCGGCCGTTGGGTCGTTAGCTGGGATTTCGGCTTTGGCTCCCCCTCTTCCTGCTGAAACGACGAAAATAGAGCATACTGGGGGCAAGTAAAAGTGTGTGCGCCACGTCACAGTTCGTTGAGGTTTTATTCAAGCTTCAAATTGAGGTTTTACGTGACACAGCGTTTAGTTGCCACAATAAATAAGGCGCGGCTAGGTTAGGACGCTGTGCCAACCTAGTGTGGCGCACATTCTCCTGAATCGACTGGTCGCTAGCGGTTTGGACCCCGAGCCGCCTTGTCGAAAGCGCCGCCACAGTAGGAAAACCAAGCCAATCCGACGTCAAAATGGTCAAGCAGAAAAACCACACGGCCCGTAACAACACGGTGAAGGCCCACCGCAACGGTATCAAGAAGCCGAAAAACCACCGCTTCCACTCCACGCGTGGCGTACGTTTAAGCCCCTTAACAGACTAAAAACCACATTGAGATAAAATACTGACGCTAGATCTCTCAACTCTGTACAGCTTGACCCCAAGTTCCTGCGCAACCAGCACTGGGCCAAGAAGTTCGACAAGAAGCACCGCAACCGCAAGAACAAGGACAAGGTTGGTGACCCTTTTGACGTGGTGGGGGTGAGCAGCAATTGACAGTGATACTTTGCTTTGAATGATACAGGAAGAGTAAATTACTTGCCATGGACACTAGTCAACGGAGAGTTTCTCCCTCCTGCGGGCTGCTCTTCCAGTGAACATCACAGATCGGTTCTGGCCGAGGGTGGAAGAAAATGGAGCGCTTTTCCTTCTTTTCCTTCTTTCTGGTGGATCGATGGATGAGTGCAGTTAGGGTCGGTCGTGGTTGATTGGGACGCGGCGTGGAGAGACACAGGGGCGTCGCGTCTTCGCTTGGAATACCGAAAATGCAGTCAAGAGGGGGTATGGCTATTCCTCTCTCCTTTGTTTGCATTCAACGCCTCGACTTGGAGATTATTTGTGCTGTGCTGACAGGGTGCGGGACGACGACAGCCTAGCGCGAGTGAAGAGTGTACTGGACGAGTCGAGGGAACGGAAATGACGACCAAACAATTATCTACATTCTCCGAACCAAACGTGAGCAAGAAAACAACATACGGATCCGTTCTCGAGACGACTCAGTACACTCTTCGGTACAGTAGGTGGTGATGTATGTTTGCATATTGTGGATGTATTATTATTATTATGTTTGTGGGGCGAAGGCAAGTGGAGAGAACGGAAATGACGACCAAACAATTATCTACATTCTCCGAACCAAAGCGTGAGCAAGAAACACAACACACGGATCCGTTCTCGAGACACTCTTCGGTGCTGTAGGTAGTTAGGTGGGTGTTTGCATTTCTTTATGTTGTTCTTGGATGACGAAGATGATGATTACCAAATCTTATCTACATTCCGAAGCAGCTCAAGCTGCTTAATGAAGAAACGACTTGACTGATTCTTCATCCAAGTAAACAGTTCACGGCAATGCAGCTACTCATAGAAGAGGGTTAAACATCAACTTGAAATTTCTGCTCACCAAGTCCACATTCAGTCATCTTAATTTTTTCTTGGCTCGATGAGAAAGTGGTTTACTGCTTCGAATACTGTGCATCAAACGATCTATCCTAGTCCTTCTTGCTATCTTCGAAAGCCTCGGTCTCTTTGGTCTCGGTGATTTCTTCTTTCTTGTCAGCCGTCTTCTCGGTTGTGTCGTCGGTCTCAGCCTCACCCGCGTCCTTCTTCTCCGTCTTGCTTTCACTCTTCTTAGTCTGTTGACCAGGCACAGGCGGTTCGATCACCGAGCGCACGTTGTACTTCTTGTATCGATGGAAGTCTTTCAAGATGCTGAAGCCACAAGTGTTGCGGAAGACCTCGATCATCAGAACCGAGCGAGGGGCCGTCAAGTTCACCTTGGTCTTGTCGTCTCCTACCAGCTCCACAAGTCCATTGATGACGTCCATGCTGTTGAGGTTGGTGCAGTTTCGACGCTTGAAATCCACCGCGAACTCCAACGGCTCGTCGGTTCCCGCAGCCTTCTGCTCCTCCTGGTACGTCTCAAGATGCGACTTGATCATGGGGCCAGCCATCTCCTTAATAGCCTCCACACTCGAGTAGCCCACCTTCTCCAACGGGATCATCCTCTGAATGAACCTGGACGCAAAGTCCTTGGTCTTCTCCACCTCCTCAAAGATCTTGTTCATCAGAGCTGTCGGCGAGATGCTGGCGTCCTTGAACTGGATGAGAATGGCGCCCTTGACGCCCGTGTCCAGAGGTGTGAACCTCCCCGTCTGGCGGCTCTTCACCTGCGTCTGCAAAGCTGCAATCTCCTCCTGCAGCTTCTTGTGCACCGAATCTCCGTCCTCTTCAGCTGCTTCTTTCTTCTCCTCCTCCTTCTCAGCCGGGAAGAACTTGTCGGCCGCGTCGTTCAGAATGTTGAGCGCGTCACTGACGCTCTGCCGCTCCTTCGTCTTGTCGCACGTCACCAACACAGCTCCGTGGCCCTTGGCGTTCGCAGCAGCTCCCAACGCGCCTTTGTGGCGCTTTTGGTTGCCGTCACGGCCGCCCATCCACTGCTTCTTCCGCTTATCTCCACCTTCGCGTCCCATGGTCACCAGTCAACTAACTTCAGAAATGGCTGTTCAAGTCGCACTTAACACCCTTCAGCCAATCAGCGCGTCCAAAGATCCATTTTCCACCAATCGAAACGACGGAAGGTATTGGTCCTCACGCCTTTGGTCGTCATTCCGGTTGTTGACAACCAAGAGCTCCGATAAGAATGGCGACGACTTCGCTGGCGGACCACGTGCTGCTGCTGGGCTCCAGCCAGGAGAACGAGCTGCTCGTAGCGGACGCGTCCACTGGCAGTCAATTGTACTGCTTCAAGAACTGCCGCTCGGCGCTCAACGGCGTCCACCCGGTGCCGCGTACCGACCATTTGGTGGCCGTACAGGAAGGTAAACTGGCGCTCAACCTCTGGAACTGGGGCAAGGATATGCCCGTGTGGAAGTGCCACGTGGCAGAGAAGATGGGGCCCGTGACGTCGTCCAGCTGCGGCAACTTCCTGTTCGCTGGCGCCGAGTCGGGCAAAGTTTACGTGTGGGACGTCAAGACCGGCGAGCTGGTGACGGTGTTTGACGCGCACTACAAGCGCGTGACGGCTATGGCGCTGACGTCGGACGACTCGCATTTGGTCACAGCGGGTGAGGATGCTCTGGTGCATGTGTGGAGACTCGTGGACTTGCTGGACGAACCGGACGCCGCCTCCAGCTTCCAACAGGGTGTCACGCCCGTCGTGAGCTTCACGGACCACGTGCTGCCGGTGACGTCGCTCTATGTTGGATTGGGAGGAGTGAATGCTCGCATTTACACGTCTTCGCTAGACCGCACGTGCAAGATCTGGTCGCTCAGCTCGTCCCAGTGTCTCTACAGTGTGTCGTGTCCGTCGTACGTCAACGTGTGCATCGCTGATCCGATGGAGCAGCGGCTTTTCATGGGATGCGGCAATGGACGGATCTACGCACTGGACCTGAACGCTGCCGCGACTTTTGTTACGGCAGCAGCAGCTCGTGTGGCGAACGCCTCGACGGACGGAGTGAACGCCTCGCCGTGGGGTCCTGAAGCTCTGCTGCCGGATTCGTTCGAGGGTCATGAAAACAGTGTCATCACAATGCAGATCCACTCTAGCGGTGCGTTCCTGGTGACTGGAGATGAGAATGGTGTTGTACATGTATGGGACAGTCTGAGTCGCCAGTCACTACGCACCATCAAACTGTTCAAGGGCAAAGTGACGGCTCTGGTGCTGCTTCCTCGACCGCGTCACCTTTTCCGTCAGGCGAAGAACCCGTTCACATTGGAGAGCGAGGACTTGGATGACCTGTTGGCCACACCACTACCCGTCGCCCCGCTCAAGAAATATATGAACGCCACCAACGACAACTAGTTAGCTCAAGTGTAGTCATCAGCTTGCCATGCGAATGCATGGTATCATGGAAAAATAGACTTTGCATTTACCAGATCGTCCCTAAGCTGTTGAACATTATTTTGAGCATTTGTTGGCCAGCACTTGGCTGTATATTTCTGTACTTGGGACGAGGCGAAGAACACTGGTAGTCCTGAAGGCACAAGGCAAAAGCCTAGCTACAAAGCTTGACGGATTGATAAATTGCCAGCAAAATGATGAATGACGATACGCTAAGACAGGCGCAACCGACGGCCGAGTTCGAGGAGGCATCGACGCCCAAGCTCCAGGAGCGAATGGACAAGGCTACGCAGAACCAGGTTCGTAAGAAGAACTTCAAGTGGCAACAGCTAAGCTAAACTGTTGTGTTGGTTGCAGGAACGACAACTGGACGCGATCTACTCGGGTGTGCAGAGACTTCACGGCGCAGCGAAGGCCACGAACGAGGAGGTCGTTTCGCAGAATGTCATGCTGGACCATGTGAGTGTGCAGGTGAGCGACACGGAAGTCGCCGTGCAACAACAGACCAAAGCGGCTCGCAAGGTCGTCAGCGCTCACCGCAAACTCGGCTGCTACTACGCGATCATCGTGCTGCTGGCTGCGGCGCTGCTCATCGTCATCTTTATCTAAATTTGAAAGCTAACTGAAAGAAACATGAGGAAATTTGGCTAGCAACCAAGTGGTTGCGAATGCTTAACATTAGTTTCTGAATACCATTGCAGTCTTCCTCGGTGCTACGTTGACTACGTGGGTTGCTCAGAGCATTGTGGTGGAGAAAGCGGCAGGAAGTCGCTTTGCAGCACAATGAAAGCGCTCCTTCGCAGGAGCGCTATCTCCGGCGGCCCAAACAGCCTCAGCGTCGACAGATGACTGCCATCTAGGCGAAACGAACGAGTCCAGCAGCAGACAACCTAGTAACGGTAGGTCTGCGGCTTGTAGGGGCCCGTGGGCTTCACGCCGATGTACTCGGCCTGCTCGTCCGACAGCACGGTCAGCTCAGCGCCGAGGTTGCCCAGGTGCAGACGAGCGACCTTCTCGTCGAGCTCCTTGGGCAGCACGTACACCTTGCCGGTGGCGTACTTGCCCGTGTCGCGCTCCTTCCAGAGCTCGATCTGGGCGAGCGTCTGGTTCGTGAACGAGTTGGACATGACGAACGACGGGTGGCCCGTGGCGCAGCCCAGGTTGAGCAGACGGCCCTCGGCCAGGATGATGACAGCGTGGCCGTCCTCGAAGATGAAGCGGTCCACCTGCGGCTTGATGTTCTGACGCTTGGCGATGGCGGTGCAGCCAGCCATGTCGATCTCGTTGTCGAAGTGGCCGATGTTGCCGACAATGGCGTTGTTCTTCATCTTGAGCATGTCCTTCGCCATGATGATGTCCTTGTTGCCCGTCGTGGTGATGAAGATGTCGGCCTTGGCCACAATGGTCTCCAGACGCACCACCTGGAAGCCGTCCATGCACGCCTGCAGGGCGCAGATGGGGTCCACCTCGGTCACATACACGACCGAGCCAGCGGCCTTCATGGCCTGGGCGCAACCCTTGCCGACGTCACCGAAGCCGCAGATCACGACGCGCTTGCCAGCCAGCATGACATCCGTGGCGCGCATGATGCCGTCCGGCAGGGAGTGGCGGCATCCGTACAGGTTGTCGAACTTGGACTTGGTGACCGAGTCGTTGACGTTGATGGCGGGGAAGAGCAGCGAGCCGTTCTTCTCCATCTGATACAGGCGGTGCACGCCCGTGGTGGTCTCCTCCGAGACGCCCTTGCAGCGCTGGGCGATCTTGGACCACTTCTTGGGGTCCGACTTGAGCGTGCGCGCGATGATGTTGTACACGCACTTGAGCTCGGCGTTGTCCGTGGTGCTGGCGTCGGGCACGGCGCCGTTCTCGGCGAAGGCCTTCTCGGCCTTGAAGCCCTCGTGGATGAGCAGCGTCATGTCGCCGCCGTCGTCCACGATGATGTCCGGGCCGTCGCCCTGGCCGTCGTCCGTGGGCCACGTGATGGCGTTGAGCGTGCACTCCCAGTACTCCTCGAGCGTCTCGCCCTTCCAGGCGAACACGGCGGCGGCGCCGTCGCGGGCGATGGCGGCCGCGGCGTGGTCCTGCGTGGAGAAAATGTTGCACGAGCACCAGCGCATGTCGCCGCCGAGCGCCTTGAGCGTCTCGATCAGCACCGCCGTCTGGATGGTCATGTGCAGCGAGCCGGCCACGCGGGCGCCCTTGAGCGGTTGCTCGGCGCCGTACTCGGCGCGGCTCTGCATGAGGCCGGGCATCTCGATCTCGGCCATCTCGATCTCCTTGCGGCCGAAGTCGGCCAGCGAAATGTCCGCCACGCGGTAGTCTCCGAGCGAAGCCATTGTTGGGAGTTGGGGGAGGTGCTTGGGCTTCTGAGGGCGAATTCCAAAGTGAGATCGAAAGAGGAGAAAGCGGACGCGGGGTTTTGGACAAGAGCGCTACACCACCCGTTGGAGAGCGGTACTCACGTAGCAAGATATGCAACTCGACAAGACTCGTTTATACTGATAGTGACACCTTTACCAGAAATTAGTCACGTTTAATTTTATAATGTTTTTGGTCTCTTTATCGTTATACCCAATATAATTGATTTAGTGTGGAGTATGTAGTTCTGCAGGTCTATCGGAGTTCCGACTATCGAATCAGATGGCTACACTTTTGCAGCACATGCTGACGCACGCAATATTCATCCGACGACGATGGTCAACGTAAACGACGCCTTGATGAAGCGCGGGGCTGGTGGTTCTGCCGCCAAGCGCAAGCGCAGCAGCGTCCGTGACGAGGCCGCCAGTAAGAAGCCCAAGAGCTCCTCACTCTCTTCGTGGCTCTCTCCAGCGCCCAGCAGACCCGTCAAGACGTCCATCACCCCCGAGCCAAAGGCTGCTAAACTGCTTCCCCCACCCAGTCGTACATTGACGTGGGGCAACGCAGCTTCGGTGAACACGCCACCTGCCCCTTGTGTGGACTGCTCTACACTGTCGGAGAGGAGGAGGATGAGAAGCAGCACAGCAAGTTCTGCAGACAGAAGAAGCGCGGCGTCGCCTTCTCCAAGTGGAAAACCGAGCGAGTTCTCAGGAGCTTCTCGGACACTGGAGCTCGGATCCTGGAAATCCGAGTGGACGACGTCACTTCCCATGTCAAGAAGCTGCTGGAGGTCAAGACGGTGCTTGATGACGCGCTGGGGTTCGTGGAGCAAGAGTCGTTCTTGCAACGAAGCCACTTCGTCTACATCCAGGACCATCAAGTGGTCGGCTGTGTCAACACTGAAAGGATAACGGAAGCCTTCAGTTTGGAGAAGAGCAGCTCGAATCTGACGGACGAAAGCTCCGTGGCGGATGGTGCGGTGACTGCGTCTGCGACGTCGAAATCTGCCGTCGTCGGCATCTGTCAGCTCTGGGTGCACCCCTCGTTCCGAAGGAAAAACATCGCGACTCGAATGGTGAACGTCGTGCGTGAAAAGTCGATCTACGGCATGCATGTTGCCAAGAACCTCATCGCCTTCGCGCAGCCGACAAGAAATGGCTTGCAATTCGCGATGAAGTACATGGAGCCGGGTGAAGTGCTGATTTATTGAGAGCGCAGGGTGTCACACTTTTCCAATGTATGAAGCGCGCGTTACTTCTACAATCCAGAGCTGCTTATCGGTTTGCTACGTGGGCACATCAAGTTACTATAATATTGCAGTGAGGATCACACACTTCCTAGAGAAGAAGTGCTCACCTCATTTCTTTCACCACATACAGCGACACTTGACAATCTGCACTTATCCAGCTGGAGTCCGTGTCGAGTCCAGAGGTAAATCTGCTTGAGGCGTCAGCTTCTTGTCTCCTCGTTGGCGACGGTGGTGGGTCCAGGTGGAACTGTCCAAATCATCGATGATCGATTTGATAAAAGTGGGAGGGCGAGGGAACGGGATCAGCTGAGGTCTCAGTCTCGTTTTGACGCGCAGATTGAGAAGACAGATGGGGACGGCACTTGAGTTGGCTGCGAGGATCGGCGACCTCGCGAGGGTGAAGGAGCTAAGTCAGGGGCGTCAGGCTTTGAGAAGAAGGAGGCGCTGAAGCAGGCTGGTCAGAGGGGCTATCTGGAGGTAGTGCGGTATCTCATCAAGCATCGCAGAGTAAATGTGAATACCAGGAAGGTGGACGGAGAAACAATACTGATGTGGGCAGTCAACAAAGGCAATTGCGAACTCGTCCAGTTCCTGGTTGAGGTATGCGACGCCGACGTGAATGCCAAGAAGCGCAATGGATGGACAGCACTGATGATGGCCGTCTCCAAATGTAATATGGAAATCGCCCAGTGTCTGGTTGAGAAGTGCAGTGCCGACGTGAATGCCAAGAAGGACGACGGAGAAACAGCAGTGATGCGTGCTGTCAACGAAGGCAACGTCGAACTTGTCCGGTTCCTGGTTGAGGTATGCGACGCCGACGTGAATGCCAAGAAGCGCAATGGATGGACAGCACTGATGATGGCCGTCTCCAATGGTAATATGGAAATCGTCCAGTGTCTGGCTAAGAAGTGTGGTGTGGATGTGGATGCCAAGGCGAAGGACGGAGAAACGGCAGTGATGCGGGCAGTCTTGAAAGGCAATATCAAACTCGTCAGGTACCTGTTTGAGGAATGTGGCGCAGATGTAAATGCCAAGAAGGACGACGGAGAAACGGCAGTGATGCGGGCAGTCAACACAGGCAACGTCGAACTCGTCCACTTCCTGGTTAAGAACTGTGGCGTCGATGTAAATGCCAAGAAGCTCGATGGGTGGACAGCACTGCTGATGGCCGTCTCCAATGGTAATATGGAAATTGCCCAGTGTCTGGTTGAGAAGTGCAGTGCCGACGTGAATGCCAAGAAGGACGACGGAGAAACAGCAGTGATGCGTGCTGTCAACGAAGGCAACGTCGAACTTGTCCGGTTCCTGGTTGAGGTATGCGACGCCGACGTGAATGCCAAGAAGCGCAATGGATGGACAGCACTGATGATGGCCGTCTCCAATGGTAATATGGAAATCGTCCAGTGTCTGGCTAAGAAGTGTGGTGTGGATGTGGATGCCAAGGCGAAGGACGGAGAAACGGCAGTGATGCGGGCAGTCTTGAAAGGCAATATCAAACTCGTCAGGTACCTGTTTGAGGAATGTGGCGCAGATGTAAATGCCAAGATGGTCGACGGAGAAACGGCAGTGATGCGGGCTGTCAACAACACAGGCAACGTCGAACTCGTCCACTTCCTGGTTAAGAACTGTGGCGTCGATGTAAATGCCAAGAAGCTCGATGGGTGGACAGCACTGCTGATGGCCGTCTCCAATGGTAATATGGAAATCGTCCAGTGTCTGGCTAAGAAGTGTGGTGTGGATGTGGATGCCAAGGCGAAGGACGGAGAAACGGCAGTGATGCGGGCAGTCTTGCAAGGCAATATCAAACTCGTCAGGTACCTGTTTGAGGAATGTGGCGCAGATGTAAATGCCAAGAAGGACGACGGAGAAACGGCGGTGATGCGGGCTGTCAACACAGGCAACGTCGAACTCGTCCGGTATCTGGTTGTAGAATGCTCCGCCGATGTGAATGCCTCTAACAATCGAGAAATATCTGCTGTCCGAATTGCAGCAGGCTGTGGACACCAAGAAATTCAGCGGATACTCACACCCTACCTTCAGCCTGCCCAGCAGTCTCCTGCAGTACGAACCACTAACAATGCCGGTGACACAGCAACTGGGTCTGCCAAGGATAAGGCAAGCTGGGTCATCGCTCCCGCTGAACTCGAGTTGACCCACTTCGCGCACAACGGTCACATCGGAGGGGACTTCCATGCCAAATGGCTCGATTCTGACGTGGGGGTCAAACTTTACATTGCAGACGCAGCCCCGTCGCCTTTCGAGGATGAAGTGCATCTGTGGCAACAGTTGCGTCACCCCAATGTGGTCAAGATGTACGGAGCGTGCAAGGCGAGCCAGACTTTGAAGTTGTTCGTGTGTGAATATGCAAGCAAGGGGTCACTGCATGAGTTGGTCAAAGTGGCTTCGGCGGAGAAACCAGCGACGTGGAAGTACCTGTACAATGCAGCGCTGGGTCTCGAGTACCTCCACGAGCGGGGTATTGTCCACGGTGACCTTCGTTGCAGCAACATTTTGATCGGCGATGACGGGTTGGCGAAGCTATCAAATTTTGGACGCAGTGGACTGTATAAGAGGCTCAACCCGCGTAATGTGGTCAATTTTGGCTCAAAACACTGGCATGCCCCCGAGGTTTTCCAGGGAGGGCTGCCATCGTATGAGTCCGACGTGTATTCTCTGGGAATGTGTATTGTGGAAGCTGCAATGGGTAGTACTCCATGGAACGACAAACATGGATACTGGTTGGAACACTACAAATTGGGGTGGGAACCAGAGGTGAATGTAGATAAGAGAAGCCCTGGTCGTATTTCTGACGATGCGCGCGAGCTGGTGCGGCGCATGTGCTGCCGTGAACCACGTAAACGTGCCAGCCTGCCTTATATTGTGTCCGAGCTGGAGCGGTTGGCAACCGAAGAGAGCTCTAACTCAGACCAACCTGAGCACGAACTTGCAATCTCCTTTGATGAGTACAGGTGCGGTCATTTGTCAGAATTGTGGATGAAGTTGCAAACCTCCATGAAGACATGCGAAGACTTCCAGTATCGACGAGCATTTGATGACATTCGAAAGGTGCATTATCGTCTGCAAGACTCGGCCCACGATCCAACATTGCTAGCGCGATTTCTCGTGGTTCTCACCGAGTTCTATCAGACGGTGAAGATGCCTCTTGAGCAAGCCCGCATCTTGCGGCTGTCGTCAACGCGTGCCACCACCACTAGTTTACATGCGATACAGTGGCGTATTAACGCACTCCTGACAACAATGGGTGGGGCATCGGACACCGTGTTGGAGGAGAGGGAAAAGCAATGGCAGCAACAGTGCAACGAACGAAAGGAGTTGTTTGTGTCTGGGGTATCGGATATCTATCTTCTGCTGCAGGATTTGAAGTCAGTGGAAGAACGGTCTGCCTTTCTAAAGACATTGACGACTGAGATGACAGAGCCACTGGGTAAATACACTCCTGACCAACTCAGCGCGATGCAGAAAACGTATGAGAGCCTGGCCAACGTGTTGGAAAAGGAGCGAGAGCTCACACCCGCCTGGTTTATTCCATGGTATCAATTGGTTGAGGACGAGTGGAGCTGTCTCGGCTCAGGCAGCTATGGTAGCGTTTACCGAGCGAAATGGTTAGATTCGGACGTGGTGGTGAAAAAGTAACCTTACCAGGATCGGATGGCAACGTCAACACGTCGATGCTATCTAGTCTATCAGCATCAATCCAACCAGACCCGACAGCGACTCAAGCTCAAAAGAATACTGCCAAGAGAGTGGAAGCTGTAGCGATGTTCCGCCGCGAAGTGGACATTTGGTTTGGCTTCAACCATCCTCATGCCGTTCGGCTGTTTGGCGCGTGCCATGTTGGGAGACCGTTCTTCGTCTGCGAGTTCGCCACAAACAGGACCTTGGTCAGCTATTTGCAAAAACATCCAGACGAGTTGTGGTCCAAGCTGCATGAAGCCGCATTGGGATTGCAATACCTCCATGCTCGCAACGTGGTCCACGGGGATCTGAAAGGCAACAACATCGTGATTGGAAGCGACTTGAAGGCGAAGGTGACAGACTTCGGTCTCAGCTCGTTCGCGGACGACGAGGCCGAATCGAAAATCTCGGGTGCGTGGCATTGGGTGGCCCCGGAGTGTCTTCTTGTTGCGAAAACAAGACCAACATCTGCGTCGGACGTCTACTCCCTGGGCATGTGCATTGTGGAAGCTCTGCGGGTAGTGGAGGCGGCGAGGTCAGGCAACAACACGCAAATTCTCCTACCGTGGGGAGGCCAACTGAACATTGTCGTGAAATATCACGCTACTCACGGCACGTTGCCGCCTCGACCTGCGATCTGCGAAGACCACCAGTGGGAGTTAATCAAGCGGATGTGTGTATTGGACCCGGAGAAGCGGATGAAGATTTCGACTGTGGTCGATGAGCTGGCGAGGTTGGGATTGAAAACCAACAGTGATAAACAAAAGATGATCTTGCTGACGCAGATGCTAGAACTTCATGTACGAACCCCGTGGATTTGAAAGCTGCATCCGACGTGATTTCAGTGGTCCGGAAGCTGCTGGAACGACTACGAGGCAACCCAAAACAACGTGATGAAGTGATGTCGCTGTACGCTTCGTTGTGGGATCACCTTGAGCAAGTACGCGGACAGATCGATCGTGAAAAATCGGGTGTGGAATGTATCGCTGCGTTCTGCTCACTGATTGCTGATGCGAATGCGTCCACTGCGAAGCTAGAACATGCGAATACCAGCCTCGTCTCGTTGGCGGAGACGATGATGCGGTGTTATGCTTTGCGTCGACGACTGGACAAGTTGTGTGACGCGTACTTTATCGTCTGCGAGGCGCAAGACCCGGGATGCAATGACTGTTCACCGCAAATCAAGTTGAAAAATAGCGAGCGGTAGGTCAGTCACATCCGACTTCTTCACTACATACAGAGAACAATTGTTGCATGCTGGGAGGAATTCATTTACGTTACGGGGGACTTGAAGGGCGAAGTTGATCACCAAGTTGAAATGCACATCAACATGGTTATCCCTCTCCAACTCGATACTCGGTATCATAAATTAAAAATGCCCCGTCATGCAGACTCCTTTTCCTCTCACCTTGTCTCCAGCATCGCTCGCATCAACGCTGCTCTGTGGGAAGGTGCAGTGGCACAGCCTCCACCGGCGACTGGTACGTTGCGCGTCTGCGAGGCAACGGAAGATGAATGGAACGCGTTTGCTGCTGCCGACGGACACATCGTTCAACCCAAGTTTCTTCAATGGTTTGCTGACGCTGGAGAGATCCACCTCGTCGAGTTTGCCACCACTCCACACGAGCGTTATGTTTACGAATTTACCCTACATTCGTTATTTGCTGCGCGAGATGTCGACCAATGGCTCATAGGGCACCTGTCCGCCACGAATTCTCAGGGGCGACGAGTTTGTCCAGATATGAGTTATGGCCCACGCCGAACAACGCCAGGATCCCATCTCCCTCCAGGTGTTCCAACATTTGACGACTTTCGGACGCTCAAGATCGACGTTGGAGTCTCACAGCCATGGGGCATGGCAGAAGGACAACTCGACCACAAGGCGATATCGATATGGGCTGTAATGCCAGGAGTTGAGTACATCCTGTGTGTCAAGTTCGATGCCGACTTTGCGAACGCCCAATACAAGTTGTACGATGCTCGAGCAGCTCCACTGGTGCAGCTGGCTCCAATTGCGATTGTCGCTCCAAGAACCGTGATACAGTTGGACGGACGTCGTCTCCTCGGTATTCCGCAGGGAAGTCGGCTACCTATAGGTTTCCAGGCAACTCTGTCGGTGGACTTGTACTCTCCATTGGTCTTTAAGTAAGTTGAAGTGCACATCAACATAGCTCCATTTATCCCTCTCCAACTCGATATAATTTCTCCAACTCGATATAATTTCTCCAACATAATTTTTTCCCATAAAAAAACATTTTCTAGGCAAAAGGCCAATGTCGCTGGACTCGCTGTACCCCCAGGCGCGCAAGCTGCAGTTCGAGCTCAAGATGCAGCTGAGCTACTTGGACTCTGGACGCACAGGTGGCAAGACGGACGCCGAGGTGCAGACCGAAGCGCGCAGTAATCTGAGCACTCTGGAGCAGCTTCTGTGGCAATTGGAGTCGCTCGCCCAGAGCAGCGCCAGACCCGCGGAAAGAGACACGTGGAGCAAGAAGTTGCAGCAGCTGCGCAGCGAGACACACACTCTGGGCAGCACCTTGGAGCAACACATTTACAGCGTCAACCGTCGGGTCGTGGAGGCGCGAGAACGCGAGAATCTCATGAGCAGACGCAACGGGGTACGCGGGGTACGCTGCAGGGTTACGATCTAGAGGTTATGCTGACCTTTTTGTGTGTAACCTGTAGGGCTTTGATAGTGGTAATGGAGCCATGTACGCGGCCCAAGAGTCCGAGAGTTTGCAGCGCAGTTCGCAGATGGTGTCGGACTTGACGAGTTTGTCGCAGTCGATTTTAGGGGATTTGGGGGAGCAGCGGAACCGGATGAAGGTGGGGGAGTGTTGAGAGGATCGAGGGAAAATATTGACTGACGGGTAACTATTTTGTGTAGAATGTGCGGACGAAGCTGCTGGATATCGCTAATAGATTAGGACTGTCGAGTTCGCTGCTGCGGGTGATCGAGAGGAGAGATACCGTCGACTTTTGGATCGTTGTAGGGGTATCATCTTCACACTCGTCTTCTTGTACGTGTGCTACACGTACGCCACGCAGTGACGATAGCGAACGCGTCAGGTGAACGACTACTACTCGTGGCAGCCGAAACCAGCAAAAGCCGGGTGAAGGATGGACAGCACGGTTGTCGGCAGCCATGACATCCAGCGGATACTTACACACAATGTCCTCGGCCTACTCGTCAGAAATGTACTGCTAACGTTAAAGCTACGATCGGGGGTCTGTCAGTGGCAATGCTACCTGTAGTAAGGCTGATACGAATGATAAACTGGCCCATCCGACTTCGGAGGTGACTTCCGTTCGATACTGGTGTGGTCTTGGAGCTGATCTTTGCTGTTGAACGGAGTGTGCGTGTCCGCTTTTGAAGCCGTTCGTGTGTGATGGTTACTACAGGTGAAGATCTGAGCGATATGGAAACCAATGGTGTTGATTTGGGTCAATTCTATCCGGCTGCATGAAGCTTGCCACGTGCTCGCCGCCTATCCAGTTGCTTCTCTCAGGCATTTTTGGTTTTGCTGGATCAAGAAGACTATGGATTTCAACGTTGATCGCTGCCTACTCTCGCGAGGATACAGAGGCCCAAAAGAAAAGAAGCATGCAAGCTCACATAGCGTTCAACTTAATTGTATTTACGCTTTCCCAAACGCTACGCATTGGCTGCTCTTCGAGGTTGCTCTGCTGCCTATCAGTCCTACCGGTAGTCAGGCTAGCTGCCGAAAATACCTTCCACTGTCGAACCCTACGATGAGGTGCAAGCTGTTCGACAGTACTTACACGCGACCACCACCAATCGGCGAGTACTGGCGGCGCACGCGGTTGCGACGCCAGCGCACAACGGCGAAGATGGAAGCAGCAACCACCGCGACTGCGATTGCGGCGAAGCCCAAGATGGCTGTGATGCTCCACTTCGCCACCGAAGCCAGCAAGTGGCCTGGCGTTTTTCGACGGTCTTGACGGCCTTCTTGACCGGCTTGGGCACCGCCGCAGGCAGTTTGGTCGGAGCGGACCCCGGGACAGTGAGCAAGTGGCCAGCGCCACCAAAATCGCAGGTCGCACCCTTCTCGCGGTTGAGGTGCCAGTACTGGTCGAACGCCCAGTCGCACTGCTCCTCCAGCGTCAGGAAGCGCTTCTCGATGTCCTTGCAGTCGATCTCCGGGAAGTTGCACGCAAACGCGAGGCCGTTCTTGAGCTCGTACTCCTTGACACCCCGCTTGGCACGGCAGACAAAGTCACCCTTGTCTTCCTTCATGCAAGCGTGCTCAACGCCATCACTCTCGTGGTAGTCCGATACGTTCTTCGGGAACGCGCCCATGCGCACCAGGTCCAGGAAGCTCCACTTCGTTGCGAACTCGGTCTTGAAGTTCCAGAAGTACCAACCGTGACCCACAGCAAAACCGTTCAGCTTCTTCATCGTCAACGACCTGGTCAACGCAGCATCGTCCTCCTGCTGGAAAGAGCTCTCACTAGTGACCGGACACTTGCCAAACGAAGGACCCGACATGCCAGTGCCGTACGGGCCCTGAATCGGCTTGGTCTTGTCCAGCGGCGTTCCTGGAAAGCCTTCACCCAAGTACGTGCTGTTGATTGGGCAGTCCACCCAGCTGCATTGCACTTTCGGGAAACCTGGCAGGTTGTCATTGAAGCCGTTCAACCACATAGCGCAGTTGTCCGTGCCGATCGACCACTCTCCGACAATGACAGGCATCAAAGCGTTCTCCATGTCGGAAATAACGTATTTCTGCTGGCAGGCGTTCGAGAAGAAGTCCGCAGTAGTTCCAGGCGGGTTCCACGCCTGGTAAATGTGCGTGTCCAGAGCAATATCGGGGCAGCCCTTGAGGAACTCAGCCCAGAACGACAGACCGAACCGGAACGAGTCGTGGATGACGAACTTCCAGGCGGGTGCCAGAGCCTTCACACGCTTGTACGACTTCCAGTAGTACTCCTTCAGCACTTCAATTGGCGTGAGCTCCCATGGCTCGTTCACGGGTTCGAGGCCGATGATAGCTTTGTGACCTTTGTAGCGGTGGATGATTGCTTCCACAGCCACGATGGAGTGGTTAAGGTGATAGTAGTTGATGTCACTGTAGTTGTGGTTGTCCACGTCAAAGGTGCCAGCCCATCCAGCCTGACGGATAGGCCAGTGCTCGAAGGTGGTGGTACCCACAGGCTGCGTGCTAGCAATCGACGTCCACTTGACAGACGCAGACATGCCGCTGTTGTCGAAGCCGTTCTGCGAGCCAATGAGACCGTGGACATCGAGCAGGATCTCGATATTGTACTTGAGTGCGAGGTCCGCGACGCGGTCGAGCGCCTCAGCGGCACCGTTCGTGCAGCCGCTGTAGGGCTCGTACGGGTTGAACATCCAGTCGCCCACCGGCACACGCATCGAGTTGATGCCTGCATTAGCCAGCTCCTCAATGTCCTTCTCCGTGACCCAGTTGTCGTAGTGGATACGGAGCTGGCGGTTGGCCTCCTCCGTGCCGAGTGCCGTGCAGAACGTGTACATGTCCATGGCGGTCTTCTCGGGCGCCTTGTCTCCGAACTTCTGCTGCGTGTTGAGGAACTGGTAGAAGAGCGTGGGGTGATCCACGGCTCCAGCACGAGCCATCCGCCGAGGTTCACGCCGCGCACCTGGCTGTTGAAGGGCGTGGCGTGCGTGTCCTGGGAGCACGTCTGGTCCGTGTCGTTGGGCTTGAAGGTCGTGAACACGCCGCTGTCCTGCGCGAACATGGACTCCTCGCCGTGCTTCCAGTACCACTCGTAGTCCGGCAGGTCCGGCGTGTCTTGCGGGCCCGGGTCCTGCGTGGGGGCGGGCGTAGGCGCGTCCGTGGGCTCCTCCGGTGCAGGCGGAGCGGGCGTGGCGTCGTCGTGATGCGGCGCGGCGTCCCGGGACTCGTCGTCCTCGTCGTTGTCTTCGTGCGGCGACTCGTCCATGGAGAGCACGTTGCGCCCCAGCACCAGCGCGTCTTGCTCGGCCGCCACGACCGACTCGCTGGAGACGAAGCTCGGCTGCAGCGCCACGGCCATCAGCGCGCACAGCGCCGCCGCCGTCTTCAACCTCGATCCGACCAGCATTCTCCCCGACGTTTCCTTCGAAAGCTTCCTGCGCACGACTGAGCAAATGCGGAAATGAGGCTTTGGGATCTTTTCGCGGCCCTTGCGGACGAAGATACGACGCGGAAATTGCGGATATGGCAGATGGGTTTTCATTTTATCACGAAAATAGACGCAACAAATAAGGTTAAGGTGGGTGATATTACGGCATGACCCGAATGGCGATCTTCGAACGCCATTATTCTGGCGCGATGGCTGCCAACCGATGCCCCATACAAGCAGCGTCTTATCTGATGCTTCCTGCCAGGAGCTCTCGAGAGCGATCTGATCGATCACCATCGAGCATTGTGCTGGCAGCCTGCAGCGAATGGGGAGGAAGCGGGGCGTGCGCTGAATGCGTCCTTGTCAAACTAGCCGCGGAACGGTGCGTGCGCTCCTAGATCTGTGACAGATCTGCGGTTGACGGTCCAGTCGACATCCAGTATGGGGCGCCCGCCTTTCGACACCTTGATTGCCATCCATACGTCACGCAAATGGTAATGCACATCCCGGTAAACAACAGACTTGAGTCTGAGTTAGCAAAATGAGCGTCGCATCGGATGGCATCAACGTTGCATGGCAGCAAACCCATGAGGTTCGTTCACCCTTGCCAGTCCCCATTTTTCCGTCTTCTACCGAGCAGAACGCACCGAGGTAAACAAGAACCCAACATGGATCCGAGGGAATCTCCCGATTATTAAGACCGCGGCAAATGCTTCCAACACCTCCGCTAAATACAAAAATGGTGGGTCGTATTACAACAAGGACCTCCTTATAAGTTCATGCAAGTTGACTGCGTGGCTCAAACGTTCACGTTCACGACGTGTCCGATCAAGGGCGAGCACTCTTCCCGCCTCCTGTGGCGCGCGGTGGCCAACACGACCGCCAGTCCGCTGAAGCCCACGACGACCCCAACTAGAGTCCATACCAGGATCTCTTTACTCACAGAGGAGGCCATGAACTCCTGGCGTATGACGCTGGACGGACTCGGGATGGCGAGCAGATGTGCCGCGCCGCTCAAGTCGCACGTGGCTCCTTCCTCACGGTGCGCGTGCCAATACTCGTTGAACGCCCAGTCGCAGCGCTCCTCAATCGTATCGAAGCAGTCGTGAATACCCGCACAGTCGACCTTATCGTCGTCACCACCGCACGCAAAGTCCAAGCCTTGCTCGAGGTCGAAGTGACGCACACCGCGCTTGGCCGCGCAAATGAAGGCACCTTTGTCCTCTACCAAACAAGCCGTGAACACTTCTTCGTCGGCTCTGTAGTTGGACACGTTCTTCGGGAAAACACCTTTGCGTACCAGGTCGAGGAAATTCCAGCGTGAGCCGAACTCCGTCTTGAAGTTCCAGAAGTATCAACCATGACCCACTGCGAACGCGTTCAGCTTCTTCATGTTCAGGTTGCGTGTGAACTCGAGCTCGTCGTGGTCGTCCTGCTGGCCAACACTAGTGTTGCTGGTGATCGGACACTTGCCGAACGACGGACCGGACTGACCCGTGCCGTACGGACCCTGGATCGGCTTGGTAATGTCCAATGGTGTACCGGGAAAACCCTCACCCAGGTAAGTACTTTGGACAGGACACTGGGTCATGCGGCATTGGATGTTGGGGAAGCCTGGCAGGTTGTCGTTGAAGCCGTTCAGCCACATCGCGCAGTTGTCCGTGCCCAGTGACCATTCACCGACGATGACCGGCATCATGGCGTTCTCCATCTCGGCCACCATGTACTTTTGCTGGCAAGCGTTGGCAAAGTAGTCCGAGCGTGTACCGGGGGCATTCCAGGCCTGGTAGATGTGCGTGTCCAGAGCAATGTCCGGACAGCCGAGCATGAACTGTGACCAGTACTTGACGCCGAAGCGGAACGAGTCGTGCAGCACGAACTTCCAGTGCGGAGCACGCGCCTTCACGCGCTTGTACGACTTCCAGTAGTAGTCTTTGAGCAGGTC
This sequence comes from Phytophthora syringae, assembly GCA_012656105.1. Taxonomy (NCBI): domain Eukaryota; phylum Oomycota; class Peronosporomycetes; order Peronosporales; family Peronosporaceae; genus Phytophthora; species Phytophthora syringae. Next base: position 53,064 of record JAAKBD010000552.1, on the reverse strand, counting down.
GATGGGGGTGAGCTCCCACGGCTCGTTCACGGGCTCCAGTCCGATCATGGCCGGGTGGTTGGCGTAGCGGTCGACGATGGCGGCCACCGTGGCGAGCGCGTGGTTCAAGTGCTCGTAATTGATGGAGCTGTACGAGTTGGTGCTGAGATTGAACTCTCCAGCCCACCCAGCGGAGCGAAGCGGCCAGTGCTCGAACGTCGTCGTGCCAATGGGCTGCGTGCTACCAATGGACGTCCACTTGATACCCGAGGACATGCCGCTGTTGTCAAAGCCATTCTGTGAGCCGATCAAGCCGTGGATGTCCAGCAGCAAGTCGATGTCGTATTGGAAGGCGAGGTTTGCAACGCGGTCAAGCTCGTTGATGGCGCCGTCCGTACAGCCGATGTAGGGCTCGTACGGGTTGAACATCCAGTCGCCCACAGGTACCCGAAGCGAATTCACGCCCGCCTCAGCCATCTCCTTGAGGTCGGCTTCGGTGACTCAAGTAGCCCAGTGGACACGCAATTGGCGGTTGGCCTCCTCCTTGTCGAGTACCGTGCAGAACGTGTAGAGGTCTTCTCAGGAGCTTCGTCGCCGAACTTCTGCTGCGTGTCGAGGAACTGGTAGAAGAGCGTGGGGGTGATCCAGGGCTCCAGTACGAGCCAACCACCCAGGTTGGCACCGCGTACTTGGCGGTTAAAGGGTGCGGCGTGCTTGTCACTGGAGCAGGTTTGGTTCTCGTCGTTGGGGCGGAAGCTCTCGAAGAAGTCGCGGTTCTCGGAGTTGAAGACGTGGTCGTTCTCCCAATACCATTTAGCGTCTTTGACCACTGACAAGTCATTGCCGGTGTGGTCGACGGGCGAGTCATCGGTTGCTGCGGACAGCGAAAGCGCAGACAGCGCCGCAGCCACTTGGAGTAGCAGGACCGTCATCGCGGAGTGGTGTGCGTGGGGTCAACGTCAAAAGTGGAAATGAGCTATGGAGCACCAAGGCCAAAAAGTCGCTGTGGATCTACATGTACAGGTACTGACTGTACTGGTGAGTCATGCGCCGCAAGCCTTGCGGGCGGCTGAGGACGACCACAAAAAGGCAACAAGTCACTCCCGGAGAAGAGCTGCGCCAACTTCAACATAGACCTGAGCGTGCACCTCCTTTTTGAGTCAGGCCTTGAGTCATCATGCCTTGGTTGTTTTGACCCTTTGCGCAGACCGACACTGACCAGTGGCTAACTTGCTTAAAGAGAGATGGCAGCATGCGAGGCGTCCTCCCAGCTTGCAGCCCTTCGCCCATGGTAACGGAGACCGACCGATAACTCGACGAGAACATCGTCAAGGGAGACTTTCGGCGCCGCCTCTGCCACTAACTAATCAACGACAACATTTTGCGCAGCTGCACGCGAACCTCCGTGAGAGACCGCAAAGATGGCCCAGTTGCACTGCAGCCGCTCGAGGTGACCCCCCTTTACAACCAGCTAAAAAGTAAAGTTTACAAAGTGCTCCCTGAGCAGCACATTTCAGAGCGCGGTAGCATGACGTTGGGCGCCGACTGAACAGTCACTCTTGCCGCGGCGGCACCTCAGTGCACAGGTAATACCTGAGGTATCGGTGTACGCAGAATTTGTGTGTGCTGGACCATTTTCACGATACCGGCGCTTGACTTGAAACGGACGCTTTTAGTCCTTCCTCGGCGCACGGCTTTGGGCCGCGCACACCCACGCGGCGTACTGGTACAGCGGAAGCCCCACTCGATGTCAGCTCTCTTTGGCTGCAACTTGCGCGTCGGAATGAAACCCCGGAATGGGCTCGTGCTCAATGCGTGATCGACAACACGTTGGGTGAGGGATCCTCGCCTGGGACCACTCAGACATGAGCTTCTCACGAGCCTTACGTCGACGCCGGACGGAGTGCCTTCCCGACGAAAAGTGTATAGCTTAGCCGATTCACGCTCGGGGGCTCTTCAACGTGGACCAGGAGGATGCGATGACGGAATCAAGCGTTTGTCTACAAAGCATGCTGCCCTTTACGGCGAGAATGTAAGGCGGGCGGCATTAATACATGTATCTACCTACATCCACTGGGATATGCTACTCGAAGCGCGTGCAACAGCCGCCTCCTTCCTCACAGATAGCGACATTCAATGCGCTGATGTCCGTTCATAGTCCCGGGAAGGCTGGACCCGCTGTGCAACAACAACGTGTTCCGTCCGGCAGGCGGGGAACAGGTTGCGGTGCCAAAGCCACTTCAATTTGCGTGTGAGCTTCAATCACGAAGATCGGGCGCCGTCCAAATGTAGCCATCTCACTGCATCAACCAATCACCGCACGTCAAACAAGATGGCACCTCCGCTGCGCTGCCTTCGCTTCGTGGATGTCGCGTCTTGGGATCCGTCCTCTCCCGAGTGGGAGCGACTGCTGCACCAACTCCCAGCGCATGAGCAGCAGCAGGTGACTCGCTTCATGTTCGCGAAAGACCAGAAGCTGGCCCTGGGCAGTCGTATACTGCAGCGACAGCTTATTCACCAGCTCTTCCGAGTGAATTACAACGACATCGACATTGCACGGACGCCCGAGGTGCGTTGGTTTGTTGCGGCGTTGACTAATTCATTATATAATAATATTGCTATTTTTTTTACAGAATAAACCGTTCTGGAAACGTCCGACAGGAAGTTCCGCTCCTCCGTTGTGGAACTACAACGTCTCGCACCATGGCAGCATCGTGGCAATTGCCAGTGACTTTCACGCTTTAATTGGCGTCGATGTCGTCCAGTTGACCGATCGACCTCGGCGTAAGACGTCGGTCGACGAGTTATTCCGAGCGTTCACCGATCACTTCAATCCGAGGGAATGGGTGTACATTCGAGGAGAAGGTGGGGACGAAGACGGCCAATACTCGCGGTTCTACCGCCTTTGGTCGCTGAAGGAGGCGTATATTAAGGCGGTGGGCATTGGCCTAGGCTTCTCTCTGTTACGAGCCGAATTCGTACAAGCGGATCCAGACAGAGAAAACAAGTGGAAGCTCTTTCTGGATGGACAACATGCTGGCGACTGGCATTTCACCTCTAGTCAAGTCGACGACGAACACCTCGTGAGTGTAGCATACGGACCATTCTCGGCGATGTGGAGGTCCGAGAGCTCCATTTTTCCTCATGTGCACACGATAGAACCCACGTTACCCTGCAGCAACGAGGATGAGATCACTGCAGCTTCGCAAGAGTGGAGACTCCAGGATCTACTCCAATGACACACAGTTGCAAGCGCTATATGTAAAAAAGTTAAAGCGATAGACACAAAACCTTTATTTGGCCTTGGTGCTCGTTCCGATTCGATCCGGTTGTCGCGCTGCTGGAAGATCCCTACAATACGACAACGCAGTACATTCGATGCATCATCCTTCTCCCTTCACCCACTCCATCGTGGTGAACAGCCGCTTGTCCTGCTCTACGGAGTCGGAAACAGCATCTTGCGGACCGTGGGCTTAAGGTCGTAGTAAATCTGGTCCAGGCGCGTGTCGAGCGTGTTGTCACACACAATCTTGCCCTGCTTGGCGTACAGCACGATGCCTCCAGCCTTCGCGTCGGCGAGCATGCCGTCCGGGTTCTTGTTGAGCGTCACCTTGACCTTGCTGACGTCCAAATTGGCCTCCTTCTTCATCGTGGCGATGTACTTGTCCGTGGCCTCCTTGATCACCGTCTCGGCGATGCGCACGTCCTTGGCACGCACGGCGATGACCACGTCCGACTCGAAGAGCTTGATGAGTCCCTGCACGATGAGATCGCGCAGCAACACCTTGTTCTTGTCGTCGGCCGTCGTGTAGTTCCTCAGCTGCCCTTGGCCGTCCACGATGAGCGTCTTCAGCAGCTCGTCGCGAGCGATCATCTTCTGTCGCCTCGAGGCGCCGATCTCCGCCGAGCGCGCGATGCGCTTGTTGATCTCGCGCTCCTTCTCCTTGCGCGTGTACTCGTCCTGGATCTTGATCTTGGCGTTGTGCACGAGCATCTGCTTCTCCAAGTTGAAGTCGTGCTCCGTCTAGCAAGCGTTACAGCCAAAATATCGTCCCATTAGGTCTAAAAAGCGACCTGTGAACAGTCTCCAGTGTTTCCAGTACCTTGATGCGGATCTCGTTGGCCTTCTCCTGCGCTTCCTGGAGAATGAAATTTACCATCTGCTTGATCTGGCGGTCGGCATCGGACGCGTTCATCTTGGCTCGCAGCTCGTACGCTATAAGTACCCCAACAACAACACTCTTCTTCTTCTTCTGTTTTGAAGACCCAAAGAGATCTTCCTTTCATTTCGTACTTAACATACACAATCTATTTCCTACCAATGGTAAATCGTAACGCTCTTTATTTTCTGCCAATGGCAAATCGTCTCCGCAACGTCACAGACGTCAGTTGAGCTTTTGAGAGGTTGAGAGCATGTTGAGGACGACGCGCTTGCTCGCTGCGGCTCGACGCTGCCAGACGCTGCGCCTGCTGTCCACCAACCCGGACGTGGACAACAACGCGTTCGTGAGGAGCGTGTCCAAGACACAGGCCGAGAAGGCGCTGGAGCGCAGCGCCGCCATCCGCGCCGACCACTTCGCGGCTAAGAGCGACTTCCCAGCGTCCAGCCAGGGCGAGCACGAGGTCAATTCGGACGAGGCCAACCGCAAGCGCGTCATCTACCGGAGCAAGCAGCGCGGCTGGCTGGAGGTGGATTTGCTGCTCGGCCGCTGGGCCAGTGAGCACGTTATGCAGCTCTCGAGCGCGGAGCTGCAGCAGTACGAGGACATTCTGAACGAGGAGACGATCGACATCTTCAACTACATCTCTGGGAAGAGCTCCGTGCCCGAGAGACTGGACACGCCCATGATGAAGAGACTGCAGGACTTTTGTCTCTCGTCGCCATTGGGCAAAGCGTCGGTCGAGGGCTTCGCGGAGAACAAGAAGTTCATGAGCAACTAGAAAAAAGAAGGCAGGAGGTGAAAAGGAGTGGGGGATTTTTCTACTGGTAGGTGACTCTTTATACTCTGTCGGCTAATGTAGATTCGACGTTGTTACATGGAATTTGACGTGGTGTTGGTGTTTTCTTGGCTAATACTCGTCGTTTTGAGATGCAGTTGTAGCACTGGGACGACAACGGTAGAACGAAATGTTGGTGACAGCCATAGCAAGGCAGATGAGAAGCTGGCGGGACTCTTCAGGTAACAGCAAGTTACTCTCTTGAAAGCGGATAATGAGGCGGAGGGCCAGGTGGAACGGGATGGGAAGCTTCATGTCGTAATACAACACGTTCTTGTCGTTGGTTGCGGGCATGATGAAGCCGAAGCCCAGCAACGTGTACTCACTGCCGTTGTAGAAATCTCCGCGTGTGGTGGCGTCCACAACCTCTTGGTACTGGGGGTTGGCAGCTCGAGTTTCCACGAAGGAAGCGATGGAGTCGCCAAGAACCGCCATTTGGACTTTGACCAACCCGACCAGCTCGAGAATTTCGCTTTCGTTGAATTTGTCCAACATGGGAACGCTGCGGTTGAGCTCCATCGAGACTTTGGTGTTGTGGTTCGTGTCGGAATAATATGAGACCATCTCGTCCAGAATGGGCACCTGCTCGTTCATGAGGTATTCGAACACGTGCAATGGAGTCGAATCTTCAAGAACTGACATATTGACGGTTCCAAGCACAGCATCAGCAAATTCATCGACGTCAAGGTCGTGATTTGAGTACCAAACGGTGGACGGACCCTGCAGACCATGATTCAGTGCTCTCCGCTCCGCTTCAAAAGCCACTTGAGCCATTTCCAGCAGCGCCTTTAGTCGCATAGAACGCTTCTCAGTTGAAGACAGATTGTTGGTAGCAAACTTTTGAACATCCTCAGCGTTGTTAATGACGGCGTGTACACAGTCACACCAGACTGTACCAGACACTGCTGCTCCACTGAGCAATCACTACTGGAGGTGCCGTTATCATCAGGAGCAACCACAAACTTATTGACTGATGGATAAGCGTAAAAGCGAACTAGCGCACTGTACACCACACCCCTCGCTGAAAAATCCGTCATGATGCCGGCATCGTTACCTTCAAAATCACTAGACGAAGAACCACCTTGGCTTGAGTTACCAAAGCTTCCCAATCCACTCCCTTCAGAAGCCGAAACGTTCTTATTGGTGGCCACGTCCTCGTGGAGAAATGATGCCAGCGAGGGAAAAGTCGAGTGCGAAACGTTTGAGCGGCTTGTGAAACGAGGAATCCCAGTCTCGAAGTAAAATTCCTGAAGCTGAAGTTGAATTTGCTCGAGTACTTGGATTTCGTGCCCACTTACTGCGGTTCCATTGGCCACGTCTTCCTTCACCTCTTCTTCTCTAGCCTCGTTGCTGGTGATGGTGGACGATTCAACAGCTAGTTTTCTGGAAACGGCAAGACTTGGTGAAGCAAATGCGAAAGCTCCGTTGCCAATACTGCTACTTGAACCGCCATCCACGGTGTCATCATCCAGAGCCAGCGATTGCATAAGCTGGGACGCTACGATTCGAGCCTCGTTCAGACGGGGAGACCAAAGCCACGGATAGCTGTCAGCTGGAAGCGTAGGTGCCGGCATATCGCCATCACGTACGTAATAACGGTTTGAATAATCCGCGTATGGAGAAAAAGCGGAAGTATAGCGTGCGTACAATTGAGCGCGAAGGCTCTCACCATTGTACTTGTACACCAGCGTCGTATTCGGTCGAAGTTCGTCAACCTCTTCTGCCTCAATCGCATCTGGCGGCAGCGAAAGATTGAAACTTCGCATTATCTCGGTGGAGTTCATCATTTTCAGGCGCTCGGCGAACATCTCGTCTTTAAAGTAGCCCACGTAATGACTCTGGACGAGGTTCCATGCAACACGACCCAGCGATTTCAAAGCGGAAGAGCCAAGTTGTCCATGAGAAACATCTTGACTGCTTTATTCCGGCGACGACGCACGTTGCTGGACCTCCGCGAGCCCCCGTAGTCCATTGGAGACACGAGATTGTACATTAGAAGCCGGGGCAAGTCTTTCTTCAAGGTTCGACGACCCTGACTTGAGATAACCCACTTGGAAATCCATGGAGTTTGAGCTGCAACTGCACCGCGAAAGTATTCAACACTTCCCAATGCTGAATCGTTGTTCGGTACGACTTTTCCATCTGGAAGGCGCTGCCAGTAAGGCTGACCCGTGTACGGGTGATCTTCCGCCCATAACTCTGTAGTATTTGTAGACGAAGCATCACCACCGGAAAAACTTTCGAGCACTCTGTCCTGGCCGCTAGCACTTGTGACTGCGCCCGACCCGACAGGAAGTACGAGCAGCACTGGAAGCACAGTAGTCAACAGAGTAAAAGTGAAGATACTTCTACACATTACGAGCTTCTTCATGCCCGCAAAACCTTTCTCGAGTAAGTGCTTTAGTCGCAGAAACGAAATGCTCAGAAAAATCGCAAACATATTGTCAATTTCTGCGTCAGCGTAAAAATCTCAGTAAAAAGTCAAATATGACAAAAAAGAACTCCATAATTGCCGATTTAGGGTGCTCGTATTATTGTGAATTCCGTCGATAATTGCCGATTTAGGGTGCGTAACTGCAACTAACTAGGCCGTCGTTCGACTTGTCTGGGAATACCTGGGGTGTTGCCGTAGCAGTAGTAGGTGCATTGTATATTCCTGGTCTACACGTTGTACGGACAGCCCTACAGTCGGTCCGGGCAAGTGTGTGGTTTACATAATGTTATGGCATACAAAGTTCAAGTGTGCCTCCTTATATATCTATCATTTCGCATTGAATTTATAGGGTTATCAAATTCCACAAGTTATGTTATGCAAATACCGACCTCCTCAGCTTGTAGTGGACACCTTCATATAACGGCGACCAATCACATTGCGTGATTTTGATGACGTGCTCAGATCCCCATATAAATTCTGATGCAAACATATCGATACGTTTTAGACAGACACTATCACTGTAAATGTTAGCAATGAGCTTTTATTTGTAGCTAAGCGGCAAAGGAAGACGTAGTTAAGGGAACTAATGACCTTCCTGAAGAACGCGTTCAAGATGTTAGCGCTAGAACGTACGAATCGCGCGTTTTCTTTGCGATGTTGATGCGATGTTCATATGGTTACCGTACCGAAATAATGGGAAAATGTCAACAGGTGTATGTGGTGATGAAAGGTTTGTCACAAGGGGTGTAAGAGCTGCAGATAAGCAGCCGAGTGCCTACGTTTGTACCGCATACACATACTGACGCTGTTTTTGGAGATAGCCGGGGAGACCATGAAGCCCAAATTAGACTGGTTGCTCTCAGAGCACTTCTGCGAGTGGGGAGAGCTCCTGATGACGCGAGTGACAGCCGAACAGGTTGTGCCGCTTTACGCGGAGCAAGAGCGGCGTTCACGCGTCGCCCGAAGCACGAAGGTGGGTTACCATCGCCCGAAGTCTCGGCGTAAGCGGTACATGAATCGTCGCGCTCCTGTTAGAGACTCGGCCAGGTCCTATCGCACCGCTGTGATGAAGGCCACTCCTTACCGGGATTTTGGCTCGATGTCGATGGGAAAGGTATATGTGGGGCTAGCCACTGTACGAGTTGGTAAAACAGCGATCGAGTCGGCAAAGGAGTCGGACGACATGCTCAACTTAGTGGATCTCGCCGATCTCGTCTCCGCAGAGCCAGACAAACATTCCCAGGGTTGCTTTCAAGCTGAGACCGAAGCAGCGCATGATACGGCAGACGAGTGCAATTCCGAGCACACCTCCATCAACGACAATGCCGAGCCTGCACCTACGCGTGAGGTGATCAGCTTGATTAGTTCTAGCGACAGCGAAGATGAGATTGGAGGGGAATCCGACCTCTTGGAAAACCAGACATGGCGTACATTACCTGATGTGATAATCCAAATTGATTCCAGCGACGATGAGTTAGCTTCGAATAGGCATGCGGCAGGTGCCGACAATGAAGAAGATGCGTGTGTACACACCGGCGAAGATCGGAGCAGAAGTATGCACACTTTCGGTGAAGGTGCTTTTAACGTGACTGATAAATGCGACGACCGTACCGGCGAGTACCGAGACCGTAATGAAGATCTCAGTTGTGAAGCAATTACCAGCGACGATCAAGAGGACCTCCGGTGCACTCTGCCCGAACGTAGTGAAGCCAACTGCGAATCGAGCGACCAGTCTATAAAAAGACCAATGTGGGGGTGAGGAGGTTCCGTCAGCTTATTCTCGCGTCTTCGATGCGAGTGATACTGTACCTTGGCCTCTCGGAGTGGTTAAAAATTCGGCACACGGAGAACCCCGACAAGATTGTCGTTCCCGACTTGGGCTCCATGGATTGGTGCGGCTGCGAGTTCGTGTGCAATTGTAGTGTCGTTAGCGTAGACCGGCCTCAGCCTTGCTGGAGGCCGGAGGCTCTTGAGGTTGCTAAATGCAAGTGTATTCTTTCATTGGTCTCTTACGAGGCCAGTCGTTAGGACTCTGTAGTCCCAAGTTTCCTAGTGCTCCCTAGGTAATCACCAGTAAGTAGTTTCCTGTGACTCGTGGTAAGAGTCATGGGTTTCGCAGCGGTGACGCACTACGAGTCGTCATCCGTTGATAACGGATAGCCAAGTGACTAACCACCACTACAGCAATCCCAAGATATGCCAAAATGCACTGAGTAGCATCTTTTGCGCAAAGAATAACTTGGCAACAGACTTCAAAAGGCTGTCGGCCTTCACTTGACGAAAGGAGCTCAAGGATTTTCAGTGTTTTCAACTAAGCACATCTCAGAAGGAACGATTGTAGCTGAGTACGCTGGAGTTTTGACGACACACGACTACAGCAAGGACGAGCAACGAGTCAGTGACTACACGATGGCGCTGGACATGCGGTCATCGCGCAAAGAGAAGCTCTGGATTGAGGCCCGTGATCGTGGGTCAATTGCTAGATTCCTGAATCATTCTTGCTCTGCCAACTGCAAATTCTTCGAAGTGCAAAACCGACGCTTTATCACAGTTATTGCTGTTGCCATTGCGGACATCCCGGCTGGGACGGAGATTAAAATGGACTACGGAGACGAGATCTGGTTTACCTGTACGTGTGGTGCTGACAACTATCGAAACAATTAGACCAACACGCCTAGACTGCATTATATGTTCTCAAATAAAAATCGCGGATCTTCACAACATTAATCAATGAAATGGTGATCTTGAAATACAACATGTCTGGCGCGAAATACAACGCCACAGATGAGGGATTGAAAATCGCGGAGTTGCATCAGCTTTGTGACCGTATTGGCAGTCTTAAACATATTACCAATGCAGTCCTAAGGCAATATCTCGGGTGAGGGAACAAAAAACACTGTCAACTCGAAACAATTGAGAGGGACGAGTTCAAACCGCTGAGGGATGTTGTTCGGTTTTCGCGTTAATCGGCTTGGTCATTGGTGCACGTACGTTTGTTGTGCCCGCGCTGGTGGCATTGCGTGCATCGGTGTAGTGATCCCGTTCCTTCTTCACCCACACTCCGAATGCGTTTCGATCTCGGGCGGCCGGCCCGTTTCACGTGTCGTGCTGGAAGCCACGTCGTGTCGCGCGTGATTTCGTTGTCGAGGGGGACGAATACAGCTTGACCCAGAAATGCCGTAGCATATTCAGGTACCTTATAGCAAGGCTGGAAATACGAGAATATATCTGAGAGCTTGCCGATGCTTTCGAGCGCTGCCATAAGGTGCTGACAAGGCATTCCCATCTGGTCAAAATGCGAACATGTGCACGTGCCTTCCCGCGTGTTCACTCGACGACGAACCCTTACCGAAGCTGCCGTCGCGTACACGTAGCTGACGTCCACAGAGGCGTGTTGAACTGAGTACTGACCGATCGTAGCACTTAGCTTTTGACGAAGCTTGTCCACAGCGGGTGTGAGAGTCAAATTACTTCCAGTCCATTGCTCTGCATTACCTGATCGCTTGAAGCACTCGTCAACGAAGCTGTTGCACATGGCTTCAATAAAAGCGTACGGGTGTAAATGCCTCATACCTTTCACAAGCTGTGTGCCGAAGACACTCTCGACAAAGTTTGACGTTCTCCACCCGTAAAGAGGAACGACGCCAATATTGGCATAGACGCACCAGCGAATGGGAGGGATCTCACTCAAGTATGTCTTGACCTCTTCTCCGAGCTCCATACCAATCCAGTTCAGACAGCTAGTGTAGAGATCTTCGGTTTCAGCACTCTGTAGAGCCCACACCAAACGCTTGTGACCGTGCGTGAAGTTCCGGAAACGTGCCAGCACATTCCGAATAATGTGCAGCTGCAGTACTTCAAGTTGAGACCCAAGTCTTGTGCGACCGATATGAGTGCACCACTGCGATCGCAAAACATGGGAGTTCCGGTGAAGTCGTATCCATGTCGCAGTAGTATCGAGAAAAACCAGCAATAGTTCTCAATGTCTTCAGCCTCCACTAACCCAAACGCAATCGTTAGGTTTCGTATATTGCCATCGCGACCGACTAAATGCATCTGCATCCCGCTGTACGATGGACACTTGGAATGACTGCAGTCAACCCCAACGACATCCTGACGGGCCACGGCTGCCGCGGCAAACACCTTCACGATCACAATTGCGCGCTTGAAGCGACCATCAGAGTCTCGCTCCGCTAATGCCACTGAACCCGGATTAATCTCCACAAAGCGGGTAAGATATCCAGGAATCTTCTGATAGCTTCGAACGAGCTCTTCCTCCCCCACTTCATTAACTTGTTGTCGAGCTCGGTAAAGCGTCCGCCGTTTCTTAGTCAGTGATATTCCATCTTGATCTTGGACCTGGCTCATCAGAGAACCGGCCGTTATCGTGCAGTCAGCACGAACAGCACTCGAAAATGTCGGAAGCCCAGCAATTTGGCGTCTCGTGGGGTTGGCATTGGATACGCAATTTACGTGCTCCTAGTCAATCGAAGAGATGTACCAATGACAGTAAGACTTGTCCACCCGACGCCTCCGGTAGACTCGAACACCAAACTTGCAGTCGTTTGAAGTGCATCCAATGAAGCGATGCATACCACTTTTCTGCATGACCTTCACCGATCGACCTTGAGCAAGTGCGTAGTCTTGGACAGCATGTAATGCACTCGAAGCAGAATCGAAGACCATGCCCACGCGAAGCGCCGTGGAGTCCGTAGAATCGCAGCACTCCTCGAAGTCGTCGTCGTCGTCAACGTTGCCGTCCATTGTTGTCCCTCAGCCGGAATATCTCGAACTGGGCCACCAAAAGGCACGAAACGAAAGCCCGCATACGGGTGCAAGACCCTCGAACGCCGGGTTTTGATGAATTCGGGTTTCGACCCGACGCAGAGCAGCCATTGATTTGATGTGCATACACTAATTGACGTAACAACGTGCGAAACATACACACACAGACACACTTTACCCCGTACACACTTACTGTCAGTACTGACAAAAGTGGACTACACCTTCTGACGCACTTTAACTCCTTTTGGCAAAAGGTTTTCACCGCATACACCTCTTGACATTTCCCCCGAAATAATTGGAATATCGCCTCTGACGGGTGGTACACTGTTCCAGATTTTAGCCTGTCCACTATAAGCTGAGGATGTCGGTAAGTGGGTGGCCGCTTAACTGGTGGGATACGTTAAGAGTGGACGGCTCCCGAGCAAATACATTACCAATCGCAAAAGCGTGAGCTCGTTATTTTTCTTACAGAAACACTAATATACTGAAAGTTTAATAACGACAGGCTTGGGGATCAATATGTGTAAGCTGTTAACAGGATCAAAGTGTGTAAGCTGTCAACGCGGATAGTTTCGCCGATCCTTCAGACCGTGTACCAGGTCAAAATCTTTTCCGCCATCTGTACGTCTTCCACACGTTTTGCTTCTGTATCGGTAACAACACGAGTCGGTTCGGGTTTCCCACCGGTTGTGCCTCTCGACGTCCATCCTCTTGAGCTTGTACTTGGACATCTCGACCTTGGGCTGCTCGGCTGCTCCTCCTCCCTCTCGGATATCGCGGTTATCTTTGCAGTCCAACGCCCCAGTAGCTCCTACGACTTGTCATGACAGCGCGTTCAATGGGCAGCGGGTGGGGGTGGATGCTTCTTTGTTTGTTAGTGCATGTGCCGTGCAACCTTGCAGGGAGACAGACTGCAAACGTACGAAGATCAGTAAGCCGCACGACTTGTGCATGACGTTCTTGACGCCCGCCCATCACTTCAGAAACGTTGCCTTGATGTGTACCGCTGATACCCGTGAGCTCCGTGGCGCAGTCCTTTCCCATTCTGTAGTACAGTACACACACACAAATAACTGTCAATATATACCACTCAATCAGTTCACGAAGGGCGTAACGCAATTGTACATCTCGACAGGTCAGAGCTTGGGCGCCGCACTTGGGCAATCATCCTGGTGCAGCAACTTCAGGGAGGAGAGAGCTCGCTCCGACACCAAAGCAGCAAAGTATATCCCTTAAGAGGTGGCGCTGCCGCGATGACGAAGCTCGCATCCATCCTCCTGTCTGTCCTGCTCTTTCGTGTCTTGGTAGTAACTGTGGCGGGTGTGGAGCTTTTGATGTATGGAGAACTTTCAGCAACTGATCGAGAATCGAGAACGAAAGAAGATAGAAAGTGACCATGGTCATATCGTTAGTTCTCTTTAGCTCCGCGCTACCAGCCCAACCCTCTCGTGCTGCAGCCCGCGTGATTCATGGGTTGTGCCCCTTCGGGAGCACATACCCATGAATATCGCGCTTGCCTCATCTCACAGCTACTCATAGACTATGAGTCATAGTATGGTGCTGCTCCGCCCTTCCCGTTACTGATGTAGCACGAATGTTGGCTGAATGTAAAGTGGTTACGCTTGCGCGAGCTCGGATGTTGCTCCTGACAGACTACAGCCAGTGTACTAAGACAAAACGCCTTTGGAAGCATTTCACTATTCATTTGAAACAAAGTTCCCACGAGGGGTTGTCTGTATGCTGTGTACGTTCTAGTTATGTCCAGATTAATTTTGAACATTCAAAAATAGTATAGACTAAATTAGTCTATGTGGGGTCTCGCTAGACTATTTTGTGTTAGGTCGCTGAAAATGTGCTTACATAAATTAGTCTCACTCAGACTAATTACTGTAACCACTGTACCAGGAGAACATCCACGGCTAAATGATGTGGTCTACCGGTTCACGTTTCAAGTTGGAAGAGATTCCTAGGCTGCTCGCGCCCTGTGAGGTCGTGGGGTCATCTGCAGGGATAGACCGCCATCCATGAAGAGTCCTGATTTCAGCACGTAGCCGCGTTCGTGCTTTTGGCCAGGAGCGATTGCAACATTAAAACGGAGTAATGTTGTGGCGAGGAATAGTTTCGCCTCCAGTACAGCCATATTCATGCCAAGACACACACGGGGCCCAGCCTGGAACGCTGGAAACTCGTACGCACTCGGGCGTTTGGCCATCTCCAACCATCGCTCCGGACGAAATTCCAACGGATCGTCATCCCAAAGCGGGCCATTGCGGCCCATGAACCACGGACTGTAGACGATGTCAACACCTGCAGGTACAAAGGTGCCGTCAGGTAGATAGTCATCCTTCACAGCGTTCTTGACGTTGTATGGTAGCGCAGGATACAGCCGCACGGTTTCAAAGACGACAGCTTCGAGGTATTTCAGTTTCTTAACATCGTCAAACGTGAACGGTGTGTCAGCGCTTGGTTTTGCCGAGTCCAGCTCCTCGTTGATTCGCTTCTGGACTCGCGAGCTTCTTGCGATCGCGTAAAAGGCGTAGGTGAGGCACTCCGCGGTGGTGTCTCGTCCAGCAAACACAAAGGTGAGGATGATGGAACGGAGAGTCTTGGGTCCCAGTAAAGAGGCGACGTCGGGGATACACTTGTCCTCCTTGTCGCCACGTGAAAGGTCCCGGGCCTTACAGATAAACAACGACAGCAGATCGGACCGAGAGTGGATCTCTTCTTCGGACTCTTGAAGACGTCGAACCAAAACGGACTCGGCAATGGCGTGGATAGCACGCGCATGGTGCCGTAGCTCTCGTTCACTGGGCATGATCCAGCGGAACAGCTTGTAGTACTGCTTGACAAAAAGCCGCTGGGCACAGTGCTTGTTGAGAAACCCCATGTGGTCTGCAAAACCTTCAGTACCGTCGACCTCGCTTAGGGAAGCCCAAACGCGACGTCGAAGATGGACTGAAGAGTGTATCTTGCACTAATCTCCTGCATATCGCAGCAGAAGCTCCCGTTGGCAGCTCTGTCTTGACCATCTTGTACTCTCACCTTCTCCGCCTCCACTTTCGCTAACGCCAGTGTTTCATAGGCGTGTTTAGCGAAGACTCGCTCAGTAAACACGCGGAAGTTGGCAGTAGTAAACACCTTCGCCGCCACCTTGCGCTGGAGACGCCACTGCGCACCTCCATCAGGGGCTTGAGGGTGGTGATTCACGGCGAAAAATGAGTTCTGGAAGATCTCCTGGAATGCATCGAGGAATCCCTGGGGCTTCACGTAGTTGTTGATATTCGTCGACAAGATATGCTGCACGTCCTTGGGGTCAGTGATCTATACCGAAAGCGATCCATTAGCTCCACATTCTAGCTATCCCAAGCCTATGTTAGCTTACGTAGATGGCGCCGTCGAAGAAAAGGTGCCACGGCATCTTCATCCGCCCTCCGTGCTCCTTCAATAGCTCCTCCTAACAAGCACGAAATTATGTTACTGTAAGAGGTCCCGGTTCACATGTAGAACTCACCAAGAAGTGGTAGATGCGATCACGATTCTTGGCGTACGCTGGCATGTTGCCGAGCAGCCAAACACCTCGTGGCCCGGTTAATGGAGCTAGTCCACGAGCAATTCGCAGTTTACGGTTCAAAGCCGTCGCGATTTTCGCCAGCAGCAACGCCGCGGTGACGCTAACCAGGACCTTCATCAGTATTCACAACGGAGCAAGTTCGAGTGTGCTGCACGAGCTCAAACAACTGCACGGTGGGGCTTGCCTAGGGCTCCCTGAAAAAGGTTAGCGTGGTGCTATCTACCTTTGCAGCTGTTGCCGGTTTTCGATAATCGAAATACATCGTCTTCAAGCAGATTTTGATGAAGTGCTGTGATCTCTCTCAAGGCGCAATTATCTATCGTAATGAGGAGCCGGTAATCCTCAGCACCACATCGCCTTGAGAGTTGCTCAGGGGTGTTGTTGAGTTTATTTACATCGAGGCAAGACAGGGGTCATGGTACGATATACAAGCTCTTTGCAAATGTCTAGGCTTATCCATAGGCACCGTTGTGCCAACCAAGCTCTGGATTCGTCTTTCCATTTGGCAACTTTTGTTTGCCGATCGAACCATTAGTCAAGTTAGAGTTGTTTCCAAATTGGTTCCTCGTGTCCAGCCTGGTCACGGCCGCGTGAGATAAAGGCAACGCCTTGGCTCTTGAGGTCGTACGCATGGTTAGCATACACGTTCTTGAGAGCCATATATTCTTGAAACCCACAGACATGATACTACAGTAGTATGTTTCTGGAATCGGGCGCCATTGCGACACGTTTGAAGTCTCCAGACGGCCGATTGCATATAGTTGCTGTACTACATGTATGTACACAAAGAGAGAGGTACTTTAACTGTTAAAGGTTTCTATCATAACACTCGACAGCACAAGGTAATCAATCATCTTTCACAGACTATTAGATGCTGCATGGTTGCTATCGAGGCACATTACTGTACTGTAGTAGTACTCTGTAGTAACTTTTTACACATCATGTTTTGTTTTACTTTTGCTCGCTAATTAGAGAACTTGTCCTGCTGCACGTCATCCCGTACAGTCCTAACTTACACCTTGGGGCCGAACTTAGAGTAGTCGGTGACGTCCGCGGACACGTACTTCTTGAAGTTGTCCTTGAACATGCCGGCCAGCTTCTTGGCGGTGGCGTCGTAGGCGGCCTTGTCGCTCCACGCCGCGCGCGGGTTCAGCACGTTCTCGGGGATGCTGCCGAGCTTCTTGGGCACGTCGAAGCCGAAGTTGGGGTCCTCGGTGAACTCGGAGTTCTTGATGGAGCCGTCCAGGATGGCGTCGATGCACGCACGCGTGTCCTTGATGCTCATGCGCTTGCCCACGCCGTAGCCGCCACTGGTCCATCCCGTGTTGACGAGGTAGACCGACGTGTTGTGCGTCTGCAGCTTCTTCTGCAGCAGGTCGGCGTACTTGGTCGGGTGCAGCGGCAGGAAGGCAGCGCCGAAACACGCGCTGAAGGTGGCAGTGGGCTCCGTCACGCCACGCTCGGTGCCGGCAACCTTAGCCGTGTAGCCCGATAGGAAGTGGTACATCGCCTGGCCATCGCTCAGCTTGGACACGGGCGGGAGAACTCCATACGCGTCGCACGTGAGGAAGACGACGTTGGACGGGTGGCCGCCGCTCGACGTGGGCTCGTGGTTCGGGATGTGGTAGATGGGGTACGAGACGCGGCCGTTCTCCGTCTTAGACGTGTTGTAGAAGTCGGGCTCCTTGGTGGCGTCGTCCACGAACGTGTTCTCCAGCAGCGCATCGCGCTTGATGGCGTTGTAGATGTCCGGCTCGTTCTCTTCACTGAGGTTAATGGTCTTGGCGTAGCAGCCACCTTCGAAGTTGAAGATGCCCTCATCGTCCCATCCGTGCTCGTCATCACCAATGAGGTAACGGTGCGGGTCGGCCGACAACGTCGTCTTGCCCGTGCCAGAGAGGCCAAAGAACAAAGCCGTGTCGCCGTTCTTGCCCTTGTTGGCCGAGCAGTGCATGGCCATGATGCCGTCCAGCGGCAGCCAGTAGTTCATCATGGAAAAGATGCCCTTCTTCATCTCGCCGCCGTACCACGTGCCGCCGATCACGGCCACGTCCTTCTCGATGTTGAAGGCCACGAAGACCTTCGAGTTGAGCCCGTGCTTCTTGTAGTCCTGGTTGGTCACCTTGCAGGCGTTGACGATCGTGAAGTCCGGCTTGAAGTTGGCGATCTCGTCCTTGCTCTCCGGCCGCAGGAACATGTTGGTCACGAAGTGGTGCTGCCACGCGAGCTCCGTGATGAAGCGCACTTTCTTGCGCGACGCCGGGTTGGCACCGGCGTAGCCGTCGAAGACGTACACCTTCTCGGCCGAGCCGTAGTGCTTGCTCACGGTCTCGTACAGCTCGTCGAACACCTCGGCGCTCACGGGCTGGTTGATGTCTCCCCACCAAATGTTCTTGCTGGACGGCGCCTGGTCCACGATGTACTTGTCCTTGGGCGAGCGGCCCGTGAACTTGCCCGTGTCGATCGTGTACGTGCCGTTCTTGACGAACTGGCCCTCGCCGTTCTTCTCCTCGTGGGCCGCGATCTCGTCGTAACTCAAGTTGTGGTGCACTTGCGTCTTGGAGCTCGTGATGCCGAACTTCTCGAGCCCAAGCGACGCGGCGCTGGAGTTGGCGAACGTGCGCAGGCCGAAGGACGACGAGAAGGCAGGCGACGACTGCGCCATCTTCAGGGCGCCGAGGCGCTGCACGCGCAGACTGGCGCGCAGGGCAGACGTGAACATCGTAAGGTCTCTGACGGCGGGGGCGGTGCGGAACTGTGCTGCGCAGGCGGCGAATTGAGATGTGAGCGCGGAAAAGATATAAGGTCGCGTGCTGACGTTTGCAGATACGGCTGGCTCCATGGGGATTGGCCGATAATGGGCGCCGACATGGGGCCAATCGCAGCCGGCCAAATCTGACTTTTAACCAATGGAAGAGATCAGGGAAAAGAAATGCGCGACATATGATTGGTCAAGACGTGGGCCAATTGAAACGATTGTGCTCCCGTTAGCAAAACTTCAACCGCCTGGTTGTGCCTTCGCCTGGCCACGTACGCCGGACGGCGCTCTGGCCACCGATATCGGCGTGTTCCTCCGCGCGCACAGCGGCGCGTCACAGCGTTGGCATTGCAGTTCTGCCCGCAAAGCGTATGATGTAGACAACTGGGTGGCAGCCTCCGGCTCCTGCAGTGGCGAGCAAAATGCACGAGGCTATCGGCCCATTATTACGAGCCAGGCGATCAGGGAATCGCCACCGTCGGCACGCCAGCCTCGCAGCCAGGAGTGACGCGCGTCTACGCCTCGGCCATAGTAATCGAGATCGGAGACCAGATTTGAAGCTTCGCTTCCTGTTTCGCTGCGCCGATACATTTTGCTAGTCTCGCCCAACTTCAGCTTTCGCACCGTCACATGCAGGTGTCCACACTCAAAGAGGAAGGCCACTTCCACCTAGACAACAGCTATGGTGAGGTAAGGCAACCATCGACCGCATCGGCGCAGGCCAGCCCCGGAGTTTGTTAAAAGAAGGTCGCATCGTATCCGGCGTGGCCATCCAAGCAGAAAGGAACACAAAAATACGCTGTCGAGCCGCAATCCAAGCACCAGGAGATTCTTCCCGTGGACACACCGAGAGCGCCACCCAGGTCTCTGCACTGCGCAACACCCTCCCAGGCAGTGCGCCATCGGCCGCAGTGGATACATGAACCGCGCACGGAGATTTATCATTGCCGTGCCACAAGAGCATGCTGCACCCCATCCCCTCGCTGCCGCCGTGTTGCGACCAGAAGCGATGAATACTGTAGGCAGCCCAATGATGCATGACAAGGCCTTTAATTTTGAAGACGGACGACCGCGGTGCGGTGTCTATTTTGCACCGCAACGTATTGCTGCGCTGCCAAGACGGGGTTTGGCAAGCAGTGTTCCCATGTGGTACATGTATATGGTTTGGGAATAACAGCATCGCATCATGTCTTCAAATAAAAATATATGCTCTACAATTCGATCTACGACCTTTTTCTCGTCACTCCTTGCTATTGGTTTGGTCTCACCGTCCTCCGTCATGATCACTTGCTGGCCCGCTGGGTGCAGCCCGAGCGCCCGTTGAAAAACACTAGCCGATTTTCGCTCCCTTCGCTTAGCTGGTGTCGGGTTGTCATGAATGGTCTCAATGTGGTTCTTGAGAACCTTCTTGTAGCCGAACCGCGCTGAGCAGCCGTCGCGGGGACACGCAAAGCGTTTTGACTTGCGCTCGTCGTGCACTGCATTATAATGGGCCATCAGGTTAGACGAGCGCGTGTAGGCCTTGTCACAGCCGTCCATCGGACACGTGAACTGCTTGCGATCATCCAGCGACTCGAAGTGGGTGCGCAGGTGAGCGCGCAGATACTGTTTGCGGCTGAAGTTCTGATCGCACACGAGGCACACGTGTGCAGGCGATGTAGACGGCTCCGTCTTCTCGGCACTGGCCTCCACCTCCTTCTCCTCCTCTTTAGTGTGCGCAGATTGCTTGTGCGTCCTGAGTTCCTCCTCGTCGAAGCATATCTCGCCACAGTCGCACACGAACACCTGCGTGTCCGCTTCTTCGTTTGCTACGTGCTTCCTTCGATGACGTGTTAACAAGAACCGCTTAAGATATCTCTCCCCACAGTCGTCGCACTCGAAAGGTAGCACACCAGTATGCACGTACGAGTGCGCTTGAGATCGCTCTTCTTCTTGAACGCCATGAGGCACTCTACGCACTCAAACGGAACGTTCACATTCCGGTGCGAACGCTTCATGTGACGCGTCAAGGCGTGCTTGTACGTGAACCTGGCGGCGCAGAGCTCGCACTTGAACGGTTTGTCCTGCACGGAGCCCCGCACGTGCACCGTCTCAAAGTGTCGCGTCAGGTGCTCCCGCTTCGAGTACCGCTTCGTGCAGCCCTCCGCTTGACAGGCGAACGGCCGGTGCCGCGTCTCCTTGCCGTGCATGGCCAACTTATTTGCACTCATGAACCTCTCGCCGCACTCTGCGCATTTAAAGCTGCGATAATCGTCGTCGCTTGCGTCGCTGGCATCGTCGTTCACGTCGATGGGTGCGCTCGGCTCTGAAGTCACGTGCGACTGTACGTGTGTCGTCTCATTGAGGCGTCTGCGCTTGGGGACCGCGACGCGGATGGAAGCACCACGGAGGCCATGGCGAGCTCAGCGATGGCCACCAAAATGGCGAATGCACACAAATGTTACGTAACATTGTTTAAACGTCAAAAATCCAGATGAGATAATAGGTAAAAGTGAAACTCCCAATCTTGAAGCGACGCGAGCCAAAAACCGTCCAGAAACGTGTCTTGTGGCGCCTGCTGCACTCGCTGCTCCTCATTACGGCGCTATCGTTCGCCGACCGCGCGGTATGTTCAAGAACACGTTCCAGTCGGGCTTCCTGTCCATCCTCTATAGTATTGGGTGCGTCTGCTGGCCAGTATGCTCGCATTTCAGACCCGAACTAACGATGTTTTGTGTTCCACAGGAGCAAACCGCTGCAGATTTGGGACAAGCAGGTGCGCAATGGCCACATTAAACGCATCACGGACCAGGACATCCAGTCGTCGGTACTGGAGATCATGGGCACGAACGTCAGCACCAACTTCATCACGTGCCCGGCTCAACCGGCCAAGACGCTCGGCATCAAGCTGCCGTTCCTCGTCATGATCATCAAGAACCTCAAGAAGTACTTCACCTTCGAGGTGCAGGTGCTGGACGACAAGAACGTGCGTCGTCGCTTCCGAGCGAGCAACTACCAGAGCTCCACGCGGGTCAAGCCGTTCATCTGCACGATGCCCATGCGTCTCGACGAAGGCTGGAACCAGATCCAGTTCAACCTCTCGGACTTTACGCGGCGCGCGTACGGCACCAACTACATCGAGACACTGCGCGTGCAGATCCACGCCAACTGCCGCATCCGCCGGATTTACTTCTCTGACCGCCTCTACTCCGAGGAGGAGTTGCCACCCGAGTTCAAGCTCTTCCTGCCTGTTCCCAAGGCTGGCAACGACCAGCAGAAGGCACCGCCTGCACTATCTGAGCAGTCCATGTAGGCACGTGGTCATTTGATCACGTAGGTAGTCAGGATCTACGATTGAAGTTCGTTTGACAGTCGGTTCCGAAGACTGTCAGCCTCTTCGAACGCCTTAATCTGTTAGCTTGCCTTCTACTTTCGTTCTTGACGGACATGCTTCACGACATTTTAAGCAAACAGATCAACGAAGCTGGAATGGAATACATTGGTTGTCAAGGCTTGAGCTACCCTCTCGTTAAAGTGTGGTGGCTGGGTTGTGGGGTAGTGCCGACTCATTTTCGAGATTTCCCTTGGCAAACTGGTCGGCGAGCCATTCGACACCTTCTTCCACGCCGCGGCCGGTAACGGCGTTGCTTGCACTGCAAATGCATAAAAACTATTAGTCGGTATGCAACCTCTCAAGCCTGCGACTCCGTTCACGTACGTAATGTGCCACGACTTGCTGCCGAGGCTGTCCAGCTCGAGGTGCTGCATGCACTCGACCGGTGTGAGCGCGTTGGGTAGGTCCATCTTGTTGGCGAAAAAGAGGATTGGCACTTTCTTGGACGACAGTTCCTTGTGCTCCACAAGCTGTTCGAGCTCGTCCTTGGCCACGCACATGCGGATACTGTCGGTGGAGTCCAGCACGTAGATGATCGCCTGCACATCACTGTAGTAATTCTCCCACAGACTTCGGTAGCGACTTTGGCCAGACATGTCGAACACTGTGAAGTTCAGATTCGACTTGGTGAACTCCTCCACCTGGAAACCAATGGTGGGGACAACTTCTCGTGCCTGACTCTTCTTCGGCTTCAGGTGATTCACGAGCGTTGTCTTGCCACTGTTGTCGAGCCCCACCACGAGGATACGGACTTGGGTCTTCTTGATGCCCAGGGCGCTCGCCAGCAGCTTGAAGAGCCCCATTCCTTCGAACTTGCAGGTCACGCCTCAGCTCCGAGCGATGTCGTAAAGTATGTCTGTCTGCGGGCTAAAGCAAGCTCAGCGAATCGAAACCCCAAGAAACTACAGCCAGGTCTCTAATTTTAGTGCGCAAAGATGTCTGACAACCTAGCTTCGATTGAGCTTCAATTGAAATGGGAGTTTGTCAATGAGATAAGAGAAAACGAGGTATATGGTGCCGAAATTCTCGTTCACTGGGCATGCCGCGTTCACTGTGCATGACTCAGCGAAACAGCGTGCAGTACTGCTTGACAAAAGCTGCTGCGTACAAGAACCCCATGAGGTTTGTAAACTCTTCAGTACCCTCGATCTCGCCTACAGGTAACGTTAGGGGCAGCCCAAATGCGGCAGAGTGTATCTTGCACTGATCTCCTTCATACCATAGCGAAGCAGAAGCTTCTGTTTGCAGCTGTGCCTCGACCATCTCGTGCTCTCGCC
The DNA here is from genome assembly GCA_012656105.1 of Phytophthora syringae. NCBI lineage: Eukaryota > Oomycota > Peronosporomycetes > Peronosporales > Peronosporaceae > Phytophthora > Phytophthora syringae. The sequence goes on along the minus strand of JAAKBD010000552.1, from coordinate 29,889 downwards.
TTCTCCGCCTCCACTTTCGCCAACACTAGTGTTTTATTGATGTTTCTAGCGAGACGTTACTCAGTAAACACGCGAAAGTTGACATAGTAAATACCTTCGCCACCACCTTGCGTTGAAGCAGGGGCTTGAGGGTGGTGATTTACGGCGAAAAATGAGTTCTGAAAGATCTTCTGGAATGCATCGAGAAATCCCTAGGGCTTCACGTAGTTGTTAACAAGTACACTGCACGTCCTCGGGGTCAGTGATCTACACCAAGCGAATCAATTAGCATAGATTTCTAGCTAGTCAAGCCGACGCGAGCTTACGTAGATGGCGCCGTCGAAGAAAAAGAAAAGGTGCCCCCTCCCCGCTCCTTCAACAGCTCCTCCTAACAAACACGATCATATTTGTCGGGACAGTTCCACGAAAGCCAGCGGGTACAATCCGCTGTCTAATGGGCTCCATTCACTACCGGTGCAATCCACTGCCTCGAACAATCGGGCTTCTTCATTAGCACAAAACGGCGAATGTCCTAGCGTCACAACTTGCTTGTCCGACCGATGCTTCGACCCACGAAGGTAACGTCGTCACCTCTGTATGTGCCATCAGCAGCTCATCAACGAATAAATTCTGTTTTGCCGCGTCGGGAAGGGTTCGTATTGGATTATACGAAAGTGCGAGTGTGACGTATTCGTTCTGGTACATGGCCGACGTGAAGAGGTCGTGGGGCAGTTCGTTCAGGCCGTCGTTCACGAGTGAAATTTCACCCACTGGAAGGCTAAACAGCGAGCTTGGAAACTCCTGCAGAGGTGTATGCTCCACGTACACGATCTGTGCGTTCGTCCAAGCATCAGCCACTTCGTCCGGAATTCGAGTGAGGTTTGACGAGATGATCTCAATGTCGACGAGAAGATCGGGTAGTGGAGCATTCAGAACTCCTTCTGGCAAAGTTGTCATGTTCACTTTAACCATAACGAGGAACACCATTTTCTGGTGCAGGTCGGCATTCAACGCTGCTTCGAGGCCCCAGCGCACCAGTGTCACATTCCAAAGCTCAAGCCCAAGTAAATTCGGGAATTCTCGGATCGAAGCTGGCAATTCAAACGCTGAACAATGCTCGAAGATGATCGACGACAACATTTCACGCTGCAGATCGTTCAGCGAATCGTGTGCGGGGCTTGCTACACCTTAGTAGTATAGTCCAGCACATTACACCGGCAGTTTTTTTCCTTACCGTAATTTACCACCAAGAGCATTCCTGGAACCTTCTTTCGGACCAGCTGCAATTTTGACGACGCAACCTCTCGACCACCCAGCGCCTTTTCGATCTGAGGGTGGTTTCAGATCCGCTCAATCACCGAGAACGCCTCTCCAATAATTTCTGAACTAATTTATTTTTTTCTCAAAACTTAACGGGTATGTATATAGATACACCCCACTGATAACATGACGAGCAAACTAACTTTTGGAAAATACAAGGACACGCCGATTGAAGAAGTATATTCTTCTGATCCTGGCTATTGTCGTTGGGTATTCAACCAACCTAGTCTCAATATTACTGAGGAAATCAAGATCTTCCTACACTCTAAGTTTCTAAGTGATGATAACTCATATATGATGACTTGGGGAAGTATAAGGGCAAGACCCTCAAGCAGATTAGTCGAATGGATGCGAACTATATCGATTGACTTCGTAAGAGTCAATTTGTTATTGAGAAGTGTCCGAAGCTACTACAAGAGCTGAACTAAGAAAAAAATATCGATAAGACTTAATCATCAAATCAAAGCTAATCATATATATTTTTTGTCGCTTAAAACGGTAGCGATAACCTAAGCGGTGGTAAAAGCGAGAACCTCCCCGGTTAGTCTATCAAAAGTCAGCTCCTGCTCGCTAACTACGAGAATCAGCATATTTGTTCCCTGGCATCCTGCGTTAACACCGCTTACCTGAATCGCCTGAGGTACATCTCGCTCCGTTAGGCGACTAACGTCAGCAACGAGAACACGGTTAGTTAGCGACCACGTCTGGTAGGCAAGAAGATCATTCACCAGCTCAGGAGTCAGATCACCATTAATTGAAGCAATCTTAGAGGTTTCATTAGTGAAGTGGTGGAAGTCATAGTCATGACTGATGTCAAACGTCTGCTGGGAACCGATACGAACGTTAAAGTTTCTGATACTGGAACCAGGGTGAAGAGTCCAAGGAGCCGAATCAAACGGACTCTGGAACCCTTGTACAGCTGCGGAAGCGAAACTACCAGTCTGCTCGGCGAAAGGAAGGAGAATAACGTACTTGGCATTCTTAACAGAAGCCGATAGCTGAAGATCGAATGCAGCATTAAGCTGAGTCGATTGTTTACCAGTACCAGCGCGCTGGTAGAACCATTGAGCATAGCAATCATTGTATCGAACCTTCTTTACGGGCTTGGAAATGATCGCCTGAGGGTTCTCAAGATGTACAAACGGTTCATACAGTAGTGAATGGCATGTAAGTACCATCAATTGTAGGTTCAAGGGCATTGACAACAGCACCCCAGGAAATACTGAATGGAGCAGAAGCTGCAAGAACACCAAACATAGGATTACCGGTGGAAGAAGCCGCAACCATCACAGGACAGACATTACCACTCGCGAGAGTAGTACTGGTTATCGACATACCCTTCGACGCATCTACAGCGACACTAGAAGTACCCTGATTGACTCTGAAGCGAAGGCGGATTTGAGGATTAGCGATCAAATCGAGCTCCTTGAAGATGGGGTGGAGATCTGTTAGCTTGATCTTAGGCATGTAGTTCCACGTTCCCATGATAGCGTTAGCAGTAGCAGCACCAGATACAAAGGCACCACAAGCAGTTTGGTTAGCAATTGTGGTAGAAGCAGCAACTCCACCTACCGAAGGCCACGCCGTAGAGAAGTCAGAGCCAGCATTAGGAGGGTTCGACAACAGACGCTTTACAAGACCATCGTTAGGGATAGAAGCACGACCAGCGGGTCCTGTGGTAGCAAACGAAGATGAGAATGCAGTAGTGTTGGTGTATCCATCTCCAGTAGTCGAACTCGTGGCAGAGCTGTACAGAGCGGACTGAGCGGCATCAGGAAATAGGAAGGACTCCGCTCCATGTTTTTCAACGTACTGAGGACTATAGCTTGTCTGAGCTCGAATGTTATTCCAAAACAATTTATAATCAGCCATCGAAATGATGGTCTTTCCATTAAGCTCGAGCGACATGCTATCGATGACATTCCAGTTACCACACTTTAGAGTAGCGCAGAAGCGATTGGCAGGCAGAGTCTGAGCGGTACCACCATTCTTCATCGATACCTTGTATGGAAGCATGATGTAAGCATCACGAAGACAGGCGAATCCTTCACAACCGTTAGGCTGAGCAGTGGCATCGATAGTAATGACACCATTCTGGTACGAACCCTGATTCAGGTCGATAACAAACGGGACACGCTTACCGGAAGATACCTTGATCTCCGGATCGCTCTTGAGCGAGCTCTGGTACAAATATTGGTCGGATAGTTGAGTTTCACTCACCGTTGAATCTATATGGTTTCTAATATAGTTTGAACGAAATTAAATATTATGAGCGACCTTATCAAGCCAATCACGTCCGATCATGATCTTATTGAACTCGCGAAAAACTTGGAGTACATCTCGATGATATCTATGAATCGAATGAAATAACAAAACCTATCTCAAAGAAAGGTTCATATCTGGTTTTACTTAGACCACCTAACCTCGATGTAGGCCACTGGACGGCTGTCCATAATGGTGAATACTTCGACAGTATGGGTGAGGCAGCACCAACAAAGTATGGAATCGGTAAATACAACCCCAAACAATATCAAGGTACTTATGGGGATTATTGCGGACCATTTTGTCTGCTTTGGCTCTATTCCAAGCAGTACAATAAACCATAAGTATTTTCAAAAATAAAAGATTTAAACTTGACTATTATATAGAATTAACCATGACTTTCAAGGAGTTATCAGTTTCATCAACAATCCCCGAGGCGAAGCTCAAGCGAGCGTTCAAGACCGGTACATTATCGCTGACTAAAGATGATCTAAGTGGGAGCGGAGCTACACTACATCTACACCCTGAATCGTACGCTAAAGCGGTCAAAGCACACAAAGCGGGGAAAGGCGCGCGTCTAACTATCACAAAGAAAGAAATTGGTTATCCATTCAAGCATATGCAAGGAGGTGGCATGCATGGAGCGAGTATTTGGTCTAAGGTATGGGGAGGCATCAAATCGGCTTTTAAGTTCGCTAAAAATTCGGGACTATTGTCTCGCGCAGCTGATCTCGCTGTTCCCGCTCGCTACATATGCTGGACAGCCATCAGCGGCTATTCCAGCAAGAGCAGCCATTCGTTCCATGACGGGTATTGGTGTTTATGACAGTGATTCCGATAAAGAGGGTGGTCGTCTAACTGTGGATGATGTAAAGAAGGGGGCAAAGCGAGCTCTTTCGTACGCAAAGAGAAAGGGTGTTCTAACTGATGCTGTAGATGCGGTGAAAAGTACCTACTATCCAAGGCAACCAAACCTGATCATGAAAACCTAATCAAGTCTATTCGCGGAGAAGTAAGGAGACGAAATGGTGTCGGCGTTGCCAAGCCGAAGGGTAAGAAATTTGCGAAGGGTTCGCAAGAAGCTAAAGATCACATGGCTAAGATTTGTGCAATGCGTAAGAAGCCTATGGTAGCTGGATCATTCCGTTTGTTAGAAAAAAGAAGCATTAGCTAACTTATTTTTTGGTCTCAGCAACAACATTATTGAAACTGAAGTATCACGGAAGATTACCTTCTTGTCATTTTGGTTATAGATACTGATAGTAATTGTAGAGCGAGAGCCATTGTGGCAGTTCATCCATGCATACTGACTTGGTTTATATGAAATTAGCTTACCAATCGCTGCATCACCTCTGTCAAAGGCACTGACAATATCACCAGATGCAACGTACTCATTTTTGATCAAATCACATCGAACGATGTATGAACTGGTGGGGTGAATCTGAGGAATGATGTTAGAGAGTTGAGCACTGGCAACAATCGCTGATGTAGCGGGATATGTACCTGCGATTAGGCCAACTACCTTTCCAAACTCAGCATTATTGATAATAAGACGTGGGACGCGAGTGGTGGTAGGTAATCCAGTGCCACCAGCTGAGTATAGTCCAGTAGCTGTCTTTGTCCAAGTACCTCCGAGAGTTGGTAAAGTTGTGGGCGTCGGAGAAAATCTACCTGGCATACGTAATAGACACTGTTTTCACTCAGCTTTAGGTAGAATACGTTGTTTCCAGATGGATCGATCAAATATGCTCCAGCAGTAACAAGGGCTGTCTGAATGCTGCGATTTACATCATCGTAGGAATAAATGCCGTCAGGGAGAGTAATACTGATAGTAGAGGTAGTCGCCGCAGTCGGGACTTCGACCTTGAAGCTTGTGTTTTGGAACTGCATCGCGTCGATATTATATTCCGAGTTGTACATGCTGATGCTTTGGACTGCGCATACTACATCACGAAAGTCAGCAGCTGAACCAGGGAACGAGTATTTCCAAGTTGAGTTGTATCCATCTTGGATTAGGTTGGTACTGTCAAGTTTGAGAAAGCTCGCCAGTTTAGTTGTATATGATGTTAAGAATTTTTCTGATTGATTAATTGGAATTACTCTTCCATTGCAATAGGCCTATCAAAGTTGTATCTGATTTGACCCTTGATAGAGTCCATGAACAACATCTGACCCTTTTGTTCAGTGGCTTTGTTGTAGTAATAGACGATCGAACGATCATCTACTCCCTTTATATTGAAATCTTTTACAACCATCTGCAAATCACGCTTCGAATTAGCCTTTAGGATAGCGACGTACTCTGAATTCAAGCGAATCATCTTATCAGTAGCAAAGTAGCTATGGCTAAGGAATATTGTTGATAGCTTGAAATGCCGGCCCCTGGTCATATAATGTGAGAAGATATTCTTCTGGAGTAGCTTATCGTTGCTATAGTCATCTATGATGACAAGCTCAGGTTTGTTGGAGCTCATAGGTGTGTGGCGTACTTGATCAACTTTGGGGGCATATCTGGATCAGCAAAAGTAATGAAATCTTCCAACTTATCTCGGAGGTACTCGTATAGCTCTTGGTGTGGATTGCGGGCTATGATTGTTAGATGAGCGAAAACGTGAGGAGAATGCTTGAGGATAAACATACATAGATTGTTCTTCCCGCTGAATGACGGACCAAGGACAACCATTCTAAACAACTTTTTGATGTCAAGCGCAGGGATGTCGCCCATGCCAGCAGACTTAAACTTTTTGGCAAGGAGGCGCCAAAGTCTGGAATTCCGCTCATGATCGTGTCTTTAATCACTCGATTTATATAGCTCGAGACAAAAACAACTATGAGTTCTGGTTTCTCTTATCCCCAACCAAGTTTTACATCACCTATCTATAACCCAGCATTCTATCTAACATTGGATGCCAGTGGATATCTAACCTATGATTACGCTCAAACGCTTTATCTCGATAAGAATGATTACCGCTTGTCTTATATTACAGGAATTGTTCAAGGGACAGAAGGTATAGCCCTCGTTCCTGGTGTTAATAATGATATCAGTGGGATTGGGGCATTGTCATGTAGCAGTCTAACCGTGAATGGTTCCACTGTATCATCTGCTCCCTCGTACGTAGTCGGGATCACGCCTGGAACGGCAGCAAACAACAAAGCGTTGGTACTGGGAGCATCTGGGGAGATCGGGACGATCAGCTCGCTGACTGCAACCAATATTACAGGCACGCTATCTACAGCGGCGCAAACCAATATTACATCGGTTGGAACACTATCAGGGCTTACAGTCGCTGGCAATCTGGTTTTCACGGGTGCTTCGCGATCGATATCTGGCTTGAGCAGCATCTCAGCGACGACTCTCACTGGGGCGCTATCAACAGCCGCGCAGACGTCGATCACGTCAGTAGGAACGCTAACTAATCTCACGCTATCGACTGGAGGGACAGGGCTATCCATACCGTCCCTTAAATTTTGGGATGCAACGACCTCAGCTTACAAAACTTTCAATCAGAATTACTTTTTGGATATCACGCTCGGTGGGGCTAAAGCTCTTGTGGTGGATGCGAACAAAGATATTGGATCGATCAGGACACTCGATGCTCAAAACCTGAATGGTCGATAAAGATCAGCGGCACCCTATGTGATGTTGGAAGCATTCAGATCGGCGGGACCGATGTTATCACAAGCTCAAGGCATATCCAAAATATTGGTAATATTACATGTAGCGGAACGATGAACGCCTTCGTTAGCTATCAAGTCAATAGCGTCAGTTTTATCGATTCAGCTCGAAATATATCAGCAGCAACTCTATCAACAACTGGCGATATCACATGCTCAGGGTCTATAAATGGTTATTTAGCATATGGAAATCAAGGCAATATAACAACAGTAGGAAGTCTAACCGAGCTGGGGTTAATTCAACTCCAACTAACGAATATTTTTCCATCACAGGTTCAGGGACTGATTATTTAGATGGGTCATATACCCGGATGTGCATGTTTGCCGGATCGAATATCACGCCTGTTAAATTTCAGATCGAGGTCAATAATGGCACTAATGCAACATTTACGAATGCTACTTGGATAGGAAACAACACTTCGAATGATCTAAGATTTGGAACAGGAGCAAGCACGCGCATGACTCTAACTAACTCTGGCCGCCTTGGGATCTCAACAACTACCCCGATAGCTCCGCTTCAAGTAAGCTCAACCGTATCATATACTTGGAATAGCGCAGGGAACGTAGGATTGAGCGTTTTTCGGCTAAGAACTGACTCTGGGGTGACAGAAACTGCTACCGGCGTTCCCATAACTTATATTAATGTATGTGCTATATTCAATGGTTATATCGGTTGCGAAGCGATGGTTATGCAATCAGATCGGCGTTTAAAGCAAGATATCGCTATTGTACCAATCGAACGTGTAGAATGTCTCTACAAGACCCTGAAAGTGAAATCATATAAATGGAAACAACATCCGGATAAACCAAAAGAAATGGGTCTAATCGCTCAGGACGTTCTTGATCAAGGGTTTCTTGATTTAATCGCTCGAATTCCTGATGGAAGCGAGGAGCTTTAAACCAGTACTAATCCATGGTTGGAGCCTAAAGGTGTAAAACTTCATGTGGATTATTCAAAACTCAGCGTCTATAACATGAGAATGATTCAGGCATTGATCGATAGAGTAGATGACCAGCAAAAGCAAATCGATGAGTTGAAAAATCGCTGAGTGAATATAGACTATGGTTGCCTTCAAGTTCCGCATTTCTCGTCGGAAAGATAAAAAGTATGACGCTGTGTTTGCTGATGGCCACGTTGTATCTTTTGGGGGTCATAAGCGGAATGGTGAGCCTTATACTCAGTATAAAGATCGAACGCTCTTGAAGGCATTCAAACCCTATGATCATAGGGATAAGAAACGACGTGAAGCATACTACAAGCGGCATGGACCCATAGATGATGAAAACCCATACACAGCCGACTGGTTTTCAAAGAAATATCTTTGGTAGGGTATAGCAAAATCATGGGTTGCCTACCAAGTAAAGAGCTCAAAACTTATTTAAACTACTGATGAACCTAATCTGATCGTGGGATCGACGATGCTACAAGCTGACAAAATTATTGTTCTTGGTGATAGTGTGTTCCTTCCCACCAAAAGTCGTGATGGTGAGTCTGCCATACTTGAAGTAAGTATCAGCGATAAAAAATCAACATTTATCGAGGATACCGAAACAAACTCGTGCGAAGTGGGATTTCTTATAGAGCGAACGTCTTCACACTTTTAGTCCTTTTTTCGGCTGGTAAGCCCACATACGGCCACCGTCGGTTTGCGTTGCTGCATCTACCTTCCTGATTGACTTATCGAGATCAGTTGCCCATACGGCAGCCTGAGTCTTCTGGGGGCGATCGTGAATGATAAGATTTTCATGATTGCTTTGAGTTCAGCGACATTGTTGTCGGCGTTATCGCCATAGCTACCGGCTGAGCTGGAAATAATGTGGGGTTAAAGAAGAACATGGTTACAGTAGTCGAGTTATAATCTCCTTGAATTCTTTATCATCAATCCATCGATTGCTGTACATATCCACCGTAAGCGACTTGAGCTGCTTGATGATACTGGGATTATCATTCCCAAGCCCAATCTCTCCTTTTAGCTTGTCATACTCAGCGCGTAGTGTTTCAAGAGGATCCGTGAACTTATCGTGGAAATTGTACTGAAGATGCGTTATCGCAAGGATCTCTTTGAACATTTTTTTATCTTCGACGCTGAGCTTGTCATACGTTGGTTGATCAATGTGCTGCTTATAGACAAGCGTTCTGATCATAGCTTGGAGACTATCACTGATTTGACACTTAGGCCCACACTTGCGTCGATTAGGTTGAACGATAACAAGTGTCTTAGCATCGAGGTCAGGAATACGAATGTACTTGCTACCAAGCTGGCGATATACGTAGGCACTTGGTGTTGCTAAACCCTGAATCTCATTCAGATTGTAGGTTCTTCCCCGTCGGACAACTCCTTCTAGTGGAGCCACGCCTGCCCCCTTAGACCACGACCCTTAAGCCCCTCCCCGCGAGCACGCTTAGCAAAGTCGTCGGCAGTTCGCTCACGTTCCTCTTCTTCCGCAATCTCCTGAGCCGCAATGCTATATTGTTTGGCTTTTGCGTTAAATACAGCTTTTGTTGCCTTCATAGCTGATGTCGCTGCCTTTAGTGCCGATCGAGCTGATTTTGAGTTATTTCCTTTGACTGCTTTCTTAGCCTCTTCATATCGCTTTTGAGCCTCTCCGTATGATTGGTAAGCGCGTTCGGAGTCATCATGAAGCTTGACCAATTCACTTCTTCATATGCATCCCCACTTTGTTGCTTGACATCATCAACATTATTGAAAATGACTTCACGAATAATCTTGAGATTGTCGTCAATGTTCTTCTTCATTTTCTTCTCCGATTCAGTTGCAGGACCTTCGATATTGTTTGCGGTGTGATGAGCATCTTCTAACCCACTTAGTAAAGCCATGAACGTATCCATCCAACGCATCACCTTCATCAGCTCAGTCCAAGCATTTCCTGAAATAATTTTATGGTCCTTGTTCCTAATATTGAGATATTTATTTTCGCTTGGTACGCTAAAGTAGTACGTGGCGTGGGCTTTTACACCATTCTTAGAATCGACAACAGGGCGCAGACGAAATGGGATCACGATCTTGTTATCAACGAGGCCCTTGTAGTACTCATATAGAATTTTCTTAGCTTCACTGTCAGGGATTGATAGATTTCTATCCATATCTTCATCTAACCCAGTTTTCGTACCATGTCGTGGCTCACGCTCTTCATCATCATTATAAGACTTGTAGTCCTTGATATCCCTTTCAACATCGCTATCTCCAACCATTGTTAGCTCTAAGCTCCTATCCTTGACCATTTTCAAAAACTCTCTGAGTGTAGATTGCCAATCAATCTTCTTCAGTGCTGCTATGTGCTTGAGGTTTGATTCTTTTCCAAATGCATCAATGATGGATCCATCCTTGACCCAAACATACTGCTCTAATGAGCTTTTGTCGGATTTATACTTATCCTTGAAAATCGGTATGATGCTCTTCATTAGTCCATTTGAATCCAGCATCTCCATGTTTTTGGAAATAATCCATAGCATCTTAAACCTACTAATCTCGTCGTCAGATGTGGTAGAAGTTGATTTCTTGGAGAATGTCAAATTCTTCAGTCTTTGATCCTTTAGTGGAAGCTCAAGATCTTCTAATCATCATCTGTTCGCTTCTTCTCTAAACGCATAATGGTTCTCGTTCGATTTTCTTCATCGCGCATCGCACCAACTTCATCGATCGATTGACTTTCACCTTCGTACCAAATGTCTCGAATTTTGCTTTCAGTGGCTACCCAGTCAATTGTGCCGTAGGTTTTGGATTTCCGTCCTGTCCTCACCGTGATCAAAGCACCTTTCTTGCCAAGAACATATCTGGGATCTTCTCTATCAGTTTTCTTTCGAACAGGTTGAATTTTGAGTGCAACCCAATTGGGGTACTTTTTGAAGAAAGCTTTAATCCATTCGCGAGAATTTACTTGCTCCTCCGTATCAATGTTATTAGCATCGATCGGTTTCTTACTTATAACACGAATTTCGCCATCTTTCATGGAAAGCCTGGTATTAGTTTCAACCTCTGATGTCGTTGGTCGAGCCTGAACGTTTTGATCATTTTTTCAACATGAGGAGTGTTAGTTCCATTTTCTACTGAATCCACGCCAACATCTGATGCTTGAACGTTTTGATCACTTTTTCAACACGAGGAGTGTTAGTTCCATTTTCTACCATAACGGGTCAAAAATTTACTTCAGGTTCAGTTGATACCTCAGGGTTTATGTTGGAGTTTTCATTATTCAGATTTTTTAAAGTCTGATTGAGCAATTGCCTGATCAATAATATCATTAATTGTTTGCTTAACTTCTGTTGGAACAGGTCCGTCCGGTCCAACACTCATATCAGTCTGAGTGGATTCAGTTGATTTCTTCGCTACAGTAGTGATACTATTGGTGATATCAGTTTCCCACAATGCACCTTCATACATATCACGCTTCGCATTAGTTTGACGAACACGACGCTGAGCTCGTTCAAGAAGCTCCTGTCGTTTCTGCTCTCTCTGAGCGAGGGATGTAAAATTGGAGAACATCGTATCTATATGTTGTGATCCATAAAAAATGAGTAGATAATTACCAGTAGCTGGGCATGACCGAGTCATGACGAAATGAGACATAAGAATGACAAATATGATTGCGCTCATTTAGAAGGCTTAGATAACGATCCTTGATACAGTGGAATGGAACGCCAAATATTGTCTCCAATTCGTATCTATACTTACGGTTAACTACTGTCTTACGAAAATTTGAAGCTGCATCAAGATTTAGCAACTCGTTTTTAATTCGGCTCACTTCCTGGATGATCCACAACTTTCGCCGTAGCTTAGCAAGCTCACGGTCCTTTTCTATACAGCTGGAACACATTATGAAGAGATTACTATATATATCAAGTCATATATTTTCCAAAAATCTCACCAAAAAAATTCAAATAGTATACTTGAGTCAAAAGCTTACAGAGGATGTCTCTATCAATTTATTTACAAGCTGATTATGACTCATTTTTTTGACGCGGAGAGGAGACCTCTCTTGGTGCCAGCCTTGAGGTGTTGCTTTGACTACGTCAGCTCTTTGTTGCCTCCCAGTACTCCTTTTCAAGCGTCGATCTCCTACTCTTATTAACTAATCTAAGATTATCTTGCGGCTCCCAGGAATCAGGTTCATTACCAACCCACTGAACCAAGTATCTGTACTTTCCAGTTCGCAACTTTTTGTGGTCTAAGATCTTCTCTGCTTCAAGGATATCGCCTCGGTTGATGGTTGCTTCAGTCGTCGCCGATTGCACTATCTTGATATCATTGGGGGCCTTGTAGAGTGTGTGCCCATTTTTTGACTTGATTTGGACGCGATAACCATCCATACCTACAATCGAGTACACAGCTTTACTCCACCTAGCAGCTTCCTTATCAAACGTCCGCTTCTTTAGTCGGTAAAGGACATTGGTTCCAATCTCGAGCTCATTATCAATTTTATCAGCTTCTGCTTGGTTATGGTTCAACTCAGCCTCAATTACCCTGCCTTTGGCTTCATTGGGTGTCATTCCAATTGATCGATGAGAAGTGGTGTTGTAGTTAGTAATAACGTCGCTGATGAGCTTTTGAGTAATCCTCTTGGGAGACATTTTGGTTAGTCTCTGCTTCAGCTTTCTATTGAAGCGCTCGATTTTCCCCATAGTACCGTGATCACCAGGCTCATTGTTGAAATGTTCGATCTTCTTTGCTTTAAATAGTTGCTGAGCTTTGGAGTTCATGAACTCAGACCCATTGTCGCTTGTGATAATATCTACCTTGTAAGATCGGATGAAAGCTTTTAGTGCTATCAATACTGTAGCAGCTGTCTTATTCGATAAAAGTTTTGCGTACCCGATGCGGGAGTTAATGTTGATACCAGTCAGAATCGGTTGTTTTCCCCAGAATGCGAGGTCAATTTGCCAAGAATTCGGGTTATGTGAGGCGATTTTGAACCACTCGAATCTCTGCTTTTGCTCTTGGAATCTCTGAATTTCTGACTGTGTAGCATACCAATCCTTCACCAGTTTTAGAGTTATCTTAGGATCTAACTCACGAGCCTTCTCATGTAGAGCCTGAGCACCGATATAGCCGGTTTTAGGGTCATAGTAAAGTTTCGTAAGTATCTCATCCATGGTATATGTTAGACGGACATAAAAAATGTGATAGCTTGGATAGCGATTAAATATCAAGAGCTACGGTAGTAATACCATCCTCAAGCACACGCCGCTTGTCGTAGAAATATGATAGCGCCATCTTTGTCTGACTGTAGGTGATGATAGATTTAGTCTCTTTCGACAATCTAAACCCCTTGTTAGTGCCTTGAAGTGTGATACGATCTCGCACAACAGACTCGAACCCCTTAGGGCTAAGAACATCACTATTGCGTCCACGACCCTGTTGCACAACCTTGGCGGAAACCTTGACCTTGTACGATTCGTCTGGTAGATAGCTGATGTAGTTCTTGGAGGATAATGAGACCATAGCATCACCTGACCATTCATCCTTGAATAGACCAGGGGTACGACGATCAAACTTAGCCACATCCGTGCTATAATCACGTGGGAACCAATCATACTTGTGCTGTTTGAAGTGCTCACGTAGATCAGGTTTGATACAGTCTTGGAACGGATTATCACAACTGAACGCGATGTAGGCGGAGTCAGTATCCATCTCCTGATACTGGAAGTCGGAACGATCGAAGTAAAAGTCGATGCAATCATAGTAGAACTGGAGCATGCGTAGCTTAGCGAGTGGTAGATAGCAATCGACAAATGGATCGGGTTCTTGTTCTTAAGCCTGCGCTTCATCATAGTAAGTTCGCAAGCGTCGTTGAGCTCCTCTAATTCATGGATCGTGAGCCTTGACCCAATTGAATGTCTTATCACTGTACTTGTCTTGCCTCCAATAACCGTTCTTGGGAGTAAATTACGAGCTAAATCCAGTCTAGAGGCTTCAGATACGATATCACACTTAAATAGGAAGCGGATGTAGGAGTCATCCACCCCCAATAACGACTCTGGCTTTCGATTTTTGTACTTACCAAATGCTAACCTCGTCTCACTAAAAGAAGTCAGACCACGGTCTCGACACTCCTCACAGTATTTGTAGCTACCTCGGTACCGACATTGGCAGCCGAGGCACACCTTATAGTGCCCACAAAGAGCTTAACACACTCTGAACCAACGAAGTGATGGTTATCATCCTTGTCGATAATTAGGAAGTGTCGCTTAATCGGGGTGTTGCAATAACACCGTGGGTTGACATTAGGTCGATAGCCAGGGCACGGATAAACCTGCGTTTTACATATAGGTATCCATTCACCCTCTACTGTGTGCCAGAACCACCCAGATGAATGGTACTGGCTAAGGTCGCCGAGGGCATCCTTCAAAACCGTAAGCGTGGCATCGTCAGTCATTGTCTATATACGGATTGACTTTTTATGTGAGAAAAAAATAATTTATTAACTAAGTTCGGTTTCAGTGTTAAGTTCGGTTTCACCGGTACTTAGTTCGCTTTTCGATACTCACCCGATCAATATCGCGCTAACAAAGAGCGCATCAATGAAGCGCAGAAGCGCTACTACCAGCGCACACGTCAAGCTCGTCTATCCTATCAAAAGGGGTATGACGATAAGAATAGGGATCAAATTCGAACACGCAAGCGAAAGCGCCATCTTTGTATATATCTAACTTTATATTTGTCAGGATAGTAAAAATATTGAAAATGCAATTGTACGTACGCACGATGTGTATTTCAAGTAATCTTAGTCAATCAACCGCAGGTACCATGTCATAGTAGGATTTCCACTGCTTATCGATTTCTTTACGCTTCCACTCCATACACTCGCAAAACACCTTCGCGTTCAGAACATAGACAGATGTTCGCATCTCCAAGCCATCCTCCGACGCAACAAAGCCTTCCTTCAAGTGCAGTGAAATCAGTCTTGCGTATCCAGCGTTTAATGCGCGTACGATCATGTTCACCTATGATACCGCGAACATTGTCAGAACATACTGAAGTACTCTATCGGTGCAGCAAGAATTCATACCTTGTATCTGCTCCCGACTACCGGATCTTCAGACACGGATTCGACGGAAATATTCATACCCGACACGGCAAACGAGCGACCATCGTACCAGTCGTGCATGTCTGACGTAAGAGCAAGGCGATTGCTTTGGTCGTTGTCATACTTGTGATAGCTTGCATATCTCCGGCAATGTTCTCTTGACATCAAATGACAGCTCTGCGCCTTCCCCACAGTCCCGAACCACTCTTCACTCTCGATACGCTGATACTTGAATTCGTCAGTCACCACGTCAACGATCGAGGTGTTTGTCGAGAGAGATGACATCGTTACTTGAGGAGAATCGGTATCTTCTGGAACATAATGCCGGCTGTAGATGCGCCGCAGCTCGCTTAACTCCCGAGAAATTGGGGCTACATTTGTCGAGACCGGGTGGCCATCGAGTGGGGACGTTAGTGTGATACATTCATCTTGTAATGCGTTGTCGAACAGCAGAGCATTCTCTTCTGTCAAATAAACGCAGTTAGTCCACCAAAGCAACACTACATGCAGCGACGAGATGAGCGAACTTACTTGACTCGAACAGAGCATGGATCCGCAACGTCGCCCCATCATACCACAGCGCCTTGTCGCTTGATCGCGATACTGGCACAGCTGACGTCACCGTGAACAACATCTCGATCGTGCAAGTACGCTAACCCCATAGCTGCTTCGTACAATTTATCCCAAATACGAGCGCGAAGGTCGGGATCATAGTATCCAAGATATGAAGCCGCCAGACGGTAAACTCTGCAGGAATCCCTTTCGTGTTCAACGCGTTTTCAATCGATCCACTGACGGCGACAACCCCTCTTGTGGTTGTGCTTGCTCCGGAACCACCACCAGCACGTGAATCATTCCGTCGGGGATTGTGCTGGGAAACTTCGAGCAGATCTTGTCCGTCGGATCTTCCAATTCCTCCTTCATGTAGCGACTCTCAACTTCATTGGGGATCTCCCCTTCCGCATCCGGAGCAGATCCTTCTACTTCAGCCACGCGCCATCCTTCTTCGCCAGGAAGAGCTGCAGCTCGTCCGCAGGAAACTGGTACATTTTCTTCGCCTTGATCGCGCCCTTCAAGTCGCCTACCGACTCATTTGTGTCGATGGTCACTGGGAACGCGCTTCCCGCCACACCAACGATGGCACAGAACAGCTTCACCATATTTCCTCGAGCCGGCAGAAAATTGAGGAAGAAGGGGTTCTGGACGTATTTAAGCGGAAATGAAGGCGTGTCACATAGAACTTCCAACCAATGGTGAGACGCCACGCGTCGCGCTGCTCTGAACTATTCCTTGCTGCAACATTATGGCGGCGTAATTTTCTATTGCATTTATCAATGTATAGTTTGAATGTTGTTGGTTGAGTGGTTCTAAAACTACCCTATGATCCAAAAGATGTTGCTTTCACTCTCAGGTGGTTGAGAGGTTGTCTCGTTGAAACCACCGGCTGTCGCTTCTAAGGAGACGAGAGCATTTAAAACTACTTCTTTCCCTGAAACAACATGAAACAAAACACCCAAACAACATTTTTATTAGCCAATCAAATTCGACCACAATAAAAATATTATTGACCAATAAAAATCAAATTACGTGACCGAAAAGCTCCGGCTATATTAGTCGTAGAAATTGGTCGGAATATGGAGAGCAGTGACGGCCCCCAAGGGGCAGTGCCCTACGTGCTCCAAGCAGGTGTCCAAGTCGAACATGTCCAAGCATCGCAAGGTGTGCGGTAAAAGAAGCCACCTAAGTCGCGGAAGGTGATCAACCGCGACTCGTACGCCCGGAACAAGGACAAAATCCTGTTAAAACATCAGGAAAAATGCGTTTACGACCAGTTCCGACGACTGGAAGGTACGTAATTGTAATTATTGGTAATTATTTGAGTCATTTATGTATTTTAATACTTCATGCAACCTATATATATATATAGTGGCTCGGAAACAGCTGGCTGATCTCGATGCTCGGCCGGTCGAGGTTGAGGAAATGGAGAGGACGGCTTGGACACCCTTTTCGAAGACACACCTACTATATGGTGTCAGTTTGGACCCCGAGTTGTTCGCCCACTTCCTGACCGAGCTGACCGCACGTTGCAAGGCGAGACACAAACTCAGCCCGATCATGGTCCCTGTCAACGATCTCTACAGGGCAGCAATTTTCGTCCTTCACCCTGACAAGCTTCGGGGCACGAACTGCCGAGCAAAGTTTGTGGAGCGGGTCGACAAAGCTACGGAGTGCTACAGCGAGACAGCAAGGGCATTCAACGTCTTTATGACTGGCCTTAAGGCTAACACCGACATGGCGCCTCAAGAAGAGATCGACGCAATGAACCAGGTGGAGTATTCCAATGAGAGCCGCCGTGTACGTTTGGCACGTGAAGCGAAAGATCAGAGTGAACACGCCTACGAGAAGCTAAAAGCCAACTACCGAGTCTATCGCAAGAAATCCGAGCGGTATCAGAGAGCGAAAGACCGACACTATGCTGAATTTCAAGCCCGGAAGCAGAAGGCCGAAGAAGAGCAAATCGAACAAGTGACCAAGTTGAAAGCGATTATCAAAAGACTTGAGAGCGTCGGGCCCTGTGCTACCTTTCAGGAGTATAAAGAATCGTACCTGAAGCCGAAGTAGGCGACGAGCAGGAATGACACGTACCAGTAAGCATACTGAGACAAAGGACATAAGACAGATGAATTCTACGACTTTTTCATCGGTCAGACTGCGTGGGTTCTAACATTTATTCATACCAAAAGTACGAGTTCATACCAAAAGTACGAGTTCATACCAAAAGGTACGAAGCGTTCATACGAAATAGTACGGCCGAGTCATACTGAAATGTACGAATTCATACGAATAACTACGAGTTCGTACTGCTTAGTACGACGTCATAGCTACAAATACGTAGAGTATTCAGGCAACTCTTTCGCTGGGCACGCGACGTTCGTGCGACGCTTGCGATCTTTTCTGATGAACGAGGCCAGCATCGAAATAGTGAACGTGTTACCGTTGCCTGTTTCTCCCGCGACTTCATAATGAGTAGCGTAATAGCTGCGAAAGACAGGAAACACGGCTTTCTCCCAGCGCGTATTGTCGGACTCTCCCATCATTATAGCGAACATCGCGATTTCTTCACCAAGTAACTTTGCGACGCTAAACCAGCTACGGGTCACTCCTGCGCTGGTTCGATCGCCTTGTGTCCACTCTGAGAGAGGTTTGAACAAGTGCACCGAGTCGTCCGGGAGCCACCACATTAGGCAAAGGTGAGCCCAGTCCCTGACGGCTGGGATCACCGGATCTGCTCCTTCCGATGTCGGTATGAGATCGAGAGGGGCGTCGCCACTAGTCGGTCTTTGTGGCTCTCTTGTCGAGTTACCTGCCGTTTCCAATATCCCTCCCGTCACCAAACCTTTCAGCTCAGTAATCTGGGATTTAGTCTCCAGCATAAGGGTCTCTAGTTGGCGAAGGCGCTTGAGAACAGGACCTTCTTCGATGTTTTTGTTGGCTTCGTAAGGCGCGCTAGGACACCCATGCAGATAACTCTTGTCAGGCGCCAGACAGTCTGCGAGTTCGCTGTCCTCGTTTGAACAGTGAGGTCAAGTAGGTAGCGCACCAGCGTCTCCGTCGACTCGGAAACACTCCAGCCGGCCCACCATTTGATCATCCGTAACGACCAGCGACGTGCTGGATTCGCATACATGAAGCGGTACTGAGCCCCACCGCGGCGGAACGTGTGGGACGTGAACCAACAGTTGTACCAATCCTTGGCAACGAAGCCATGAGTCTTTTGGCCCTTCCGGTTCAAAGAATTGACAATACAGTTAAGTAGAGTGATGAAACTCTGCTCTCCCATTTTCTTGCCCCAGCCAATAGCCACCTTCTCACAGCCTGTAGAATCGCCGTTGCCTTTGATAGCTTTCTTGCTGAGACCAGTAAGCGCCGGGAATACGTAGTCATCACCACTCCATTTGTGTCCTTTGTGCTTCGTCACGAAGTCCACCCATTTACACAAGTGTTTGTGTTTGTAGGCGTTGATCGGAGATTCGTCTTCGGTTAGGTTGTGGAGATTGTAGGAACGCCCCTCTGCCACCTCCGTCTTGCGGTTGAAGAGTGCGTATGTTCCAAATTCAATCATTTCGTCGGGGACAATGACGCTGGATCGGAACTGGTGCAGCGATATGTCTCTCCATTTTAACGTCAGAACCTCGTTGATTCGGCACATGCCATAAAAGGCAAATGACGAAACGGCTTTAAACCAAAACCGGCACTCTTAAATGAATCCCTCGACAATGCCAGGCGAATCCAGAAAGGTATGCAAGACCCCGACCATTTGAAGCGAGACAGGAACAGCTCTGGCTGCCACGTACTCTGTTGCCTTTTTCTTCTTGAGACCGCGCATGAACTGGCGTACAAACGGGTCCCGGGCCGGATTTCCATATCCTTGCTTGCTTCCGCTTTCGTCACCCACCGTAGTCCACTTGTTCACATCTGTTCCGTCACTGTTTTTGTGAGAAGAGTAGTAGCTAGCGACAGCAGACCTTGCCTTCTCTGCCGTCTGCAGCGACACGGTACTGGACGCGGAAATACTCTGGAGGTACGCCACCAACACAGCAGGAAGTTCATGGTGTCGCTCCGTATGGGGGTCTGGGTACCCATTAGCAAGACAGAACTCCGCAAACTTATTAAAGCTTGACTCGTAAACTGTGTTGCTTTCTTGATCACTCCGTTTGCTGTGGCTTGACCTTCCTTCACCAACTCACGAACGTTCCCCATCCCGCCAATTTGAAAGTGAACACGTGGCAGAAATCTGTGCGTGTGTCGTACTTTTTGGTATGAACGCGTACCTTTTGATATGAACTCGTACTTTTGGTATGAACTCGTACTTGGTGGTATGAACTCGTATTTTCTGGTATGATCATAGTTTGTAATTCACCATGGTCACAAAAATATTTTTCATTTCAAAAGATGAAATTTTGACGAAAAAACCAGTCACCTTTTTCTGAGAGTTCATTGGCCAAATAACACTGAATAACGCTCGAATGTTGTTTGAGCTCGAAGAAGTTGCTTCCGATCGACCACCCATACAAATTCCTAATACAGTGATTCGACTTCCTCTGACAAAATCAATGTTTCAGAGCGCGAAAAATCATTTCATAGGGTTAGGTTAAATTCAATACAAATAGAAAGAAGTCAGCGTAGACGGTCTACTATTGAGGTGTTGTTTCAGTCAGAGTAAGCTCTACTTCTGAAGTGGTGGCGCTTTCTCTGGTTCTAAGGTGGTCGAGAGGTTGTGTCGTCAAAGTCGTAGCATTGCATTAGAAACGGTTAGCCCTATTCTCCTTGTTAAATAAAGCTAAGAAAAAACTGCCGGTGTAATGTGCTGGCTATTACTACTCACCTTGACGATGGCAATTGTACATAATTACGGAGCAGCTCACGTTCTGAGCAAACCACGGACGCACGGTCTGCAAGCACATTTGTGCGGTGCAGGCTTTAGCATTTCATAAGGGGTGGTCCGCCCGAAAATGCAATACAAGGACGACTATAGCTGCTGCAACAAAGACAACGATCGCTACGATGTGCTGCTGAAGTTTTACCCGTTTTACCCCACCAAAACGAGTTGTAGGCTGTAGAGAATTTGTAGCTGGTGACCGACGTAGGATTGTCGTTTTGCAGCAGACACGGTAGCTATGGCCCCATTCAGCTTGGCAATCGGAGGGTTCCGTTCGAGAACGGACGTAATCGTTGCCATTCCTAGAAAGATACTAAGATGTGGAACCAGTTTTGTCAGACTGTCACTGGCAGATAGAGCGAAGATGGCCTTGTTCTCAAACACTAGTCTCGTGAATGTGATGTCGCTGTATAGCACCTCATCAGGAAATGTCTTCACCAGAGCATCAAAATTCTGGGCCCAAGGTGCGAATATGGCAAGCGGCAGCACGAGACTCGACACTGCAGTCAACAAAACATCCACGCTCACACACAATGTTCGGCCCCGGACGGCTGGAATTCTTGCGTTGACATTTTCAATCGATGCGACTCGCGCGTGCGCTCGCGAAGCAGAGACCAGCATAACGTGATTCAGCAGTGGCGTAAATAGGCAATTCGAGACAACCATGGCCACAAATGCCTGGTTGATCCACACTCGAGACATCAGCGTGCTGTAGCGGTGGCACTGGATAATTTGTGCAATAATCTCCACTGCCTTGCGCAAAAGAAACATTAGCTCGAACACGTCTCCGTCAATACTCGACACACCCAGCAGCCAAGTGAGTGTTTGTAAAATTGAGTTGCGTTGTCGGTTCCTCTTCGTGGGCCCACAGAGAAATTTCACAAAGCGATTTCCCATTGCTGTCCAAGGCCAAACAACCAGCGCTCGTGCTCCAATGCACCATACAACATGCAGCATCAATTGAACAGCATGCAAAGTCCCTAGAACTCCCACAAGTCCTCCAAACACTCGAAAATGCCGCTCCTCAGGAAGCGCCAAGAGGTTTGAGAAGTAGCTCATCGTCGAGTGATCCATAAAGAAGTAAAGTTTCGCCATCGCCAGCAAATATCCCGCACACAGAGCATGCAACATCATGACCACCAGCCAAAGCACTAGAAACTCCACTCTTGGTAGCCCTGTCCTCCGTCTCAACGTGGACGTATTGTCCATAATGTTTCCATTTCTGTCCTCAATGAAGCCATCTCTTTGTTGCATTTTGTGCGTTTTGAATGAAGAGAAACACGCCATTACCAAAAGCCTCCGTTCCTAACGATGTTCCTGCATTCGGAGTGTCTCCCAGAGCGATAAATAACTTGGTAACACCTCGTCCTCGTAACCACAATCCACCCCTCCCTTCCAGAAATTGTCGAAAGTCTCGCGCGGCATTCGAGTTACGCGTACGGTTGAGACTTTGGAGGAGGAAGGGCATCAAATTCAATGATGCTAACCAGGAATCCTAGTCGAGGACCTTCATCCGTATCCACAACGGAGCAAATTCGAATGTTCTCCACGACCTCAAACGAAGCGTGAGCGACTGCAGGGCGGGGGTCGAGAGAACGCTGTGGAAGCGAGCTTGAGGCCAATGTGGCGCTATCCTTGCGAGTACCATCCGTCAGAACTAGTGCAGCTTGAAGCTCGCGGGCAAGTCACCAAGCATGGCGTCAAGGAACTCGGACAGCGTCAGCTTGCGCAGGAGCTGCTGCTCCTCATTCTCACTCTCCAAAACTGAATACAGCTTGGCTGTCAAGTGTTCCGTACCGCCGATGCGCTGCAGCTCGGCCGTGATTTCGTCCGCTAAAGCACAGAAATCGATGTCAGTCAAAATCTGCTGCTCGAGCCACACAGGAAGTGTCTTACCTGATACGGTCTGGCTGCTGTCCGTATCACAAAGCAGGAACTGGGTCAAGTAGTAAAGTTGGTTGAGTTCCAGTCCGTTCGAGTCTCGCAGCGTGCGCACGTAGCAGGCCTTGAACTCCTCCCACCTCACACAGCCGTCCAGGTCGTCGTCGATCTCCCAAATCATCCACTGAGCCTCGCCCTGGCGCTAGTGTCAGAAAGCTTTCACTAGGAATTGCTTTGATAGACGTACCTTTGAGGGCGCCCTGTTGAGGCTCTTCATGCAAGAGCTCAGATCTGCAGCAGTGATGACACCGGACGTGTCGCTGTTGCTGGTGATGACCCCTTCTGCAGCTCCTTCATCTCGTTGCGGAGCTCTTGCATCGTCGGTGCGATGGGCTTCGAGGCATTGCGGATACCGGTATCAGCTCCGCTCTTACCGCCGGTCGGTTCTAGAGTGACGACGAGCAGGTTCAGCTCGGTTACCAGGTCCGTCTCGTCGGGTGGTCGCTCCTCGAGCTGCGGCGTTGGACGCCACGCGGTGATCTCGGCCGCCTTTTTTGCAATGCGCGCCTTGCGGTCGTGCTGCCGCAAGAAGCAGAACACGCGCAGTAGCTTGGCCGCGCTGTCCGCCGGCAGGAAATCGCCCGAGCCCTTGTCCATGGTCAAGTGCGTTTCTAACTTTAGAAAAGTATCCGAGCATCCGGATAACGTCCGGATAACTGTACGTACCGCCAAAAATACCGGTTGAAATACCGTTGCTTCAATTGTCCGAAGACGGCGTCGTCAATTCTCTGATCGCCGACGGCGGCGATGCTGCGCTTCCCACGAGTTTCCTTCCTCATTTGCCTTTGCGCAGTGTACGCGGCAGCCTTCGCATCCATTCGAGAGCAAGCGCGAGGGTTATACGGCGAGTGCGTAAGCTGTCCATCTTGTTCCCCCCTGCAATTGGCTTTCTAACGGCTTCATCGTGTATCTTGTGTAGGAATGGCGTCGAGCCTGTGGATGTATTCTTACGCAATGTAAAGCACCAGTACAAAGCATCAGACGCCCCTGACGGTTCGACGTTTGAGTGGGTCGTCAATAGGTTCCCGACGCTCGTGTGGCTGCATGAGCCGCTGCAATGGACGCCGAGCTTCGGCATGGAAGTGATTTGCCTACTGGCCGTCACCGTATCAGTGCTAGGAGTGATTCAACCAGCGTGGCGCACTGCTGGACCGCTAATGCTCTTGTGGATCTGCTACTTTTCCATCGTGCAAGTTGGTCAGACGTTCATGCAATTCCAGTGGGACGCGTTGCTACTGGAGGTTGGCGTTTTGGCGGTGCTCTTGGCTCCTTGGTGGCGGGATGGCGACACGGACGAGACCTTTGAAACACCGTCAGCCGCGGTCTGGACGCTGCGGTTCCTGCTTTTCAAATTCATGCTCATGTCCGGCGCAGTCAAGATCCAGTCGCGATGTCCCACTTGGCTCGGACTTACTGCGCTGGACTTCCACTTCGCGTCACAGCCGCTACCATTGCCACTCGCCTGGTATGCGTTGCAGGTCCCGGTATGTGAACACTGCTCGTGCCTTGTTGTGATGAACAGTTTTGACTAACAGAGATGTTTGGTAGCCGATCATCAATCGCTTAGCTGTAGCCGTCACGCTACTAATCGAAGGCCCCTGGACATTCTTCTTGCTCGCGCCTCATACGACGCTGCGGAGAGTCGGAGCCATCCAGCAAATTGCGCTACAGATTTCCATTCTCCTCACGGGGAATTACAATTTCTTCAACGTGTTGACCATCGTTCTGGCAGCGGCACTACTTGATGTCGACTGCCGCATTGAAATTCAAAGGGAAGCAGCAGAGACACGGAAGTCGTGGGTAGCTCGAGTCGACTGGGGATGGTACAAGTTTCAGACACACCCGCTGGTTACGAAAGCTATGCTGGTGGGCAGCTTTTGGTTCTGCGTCTACACGTGGCACGAAGTATTTGCGATGACTGTACAAGATGCCGTGTCAGGAGACCAACGTGATCGCAGCTTCCTCGAGCTACTGCTGGCCACAAGGATCCAGTTTCTGCCTAGTGTGGAGGATACCCACGTATGGCTTGAACGCATCTTGCCTCGCTGCGTAGTTTACGCTGCTTTTCTGGTGGTGTGCTCCAGCTGCTGGCAGCTTGTTCGGACCTGCTTCACCCCGGAGGTCAACTCCAAGACAGTATATCGTCTCAGGAAACGACTCCTATTGCGTTTGGTATATCTGCTGACGACAACGATGGCAAGCATGTGGATCTTTACGAGCAGCGTTCTCACGCTGTCAGTGCTAGACCAATCTTTCCAGCAGTCGTTGCCTCCATTCGTCGTCTCGGCATATCGCTCGACCGAGAAATATCGACTTACGAGTGCTTACGGCTTGTTCCGCTCTATGACTGGCGTGGGTATGATAGAGCTCGACAATGGGCACCGGGTTTCGGTCGTCGCTCGACCGGAAATTATTCTGGAGGGAACGACAGACGGCGGTCAGACGTGGGAAGCTTTTCATTTCAAGTACAAGCCTGGCGACTTGATGTCGGCTCCGCGCGTAGTGGCCCCGTTCCATCCGCGATTGGACTGGCAAATGTGGTTTGCTGCGCTAGGCGACTACCAAAGCGCCCCATGGCTAGTGAACCTCGTGGCCAAGCTGTTAGAAGGCTCTCACGATGTGAAAGAGCTGCTCGATGTAACGCGCGATCCGTTTGCCGATGCCCCACCGGACGCAATTCGCGCTCAGCTCTACTACTACGACTTTACGCGGCTGAACACGTCGTGGAACGAAGCTCTTCCCACAGCAAATGTTTTGGATAACAGCAGCAGTCCGCAGTGGTGGACAAGGACGTTTGTGAGGGAGTATCTACCGGCTCTGGAGCGTGGGAACCCGTCCCTTGCAGCGTTCGTGCAGCACCACTGGCCCGACCCGCCTACAGTGCCCAAGCCGAAAGTCGACGCGTCAACGCTGCGTCGGTGCATCGATCAATCGCTCGAGTGGCTGTGCAATGCCCCGTGGTCGCCTGTGTGTCTCGCACTGGGCTTTGTGCTGATCAAGTCCGGTGTTGCAGGCCTGTTCCGCTGGTTGCGGCGTTGTTGTTGCGTGTCAAGCAAGTTGAAGCTGGAGTGATCTTCGCTCGGATTGGTCGATCGGAATTGCATTGCAGCCAATGAGACGAGACGATCGCTGATTGGGGAATAATTTGATGGACCGCGGAGGAGGAAGACCCGCTCAATCTTGGACGGCGGGACTTTTTGTTCCATGTTTGACTGGCGCTGGCTGTGGCGGTCGTGGCGAGTCTCGAATCGTGTAATGCGCTTTCATTCTGCTCGTGAGTCAGCAGAGCCTCGTTTTTCGCACGTGTTGTACTCGTGCTGAAAATGCTGCTTGCGGCCCAGAGGTGTAGGCTCCGATGCGGTAGCGATCTTCAGGCTTGACTTGGCCCCAGTATGCCGCCTTGTGGTCCAAAGAAACGGCACCAAGATGTCGCCCTGCCGGACGAGGTTTTACATATCCTGCTGTAAAACCTCGAGCGCCCAGCGACCAATCTCTCGGCGAACGCGTGGGCTCTATCCGAGCCCCGAGCCGCTCTTCGCGTGTCATTTCTGCGGAAGAATCGGAGAGAAGAGGTGGGTTTGAAGGGCATGAGGAAGGCGGAGGAGGCGCTGCGAAAGGATCTCTCGCTGGCCGCTCCGCTGCGTCTTGCACGAGGAAGAAACCACAGCGACTGACATGTGGCGTATCTTTGTTGACGATCAGCTTTTAAACACAGACAAGAATGGAGACCCCTGCCGACCAGCGCAAGTGCCACAACTGCGGTAACACCGGCCACATCCGCCGCGACTGCCCCGAAGCCCCGTCCCAGGAGGGCGGCTTCGGCGGCTTCAACGCCAGCGGCGCCGCCTGCTTCGGCTGCGGCAAGACCGGCCACCTGAAGCGCGACTGCCCCTCTGGCGGCCGTGCGTGCCACAACTGCGGCCAGACGGGCCACATCCGTCGCGAATGCCCCGAGGAGGTGCAGCCGCCCAAGTGCCACAACTGTAACGAGACCGGCCACCTGCGTCGCGACTGCCCGTCGGAGATGCGCGAGTCGCGCAAGTGCCACCACTGTGGCCAGAGCGGCCACCTGCGTCGTGACTGCCCCGACGACAGCGGCCCGAGCGAGGACAAGTGCTACCAGTGCGGAGAGACCGGCCACTGGGCCCGGAACTGCCCCGGCGCCAAGGAGTAAGCACCGTTGGATCCAACTGCGAGAGAGGAGAGAGGGAGCGAGCGAGAAAGGAGAGGGTATAGATGTGTGACGACGCGCGGATACTGCCCGCTTTGTACTAGTATTTTCCCGATGAGAACTTCGGCCTTTCGTGGGGGCGAGACACGTAGTGGTGCGAGAGAGAAGGAGTGACCTGCGCGCGGGGAGCTCGAATTTCTTATTAACTAAACTAACATGTCGACAAACACAAACGATCATGCAAAATCACGAGCGTCTCTTTTCGTGCTTCGGTATCGTGCTGGCAAGCGCACCCTTGATCTGTTGACTACAGACTGTAGTTGAGACCTGCCCTTGATTCGGAGCACGATCTTTTGAGTACCTTGCTGTCTCAACCGGACGACGACCGACGGTATCATGAAGGTCTCGGGGTCTGCTCCGTGGTCTGCACTGCAAAACCCCGATGCTGTCGACGTGATAAACAGCATGCCTCGGCAATTGGTTCTGAATCCTTCTGCATTGTTGAAAGGCTCGTACTGCTTCTCAAGCATCAGATGATTTCGACAGCTCGCACAACTTCCTCAGATACGAAGCAAGGGTTCATCGATAGACTTAAAGAATGCTGCATACATCGCACATACAAATCGGTTAGCTAGAAATACAATGCTGTCCATTTGGTCTCAAAACGTACCCTGCGCATCTGCATCCTGATCTACTCGGTTCTGTTCCGATTCAGGACCCCGCTTAACCCTCTTTGGAGCTTTGGGTAGGTTTGAGCAGCAGCATTGCGCGCCTGGGTTTCAACAAAACGTCGAACGCGAGCTGTCTCCTCCACGTGTTCGACTTCTTCCAAGGAAAACCGGGGTTTCCCGCTACAAGTTCCCTGCTTGGAGCCGGACTGAGTGTCTTTCGCCAAACGGTCAATCGTCTTCTTCGCTGTCTTTCTTTCTCGTGCCCTCCTCACCGTTTTCTTAGGCCTCGCCATACCGGACTTGATGCAAATTCACAATGGCTTGCGTCTTTGCAATTAAAAAAACCTGCCAGATCCCATATATAATCCACAACACCATAAACGCATTATCAAAAACTTCCATTTACCGATGCAACGCAGTAGAGATGATCTAGATACTGGATGGCAGAAACGAAGTGCGCTTGCGCTAATTTCCATGTACACGATCCGAGTCATTTTCCTTCTAGGCCACAACACAAGCTATCTAAAGCAACCACCAGCGTAATTAAACACCCTCCTCGAACTGAGGTAGATCATGCAAGCCGAACAACCGAACCTTCCATTGCTCGTGTCGCTAGACATTGTCACTTGCACTACCCGTCGAAACAACGCCAAGTACAACATCTACTCAACCGTCACATGACGGTTACTATCGACGAAAGCCACGCACGCGTCATAGTACAGTACGGTTGAAGTGACAGTAGTGCACAGCCACATTCGCATGGAATCCTGGCTTCAAATCTAAACGCTTATCGCGCACGAGCACAACCACCAACATTATACCAGCCTGTGCACCAATCCTTCCAGTACTTTCACAGCTACTCTAAACCAAGCTAAGTCTGGAATCAACCGACCTGCCATTGCTCGTGTTGCTAGCCATTTTCAAACAACGCCAAGTTCAACATCTACTCAACCGTCACATGACGGTTACTATCGACGGAAGCCACGCACGCGTCGAAGTACAGTACGGTTGAAGTGACAGTAGTGCACAGCTACATCCGCATGGAATCCTGGCTTCGAATCTAAACTCTTATCGTGCACGAACACAATCGTTAACATCATACCAGCCTGTGCATCAACCCTTCCAGTAATTTCACAACTACTCTAAACAAAGCTTAGTCTGGAATCCATTAACAGTAGTGCAAACTACTGCCTGCCAGGCAACGCGGATTCGACCATAACAGCTCATTGCGCACGACAACCTGCGTCAAAATTCTACGAATCTGCTCATCTATCCTTCCAGTTCTTCCGCAGCTCTTCCAAGCAAAGCTTAGCCTTCCTCCAACAACTTCAACACCCACCGGCAGTCAGTTGCAACTGTCAACTCGCCTTGTATGGAAGAATGTAGATTGGCGGTCACAGATTAAAACCACAACGTGTTGCTGTAAAACAACATGTATTAGCTGGCACAACCACTACTTTGGAACGTAACCTCGACAGTTGATGGATCCGCAATGACACTCCTCGGCTTCAAAACGATAGCATGCGCAGTAAGACATATAAACTCCACCAAATATACACTCTTCCTCTACAACCAACCTTTTCGCTCGTCCTGGTAGTCGAATAGCAGAACGTGATCTCCTCCCCGCGCCCAATTGGGCCGGAGGCGAACAAACCGCAGCAGGTTTCTCCATTTACACTCCATCGCTCCAACTTGCAATTCGGTGTGCAGCTGTGGTTGGCGAACCTCGCCATGGACCCTTGCCGCGCGGCATCGACGACCTCGCTAGCGTTTAACTGAATGCCGTAATAGTGGTGGGATCCACGCATGTCCTAAGCAGAGTACATCAAAACACCGTAGCATAGGTTAGAACACCGATAACAGAACATCCAATACAGAAATTGAATTCTTGCTCGTAGTCGTCGGTAGTACTCCCGCGCTTGATCACCTCTCCTGTGTACTCAACGATGAGCTCGTCCTTCTCGATAGGCTGATCGGCGATTAAACCAATTCCCTTTTCCCCGCAGTACGCCAAGGACAACATAACAGTGCCATCATTTTGAAACCTCTGGTTGCCGCAGTCTTTCCGAGTTGCGCAACGCCCCTAAATACACTCGACTTGCATCTAATTCCCATAGTGTTAACTCTGGCTTCATCTCACATGCATAGAGGTAACTTACAGATCGATTTTCACAGCCAGTCTCGCAGAGCGAGCGCTCACCACCACGCGATCTGCACGTGCACAGGGGTACATCGTCCTTCCAACGTGGCATTAACCAAAGCAAACCACATTATTACAACCCCCAATGTTCCGTACCTCCTGAAGCTACACAAACGATCTCGATAGTTATATGCATTGATCGAGCACGGCTCGTACTCGGCGTAGGCCTGAACGATTGTCCTCGTAC